>CM062295.1:162772057-163372057 GCA_031216915.1 Pictodentalium vernedei
AAAGCACCTCGAGTCATAAAACAGTGATTTTTTCCAACAGAATGACCAGTACCTGCTACTGTGGTGTCTCATGACACTGTTAAAATTCCTAAAATCATCAAATATTGATTCTGTAGTGCTCTGCTTGTGCTCCAAATATCCACAAGAGCACTTTCACAACTTTCGTTTTAATCCCCACAGGCACATATTCTGTCAAAAGGAGTGAAATTGTAGAAAATATGTTCCCAAAGAGGACAAATCAGTTACATTACAGTCGCTATGGAGGGGTTGTAATACACACATGGGCAGTGATGTCCACTCATGCGTTTACAAGGCAATAAAAATCATCATCCACATAATAACACTTTGGCCGCCCGCTGATTTGTCTCGGTTCTCGGACGAGAAGGCCATGGTTACCACGGCACTCCCAACTGCCTCCCTATTCCCACGCTTCTCCTCTCCTCCCAACACTCGGAGACGAGCTGCGTGATGACATCCCTTGCCCCATTCTTCCCAATCTCTCCGATTAGCATATTAACCCTCTCCTTTGAGTCTCCCCCTAACCACATGTCCTTCATTCTCCCATCCCACTTCCCCATTATACTCCCAGTGAATCTCATTCTTTTAGACTGATACTTTGGGCATTCTAGAAGAAATTGTTCCAGGGTCTCCACCATGCCCAAGTTACACATCTGGCACTCCCTTTCACCGTCTTTCCCAATTTTTCCCCTCAGCTCCAGGGATCGCGACCTCAGCTTGAACAACAGTGACCCCCAAAAGGTGCCATCAAGGTACTCTTCAAAACCTGGCCTATCTTTATCACGCAGGTCACCCAAAGACCTCTTTGATTTGACCCCCTCTCGCCAATTACGGTTACAATCCTCCATGACCCTTTCTTTGACGATTTTTTTACCCGGGATTGACCCAACGTCCAGGTCCGAGATCTCCAATGAGTAGTTCTCTACCAGCTCCCTCACTTGGACCATCCACCCCGTTTTGATATTTGAGTTAAAAATTCTCAGGAACATTACTTTACACCATCGGCTGTCGGGGAGATTTACCAAATAATTAAGATAACCGAGTTTCAACAGGTCTATCCTGTCCTTCATCCTCATCCACCCAAGCTCACCCCTGATTGCTTCTAGCGCTGCGGCATTACTCGACCCCGTTATCCATCGGCCTGCATCGTTCTGCAAGATTTCCAAGCTCTTTACGGCCGTCTGGTTTAGGGGTACCACTTCCGTACAGTATGTTATACTTGGCAACCCCACCATTTCCCAAATGGTTTTCCCCACGAAAACCTTATTGAAACTGTTTCTCCCTATAAGTTTCATTTGGTTAAGGATTCGCTTCCCCTTCAGAATCAGTTTATTTGTGTGGTTTCGGTAGATGCCTCTTCCTGTAATGCTTATATTTACCCCCAAATACTCGTAATGTTTTAGGCCTATCTCCATAGGCACACGTTTTCTTGTAATGTTTACCAGGCTAAGTTCACTCTGTACATCTTTATATAATACTTTCATAATTCCAACAAACTCGCCTCCTAAGCCCAAAGCCTCCAGATTGCGTCACATACCCTCCCTCCATACTCTATCGTATGCCTTTTTGACATCCAAAAAGGTCATAAACATCTTTTTCTTTTTGCTTTCTATCATTTGCGATAGCGTGAAAAGATGGTCAGTTACTCTCCTTCCCTTCCTGAAGCCATTCTGAATTTCTCCCAAAAAACCCTTCTCTTCAATCACCTCCTCCAGTCTCCCATACAGAAAACCTTTCCAATGTTGCTTCTGACAGAGATCCCTCGATAGTTATCCAAGACGTCTTTTTCCCCCTTTTTGTGAATAAATGTCATTTTGCTTTCTCTCTACTCTTTTGGGACCTCTTGATTTTCTATGGCTAGATTGAATAGGGCAGTTAGGCTTTCCACGAGTTCCTCTCCCCCATTTTTGATAAACTCGTTAGGAATTTCATCCACTCCTCCCGCTTTTCCATTCCTTAATTTTGATATCACCTTTCGCACCTCCACCGTGTTAATTTCGCTGCACACGAAGTTTGATAGGTTTTCCTCGACCTGATTCGGACACTCAGGTGGGCTCCCCATGCCCCATCGCTTATCGTTTTCCTTTTCCCAGTGCTTGACTAGTTCTGATGAGACTTGATCTTGCTCGTCTGTAACTCTGCCATCTACTTTAATACTCTGTGGGTTACTTCTTTTGTTACGTTTATTCACCCATTTCCAAACTACGTTCGAACTCGATCCCTCTGTCGTTCTTATCGCCCTAATAAGACTGCTATTTCGTACTCTCTGATTATCGTCTTTAATCTTATTTACTTTATTTCGTGCTTGGTGATATTCTTCCTTTGCTACTGTGGCCTCGTTGCTTTCCGCCCCTTAAGTTTTCTACTTCTCCTGTATGCAGCACATTTAGCTTTTCTTCCCTTTATGGCCCTTTTCAGTTCTTCATTCACTTTGTACCCAAGTTCCCGTGTTGGCACCCTGACCTTTCTACACTTTCCTTTCCTGCCTCCACCAGGCTTGCAACTATGACGTCGGCCATCTTCTGGACACTGCCCTCTTGGGTTGCAAGCTTTGGTTTCAGTTTTTCATTGAACTTCGCCCAGTAAGCATCTTTTTTGAGTTCCCAAAATCTCCTCAGAGCTTCCTTTGCTTTTTACTAGAGTTTTGGCCCTGATCGTCACTGTAATCAAGTTGTGATCACTATCCACCTCCATTTTACCCTTATCATCCACTTCTACCCCTATCACCTCCCTCCATAAAATAATATCTGTGAGGATGTAGTCGATTATTGATTTTCTGTCGTTCCTCTCTCAGGTCAATTTCCCTTACACCTCGCGTCCCTGTTCAGAATCTTCAGACCGAGCTCGTTTGTGAAGTTCAACAGCTTCCTTCCATTCCTGTTGAATTTATTGTCCCCACCCTCTATGCCTTCTTCATCATTACCTATGTGGCCATTAAAGTCACCAATCAGAATTATACAGAGCCCCTTGTTTTGTAGTTCGGTGTTGAGTATATCGAATCATTCCATTCGGGTTTGCTTCCCTCCACCGCACATTACACAACCCCAAGGGCAATACTTTTGTTTTTCAGACTTACCCATTCAGTTTCTTTTGATACCTCAGCCGGGGTGCTGATGTTTTCCAGGTCTGTGATCAGCGACGGTTTTAAATCCTCTTTAATGTACATGCCTACCCCTCCCCCTTTTTCTGGCCTTCTGTTCGCCCTACACCTATCCATACGTACCCCCTTACTTGGTCTACCCGTTCCTCGTGTCTTACCCACGTTTCGCTTAAGCCCATGACGTCAAACGCCTCTGCCTCGATCAATGTAGCAATTTCACTTACTTTCCGGTGGAGACCCTGGATGTTGCTATAACCCACTGTCAGGGTATCAAGGTTCATTGGCTTCCGCCTACTGGTCCCATGATTATCAGTCCCTGTATGTTTGTATATCCTACTTTGTGTACCTGTGCTTTCCTTGGGAAGCTATTCCTATTGATTTGGATTTTTGGTCCCTTTTCCTTATCCCCCTTGTCCCATTTCTACACCTATGGTTCGTGACACATTTCCAGTGTTCATTCCCCCCTTCGCTGATCCCCCACCCCCTCCCCTCCCTATACCAAAAAAGGCTCCACCACCTGCAACATATTTCTTCCTAAAACCTCTGTACCCCTCGGGCTAAGATGGAGACCATCCCTTCCTTATAGGTCCTGTCTGCCCCAAAACGATCCCCAATTGTCTACAAAGGGTATCCCAAGTTCCTTACAATACTCCCCCAATTCCTCGTTGGTCCCAATGATCCGCGAATTACGCTCGCCCCCACCACCAAGTACTGGGAGAAGCCCCGAAACCACTACCTGTGCATTCTTGGCATCCAGTTGAGTTATTAAGTCCTTGTAAGTCTCAGTAAGCTGAACTGATTTTCTCTCCCTGATGTTGTTGGTCCCCACGTGTACAACAACCACTGGGTCTGGGCCTGACCCCTTTACTAATCCACCCGCTCTGTCCCTTAGGTCCTCCACCCTAGCCCCCGGAAAGCACAAATTGGTCCTGTTGACACTGCCGGGACCACACACCACCCCATCTAACCCCCGCACTATACTACTCCCTGCAACCACCAACTGCCTCTTTCCTGCCCTCTTTCCTGTCCTACTACCCCTGTTACCACCTCTGCTCCCACTGGACCGGCTCGCAATCTTGCACTCCGCCACACTAACCTCCATGCCTACCTCCACCTCCACCTCTTCAGACCCAACCTGCTCCTCAGAATTCTCGAAATTACCTAACACACTGAATCTATTTTGGACACTGCACTCCACCTTCTGCCCACTTCCACTACAAGCCAACCTGTCCTCGTTTACCACCTCCCTAACCTTCCCTCTGACTCCTACCCGGACAGACTCCACATGCCATCGCTATCTCCCTCACTATCCGATTCTAAACGAATACGCCTTTTCGCCACCCGACTCACACTACTAGCCTGGGAATTTGACACTCTAGCCCATACTTCTCCCCTACCCTCAACCCGACGCACCTTCCTATTCCCAAAAGACCCATTATCCACGTCGAAAGTCCGCTTCCTACTACCCACCACCTTCCACCCCCATCGAATGCCACCCTAACTGGGGTAACACCAGACTTTCCTGCCTTCCCCAATTTCCCCCTCACCACCTGCACCTCTTCCTCCAACTTTACATATGCCTCTAGCAGCTGCATTAACTCCACGCAGATGGCACACATCCCCAACTCCCCCAGCTCACGCCCATCAACATACACCATATCACAGTGCCTACACACATCCGACCGCTGGCCGTCCGTTGGTAACTCACTAGCACCCCCTGTGCTGGCCTCAACCACCCCCCCCCCCCCCCACCACCACCACCTGTACACCTATACTAACCGTCTCTACCCTGTTGGTCTGAACCACAATATTTTAATTAATGAAGCACCGGGTTGTACCTGATGCTGCATTATTTATCGTTTTGATGATTATTCCTATAGTTAGTGTTTGGCATCAAATATTATTGTATCCGTGGAAATATTGCCCATCCGTGGAAAGTGAGCAGTACACAGTAGCATTACTGTATTTGTTTCAAGTATATGATACTCTTTGATGTTTAATATATTTGTGACGGACTGGGTCCAAAGTACTCAGTACTCGTAGTACTCGAGTACCACTTTTTTGACAAAGTACTCAATACTCGCCCCAGCCCTGATTTGTGTATGCTTGTGTGTGTGTATGTGTGGGGGGGGGGGGGGGGGGGGGAGTTGGAGTTGGAGGTTGAAAGATAGCTGCAAATTATTTAAAAATTGTCGAGCCAGGCAAATGAACAGCAAAGAAACATTTCATCTGAAGGACGGACAGACAGACAGGCAGGCAGGCAGGCAGGCTGGCAGGCAGGCAGGCAGGCAGTAACACACTTTGGAAGCCTACATAAAAGTAGTGACTAACTTACAATGAAAAATATAGAGAGAAGAGCCAGGGCAATGTTGTCAAACAGTAAACAAGCGGGACCAGGGGGCCTGAGGCCATTCACCTGGCATGGTAGCCTAAATATAAACCCAGGGAATTTATTTGAACAAGTTGCATCTACCCCTCATAAGGAAAGCTTATTCAAAATATCCAAAGATTCTGACCGGTGGATCTAAAAAAAAAAGATTTTTAAAGAGTATTCCTCATATTGAACTAAGTTATAATTCGGGCTCCCTGCCAAATATGAACCCAGGGACTTGGCTTAAACAAACTTGAATCTCATCCCCCCCCCTCCCCCACCCATCTCAAGGATGCTGCATATTGTACAAACTATCAAAACATTCTGACTGCTGGATGTGAAGAAGATGATTTTTAAAGAAAATTCCTCATTTTGAACTAAGTTATAATTCAGACTCCACAATGAGCCCAAATATGAACCCAGGGACTTGACGTAAAGAAACTTGAATCTCAGCCCCTAAGGATGCTGCATACCAAATATCAAAACATTCCGACTGCTGGATCTGAAGAAGATTTTTAAAGAAAATTCCTCATTTTGAACAAAAGTTAAAATTGGGCTCCCAGAGTAAGCCTGGGTTTCGCAAATATATTTTTTGCTGGACCCATATAGTTTTTGCGGGATGCATTTCCAACATGTCTTAATCACATGAATTATGCTCATTTATCTTCAAATACATAGATTGTTAGATTGATCAGCCACCACATAAAAGGCTATTGCAGTAATCATGTTTATAGAAATTAATTAGAGCTGATACGGTTAACCGATTAATTGACTGACCAATGATCAACGTCTCGATCGATAAAAAAGTAATTGATCGGTTAACCATTACTTCTGAAGTACGGTATTAATGGGTTACCTAAGGAACAAACTTGCTCCAAAACAGGCAAACATTGTCACACTGGCTCACATCAATTATATGAGACAGAATAACGCAAGCTAGTTAAGTGCTGACATACTTGTTCATTCGCATGATCATTATATAGTATCATTAGCTGGAAATGGTCATTCTCAACCCATCACCAAATGCGGGAAGCAGACGATACTTGCACAAGAAATTCTTGAATTACTAAGGCTAAAAAAAATAGCTTATGACGCCCCCCCCCCCCCCCCCCCATTGGAAGAAACTCAATGAGCGCGTTCCAATGAGGGGTCATAAGCTATGCTTGGAGACAGAAATTAAAAATATAATAAAATTTGAATGGACATTTTTGTATATGGCGCTGGCCGGTTTTGTCATTTATGCTGAGTAAAGTTGTAATTATATAAATCATCAATGGTGCAGCAATTATTCAGCTACCTATTAGGGCAAGTGATTAATTGGTTAACCAGAGTTAATCCATGCGATTAATCAATCACGAAAACCCTTTAATCATTTCCGCTCTAAAATTAATCAAATTTTATTAAATTTTATCTGATGAAAAAATGCTTATATTTTTGCGGGAACGGTAAATGGATCTTCTTAACAAGCATTTGCGAGAACATCACAGGAACGCGAAATGACTGTTCTCGCAATTTGCGAAACTCTGGTGAACCCAAATATGGACTTGGCTTGAACAAACTTAAATCTCACCCGCCTAATGATGCAGCATACCAGATATCAAAAGATTCTGATTGGTGGGTCTGAAGAAGATTTTTCAAGAATATTCCCCATACTGCACTAGTTTCAACATTTGGACTCCCATAGAGAGCCCAAATATGGATCCAGGGATTTGATTTTAAAAAACATGTGAAAAAATCTTCTTTTCAAAGTCCCGAAAAAGTACTCCATGAAAGACCTGACAGCAATTTGTTGGACCATTCCATTCTGTTGGTCCCAAGGAAGCTTCACATCAAATAAGAATTCTCAGTGCCGTAGTTTGGAGATATGGGCGTTTTAAATTTTGTTCTATTTTTAGCACCTGCGGTTCCCATGGGGCAACAGGAAAATATTTTTAAGCATAAATTAAGTACTTATATCCCAATAAACCTGCATATTAAATTTGGTTCAAATCAGCCTCTTGGTTTGAAAAATAGAAATTTTGGGCAGGGCGAAAATTTTTGCGCTTCCCATAAGGAAGGCAAATATAGCTCCCACAAACTTCTCTTAAACAAATCTGAGTCTGCACCTCAAAAGGAAGCTGCACACCAAATATCAAGTCTCCGCTACACCTGGTTCATGAGAAGATTTTTTAAGATTTAGGCATAATTTTTGGGCATGGCCACCCTGAGAGGCAGAGCAACTTGATTTGATCAAAATCATCTCAAATTTCACTTAAATCGGTTCACCAGTTTGGAAGGAGAGGACGCAAACACCATGTTCACGGATGACGGACAACGAGTGATCACTATAGCTCACCCTGACTGAAAGTCAGGTGAGCGAAAAACTCAGTGGACCATGAGTGCTGCAGGTGAGTGAGAGAGATGGTTCAAGGAGAGAAAAAACTTGTAGCTTCTGGCTGTCTAAAGTGTTGTTAAACCCAATAAATAAATAAAGAAAACAAGAGGCCCCACAGGGCCTGAAGCACTCACCATAAACAGAACACGATATAAACAGAGTCCAAGAATGAATCTACATTAAGCAATCCATCTCCATAGGATACACTGTCAATCCTTGAGCCCCTCAGGAGTGACAAAAATTGTCCAAGTATCATGCCTTTTCTTCAGTTGATCATAATGTAAAATGTGGAACTCCCCTTTGAAGCCCCTTGATACAACCTATATAGATTACTCATAGTTACACACCTCTAGAGGGTACTAAATATAAGAATTCTAATTCTTCAGCTACATAGCCAATTCCGGCTCCCATAGGAAGTCCAAATATTAACACAGGCACTCAATTTGAACAAAGTTGAATCTGATCCTCTTAGAGATGTTGTATACCAAATATGAAAGCATTCTGACTGGTGGATCTGAAGAAGCATATTTTTAAAGAAACTTCCGCATATTGCCCTAAATTAAAATTTAGGCTACCAATGGAAGCCCAAATATTAACCTAGGGACTTGGTTTGAACAATCTTGAATCTGATCCTCATAACAATGATTAATATGTATACCAAACATTAAATGATTCTGACTGGTGGTTCTGAAGAAGATGTTTAAAGAAAATTCCCCATATTGCCCTAAATTAAAAAAAAATTGGGCCCCTGCATTGAGTCCAAATATGAACCAATGGGCTTCATTTTAACAAATTTGTAACTGACCCCTCTATGGATGCTGTACCAAATATCAAAAGATTCTGAACATTGGTTCTGGAGGAAAGATTTTCTAAAATGTTTGCAAATATGCTGAGTCAGTATTATTTTGATGCACTCTGCAGAACTCCCTAACAAAACATATGGCAATTTTTTTTTACCATTTAATTCTACTAGTCCTGGGGATACTTCATACTTCAACAGTTCTCTGTTCCAAGTGGTTTGGGAAAACATGGGCGTTTGAAAATATTTCTATTTTTAGCTCCTGGGGTTCCCATGGGGATGCAGGTTTGTTTGGGGTTTTTTTTAGGGTGGGGGTGGGGGGGGCATAAGTGAAGTACTTATGACCCAATAATACCACAAACTGAATTTCGTTCAAATCGGACCATCGGTTTAGAAAATATAAGTTTTGGATGGTACCAAAAATCTAACCCTTCCCATTACAAAGCCAAACATTGCATCACTGACTACGTTTGAACAAACTTGATTTTACACCTCAAAAGGAAGCTCCATAACAAATATCCAATCACTGTACCCACTGGTTCATGAGATTTTAAAAATATTTTGAGAGCATTTTCCCCCACACCCTCCCTATGGGGCTAGGCATGTTGAGTTAAACAAAAATGCAATACCCCTTTGGGACCATCACTCAAACAAACTTTCACTTGAATTTGCCCAGTGGTTTTGGCTAGAAGACCAAAACATGGTGTTGATGGACGACAGACGGATAGACAATGGACAGAGAGTGATAAGATGAGCCCGGCTTGACTTGTCAATGTGAGCTAAAAAAAAAAAAAAATAAATGGATCATGTCCGATATTTTACCCATGTTATTAAAATTGATAAATTTGTCTCTGGAGTGTGACAAGGCTTAACCTATAGCATTGCAAAGTCTTCTTGCACCCAAGGGATGGAATACACCACCACCCATGCTATTCTGTAGATTATGAGGCCTAAAACAAACCAAGAACATGAACTTTTAATGGCAAAGAAATAACTACAACAATAAAATAACAAGAGGCTCCAGGGGGCCTTAGGCGCTCACCGAATGTTCCATACTGTTAAGACACAAATTTTATCAAAAGCTATTCTGAAGGTCCTACGGAGTAAATCTGTACTCTCTGTGGAGGTAAAACATCAACAAGACTGAATGGGATAATGCTGCTGATCAAACATCAAAAGATTCTGCATGATTGTTCTGAAGAAGATTTTTAAAGAATTTTCCTTGAATTGCACAAAGTAAACATTCACGCCCCCATAGTGAGCCCCAATATTGATCAATTTGAACAAACGTGAATGCAACCCATACCAAGATGCTGCATACCAGATATCTAAAGATTCTGCCCACTGGTTCTGGTGAAGAAGATTGTTAAAGACTTTTTCTTAAATTGCACTAAGTAAAAATTCACACCCCCATACTTATCCCCAATACTGAACCGTGGATTCAATTTGAACAAACTTGAATCAGACCCATACCAAGATGCTGTATACCAAATACCAAAAGATTCTGCCCATCGGTTCTGGAAAAGAAGATTTTTAAAGATATTTTCTTAAATTTCACTTAAGTAAAAATTTACACCCCTTTAGTAAGCGCCAATATTGATCGAAGGACTCAATTTGAACAAACTTGAATCAGACCTATACCAAGATGCTGTATACCAAATATCAAAAGATCCTGCCCATTGGTTCTGGAGAAGCAGATTTTAAATTTTTTTTCTTAAATTGCACTAAGTAAAAACTCAGGTCCCCATAGTGAGCCCCAAAATTGATCAAGGGACTCCATTTGAACAAACTTGAATCAGACCCATACCAAGATGCTGTATACCAAATATCAAAAGATTCTGCCCACTGGTTCCGGAGAAGAAGATTTTTCCTTAAATTGCACTAAGGAAAAATTCATGCCCCTATAGGGAGCCACAATATTGATCAAGGGACTCGATTTGAACAAATTTGAATCAGACCCATACCAAGATGCCGCATACCAAATATCGAAAGATTCTGCCCATTGGTTCTGGAGAAGAAGATTTTTAAAGAATTTTTCTTAAATTGCACTAAGTAAAAATAGGCCGATGAAATCGTCAGATGTGTACACATACGCGCAACTAGTAGAATGCTGTATGACGGAGGGCCACCACGGATGCCGCCATTATGTACACCGTACATGGTATAGGTACATATAGAAATGGATTGGAGGAGTGTCTACTTTGATGGATAAAGGGTTAATATCTCCGGATCAAATTATCAGATTTACATAAAAAACAATACAGCACAGCACATCAGTAACCTGAATAAATATCTAAAGTAACATGACAATCGGATTGATATTTTTTGAGTTATCTCATGCCAAAGGGACTGGAGAAATTTTCAATTTGAAGGATAAAGGGGTAATATCTCATGATCGAATTATCAGATTTACACCAAAAACTATACAGCTCGGCACATCAGTAATCTGAACACAAATAGAAAGTAACTTGACAATCCAAGCAATATTTTTCAAGTTATCGAATGCCAAAGGGATTGGAGAAATTTTCAATTTGAAGGATAAAGGGTTAATATCTCAGAATCAAAATAATAGATTTACACCAAAAACTGTACAGCTCGGTACATCAGTAACATGAACACAAATATAAAGTAACTTGACAATCCAAGCAATATTTTTCAAGTTATCGAATTCCAAAGGGAATGAAGGAATTTTCAATTTGAAGGATAAAGGGTTAATATCTCAGGATTAAATTATCAGATTTACACCAAAAGCTATACAGCTTGGCACATCAGTAACCTGAACTGAAATATAAAGTAACTTGACAATCCAAGCAATATTTTTCAAGTTATCGAATGCCAAAGGAATGGAGGAATTTTCAATTTGAAGGATAAAGGGTTAATATCCCAGGATCAAAATAACAGATTTACACCAAAAACTATACAGCTCGGAACATCAGTAACCTGAAGATATATATAAAGTAACATGACAATTGGATTGACAATTTTTTAGTTATCTCATGCCAAAGGGATTGGAAGACTTCTCAATTTGAAGGATAAAGAGTTAGTATCTCAGGATCAAATTATCAGATTTACACCAAAAACTATACAGCTCAGCACATCAGTAACCTGAACACAAATATAAAGTAACTTGACAATCCAAGCAATATTTTCCAAGTTATCGAATGCCAAAGAAATGGATACGGACGCCGGCCGAACGGACAGACAGACAGACGGGCGGGCGGACGGACGGACAGACGGACAGATGGACGGACAAAGGATGGACGAACGACGGATGGCCACGCCGGATGTCGGCATTATGTGTACCATACATAGTATGGGTACACATAAAAATTCACGCCCCCATAGTGAGTCCCAATATTGGTTGAGGGACTCGATTTGAACAAACTTGAATCAGACCCCAAGGATGCTGCATACCAAATATCAGAACATTCTAACTGCTGGATCTAAAGAAGAAGATTTTTAAAGAAAATTCCTCATTTTGAACTAAGTTATAATTCGGGCTCCCACAGTGAGCCCAAATATGGACCTAGGAACATGGCTTGAACAAACTTGAATCTTACCCGCCCCCCCCCCCCCCCCAAGGATGCTGCATACCAAATATCAGAACATTCTGACTGCTGGATCTGAAGAAGAAGATTTTTAAAGAAAATTCCTCATTTTGAACTAAGTTATAATTCGGGCTACCACAGTGAGCTCAAATATGAACCCAGGGACTTGGCTTGAACAAACTTGAATCTCACCCCCCTAAGCATGCTGCATACCCAATATCAAAAAGATTCTGCCTGCTGGATCTTGGGAAGAAGATTTTTAAAAAACATTGCCTGAAATGCACTAAGTTCAAATTGGGATCCTATACTGAGCCCAAATATGAACCCAGGGGGGCCGATTTGAACACACTCGAATCAGATCCACCCCACAATGTTGCATACCAAATATCAAAAGATTCTGCCTGCTGGATCCGGAGAAGAAGATTTTTTAAGAAATTTGCCTGAACTGCACTAAGCTCGAATTCGAGCTTTTATAGTGAGCCCAAATATGAATCCAGGGGGGCCAATTTGAACAAACTTGAATCAGATCCACCCCACAATGTTGCATACTAAATATCAAAAGATTCTGCCCGCTGGCTCTTGAGAAGAAGATTTTTTAAGAAATTTGACTGAAATGCACTAACTTCGAATTCGGGCTTCTATACTGAGCCCAAATATGAATCCAGGGGCCGATTTGAACAAATTTTTGAATCAGATCCACCCCACAATGTTGCATACCAAATATCAAAAGATTCCACCTTCTGGATCTGGAGAAGAAGATTTTTCAAGAAATTTGCCTGAAATGCACTACAGTACGTGGAGAGTGGATTGTAAGTAAATCACCCGCGGAGTGGGGTTATCACCCAAGCTATAACTTTCAAATTTTGTCCATATCGACAAAAAACAAGCAATGTTTCAGCGAATGGACCTCCGGGTTTAACCCGAAGGTCCATTGGCTGAAACATTGCTGGTGCTGGTTGTGCTTTGCAACAAATTTGCAATTATTGCTTGGATGGAATCTCCACTCTGCGGGTGATTTAGTGATAATACACTCTCCACTTACTGTAAGTTCGAATTCGGGCTTCTATACTGAGCCCAAATGTGAATCCAGGGGGCCGATTTGAAAAAAACTTGAATCAGATCCACCCCACAATGTTGCATACCAAATATCAAAAGATTCTGCCTGCTGGATCTGAAGAAGAAGATTTTTAAAGAAAATTCCTCATTTTGAACTAAGTTATAATTCGGGCTACCACAGTGAGCTCAAATATGAACCCAGGGACTTGGCTTGAACAAACTTGAATCTCACCCCCCCCCCCCCCCCCCCCCCCCCAAGCATGCTGCATACCCAATATCAAAAAGATTCTGCCTGCTGGATCTTGGGAAGAAGATTTTTAAAAAACATTGCCTGAAATGCACTAAGTTCAAATTGGGATCCTATACTGAGCCCAAATATGAACCCAGGGGGCCGATTTGAACACACTCGAATCAGATCCACCCCACAATGTTGCATACCAAATATCAAAAGATTCTGCCTGCTGGATCCGGAGCAGAATATTTTTTAAGAAATTTGCCTGAACTGCACTAAGCTCGAATTCGAGCTTTTATAGTGAGCCCAAATATGAATACAGGGAGGCCAATTTGAACAAACTTGAATCAGATCCACCCCACAATGTTGCATACTAAATATCAAAAGATTCTGCCCGCTGGCTCTTGAGAAGACGATTTTTTAAGAAATTTGACTGAAATGCACTAACTTCGAATTCGGGCTTCTATACTGAGCCTAAATATGAATCCAGGGGGCCGATTTGAACAAACTTGAATCAGATCCACCCCACAATGTTGCATACCAAATATCATAAGATTCCACCTTCTGGATCTGGAGAAGAAGATTTTTCAAGAAATTTGCCTGAAATGCACTACAGTACGTGAAGAGTGGATTGTAAGTAAATCACCCGCGGAGTGGGGTTATCACCCAAGCTATAACTTTCAAATTTTGTCCATATCGACAAAAAACAAGCAATGTTTCAGCGAATGGACCTCCGGGTTTAACCCGGAGGTCCATTGGCTGAAACATTGCTGGTGCTGGTTGTGCTTTGCAACAAATTTGCAATTATTGCTTGGATGGAATCTCCACTCTGCGGGTGACTTAGTGATAATACACTCTCCACTTACTGTAAGTTCGAATTCGGGCTTCTATACTGAGCCTAAATGTGAATCCAGGGGGCCGATTTGAAAAAACTTGAATCAGATCCACCCCACAATGTTGCATACCAAATATCAAAAGATTCTGCCTGCTGGATCTGGAGAAGAAGATTTTTTAAAAAATTTGTCTGAAATGCACTAAGTTCGATTTTGGGCTTCTATAGTGAGCCCAAATATGAATCCAGGGGGCCAATTTGAACAAACTTGAATCAGATCCACCCCACAATGTTTCATACTAAATATCAAAAGATTCTGCCTGCTAGCTCTTGTGAAGAAGAGTTTTCAAGAAATTTGTCTAAAAAGCACTAACTTCGAATTCGGGATTCTATTCTGAGCCCAAATATGAATCCAGGGGGCCGATTTGAACAAACTTGAATCAGATCCACCCCACAATGTTGCATACCAAATATCAAAAGATTCTGCTTGCTGGATCTGGAGAAGAAGATTTTTCAAGAAATTTGCCTGAAATGCACTAAGTCCGAATTCGGGCTTCTATAGTGAGCCCAAATGTGAATCCAGGGGGCCGATTTTAACAAACTTGAATCAGATGCACCCCACAATGTTGCATACCAAATATCAAAAGATTCTGCTTGCTGGATCTGCAGAAGAAGATTTTTTAAGAAATTTGCCTGAAATGCACTAAGTTCGAATTTGGGCTTCTATAGTGAGCCTAAATATGAATCCAGAGGGCCGATTTGAACAAACTTGAATCAGACCCGTACCAAAATGCTGCATACCAAGTATCAAAAGATTCTGCCCACTGGTTCTGGAGAAGAAGATTTTTTAATATTTTTTCTATAATTCATACGGTGCTATCAGAGTTATGCCCCATACAGACCCCCAAGGGACGTGGCCATTTCATTTGAACAAACATGAATTGCCATATAGTAATGAACATCCACATGAAGTTTCGTGAAAATCGGACCAGTGGTTTCAGATGAGAAGTCGTTTGAAAAATGTTCACGATGACGGACGGCGGACGACGGACGGCAAGTGATAAGTTAAGCTCCCTTTGGTGAGCTAAAAACCACCCGTCTGCGTGCAATTTTACAAAAATGGCCTGAGAAACAGATCTACTTTGTGGGGCTCTATGCTGCTATGCATGAAGATTATTACATTGAATGCATTGTCTTACACAAAAGAATACCATACAATCCAGCGTAGACTTATTTCAAGAAGTCCTCCCTAGTGGAAGGGCAAATTTAACAAACATACAGGCCCAAATAAGCTTCATACACAGTGTAAAAATTCCACAAAATGAATAAACATTCATGTATGTTTAATAGGAATTAGGAGTATTGTAATTAAAAGTCACTTGTGTGGTTGTTCATAAACTTACCGGTATTTTACTTTGTTATCAGGTGTTAAAAAATATGAATATTTGTAAACACACCCACTTAGATTATTCCCTGCCCATAGCAGTGGCGCAGACATACAGTACAGTTGCCGTGTACTGGTCATAATCCATGCATGGGCAGTGATGTCCATGCAAGCTTTTACCAGGCAATAGAAAATCATTATCAATAAAATTTTAATTAATGAAGCACCGGATTGTACCGTGTGCTTCATTAACTGAATTTTTGATGATTTTGATCATTGCTGTGAACAGTGTTTGAAATCTAATATCATTGTATCCGTGGAAATATTGCCCACCTGTGGAAAGTCACCAGTCCACGGCGGCCGCACTATAGGCATGGGGGTTGGAGTGGGGGTGGGTGTGTGGGGGGGGGGACACATGCCCTCCCCAATTTCATTCATGCCCCCCCCCAACCCCCCCCCCCGTAGAGTCAAGCAGGAGAGAAATGTGTATGGGGGTGGTGTGTTCTTTTTATTATTTGTTTATTGGTGTTTTAGGTCACATATTTCTGCCCAACAGCTAATCATGACCAGGACAGTTTTATGGGTGGAGGAAGCCAGAGTACCCGGAGAGAACCACTGAGCAATGGCAAGCAACTGTCAGCACCCAACATACTACACCAGCAGGGTTATCCTTGTTCGAAGACAGTGTGCCTTAGTACACAGCACCATCATGCCCACACATGGGCAATGGGGGTGATGTGTCTTGCTCAATGACACAAAGCTGTTGCCGCAGATAGGATTCGAATCGAGGACCTTTCGGCTTGCAGCCTGTACCTCTACCTACTGAGCCACCCTGGTGGTGTATTCTGATTATGTAAATAGATTTAAGTAGTATGTGCCTAGTTTCAATACCATATTTGAGAATTATGGGTGCTGAAGTAATAAGAGTGTCCTGAAAAATCTTCCCATTGGTATTTAGTTGGTAGCTTGGTAATGGTATTTGAAGCGACTTCATCTCAGTAAGTAACAGTATGAACTGTAAACACATAGACTTCTTAATTAGTCTTCTTTGTGGCTGTTGGCAATTGTCTTCTTCGTTATGACAGAAAAATTGTTATGGACCAAAATCATGACATGAGAAACAGTACTTTTCGGAAGTGGTAATTTTTCAGTCGCCAACGATAAAAAAAATTACCATAAGACTAGCGACATGGTCAGCACTCATGGTTGACCAATGGGACCGACGATTAAAAGGATACTTACTTAAGTTTTCTACAATTATATAAAACACCAGCAATTGTAAAAAAAAAATGGTCACATAAAGAAGGTGAAAACCTTGAAAACAAAAAAGTGTCAACAAATCACTATAAATTAGTGCCGTTATTACAGGCGAAAGGGCTAATAAGTATACTGTATATACACAGCAGGTGCAGAGTGTATTATAAGTAAATCACCCACAGAGTGGAGATTTCACTCCAACAATAATTCCAAATTTGTTGCAAAGCATAACAAGCACAAGTTAAGCTCTGGACAGACAATGGACCTCTGGGTTAAACCTGGAGGTCCATTGACTCCACTGGCTGAAACATTGCTCGTGTTTTTTGTCCATATGTACATAATTTGAAAGTGATACTTTAGGTGATAATTCCACTCCACAAGTGATTTTGTTGCAATCCTCTCCCCTTGAGTAGGTAATAAATGCGGATTCCGTATCACTTTGTACGTGTACTGTACACGTACATGTACGGTACACGCCATAGGGATTCAGTGTTAAATCGTGTACAGGGTGCAAAAATATCGTTTTTTCATGGTGATACAGAATCCGAAATTGTTTTGGGGCTCACAGATCGCACTTTTCACGTTCAAACACCCGTTGGCGAACGCGTAGATTCGACACGTCGCTCAAAAAGTGAAAAATGTACAAAATTTTTAAGAAAATGTTCATTAAAAATTTTTGTTGACGTTCCCATCGCGGATCAGACTATCGATCGATGGTTGGTGAACGCGAGCAAAAAACGTTTTGCGGATTCTGTATCAGCATCAAAAAGCGGTTTGCGGATTCTGTATCACCCACGTTCGCCAACGGGTGTTCGAACGTCAAAAGTGCGATCCGATCGGGGAAACCCATTTGCGGATTCTAGATCAGGAAAAAATCGACCTCAAAACGTTTTCTTGACGTTCGCCAACGGTGAAAAGTGAGCGTAAAACGCCTTTACTCATCGAGGATTTTTTAAAAAACCGATTTCGGCCTCGATACATGGAAAAAAAGGCGGAAAAAGGCGGTTTGCGGATTCTGTATCACCTGCGTTCGGGATCGCGTTTGGGACGGTCTAGGGGGCGATCCGATCGGCGAAAACCCGATTTGGCGATTCACCTCTCGAGTTTTGTGGGGCGAATAGTGATAGAATCGGTTTTGTCGAGTTTTCTTTCATTTCTTCTTACTCACTGTTGTGATTAGGCTAGCGCTTGCATTTCGCTGAAAAACAGACTGATGAATGTAGCATGCAAGAGCTCTATTTATACTCTCCGCGCAGAGAACGTTTTGAAAACGTATTGTGAATATACTAGCAACGTAGTGACAACGATTTGAACGCACTAAGAACGTTTGCAAACGTATTGTAAACGTTCTTAGTGCGAAGTGACAACGATTTGCAATACGTACTGCAAACGTATTGCAAAACGTATTGTAAACGTTCTTAGTGCGTATGCGTGGGGAGATTATAAATAGAGCCTCCTCCATGCTACAATCGTCATTGGCGAAGATCCTCCAGGATCGGCCACACGAAAAAAGGTGAGAAGAAATCTACGTGAATCCAAATGTAAAATAATAATAAATTTTATCAAAATAATGTGTATCATTACACTGAGTTATTCTGCGATGAAGCTCGTTCTGACACGCGAATATAATTATTCACGAAGGAAGCGCTGTGGATTTTATTGTCCAGTCACAGAGGGTCGAAAGGGGCTTGTTCCCCATACCGTCCCTGAGCGCCTTCGGCGCGTTAAACCATTCCATTCGGGTGTCAGTCTACAATCGTCAGTCTGCTTTATCAAGCTGACAAGCAGATCGCATGTCAAAGTGATATTTACTGTATAAACTTACTGAGAACGCCATTTGTCATGCTCGAAATGTATTACGGGTTTTTCATTCAAATGAGTCAATTGTCAGTTAAATCGTTTAACTGAAAAACTATTCTATAGATGAAAGCGGAACAGTTCAAAAGATTAATTGATATGATTTAAAAGCGTTTTTTGAAAGCGTTACATTACTGATATGTTTACTTGTGATTTTGATTGTTCGAGTTTTCCCTATGGTGAGAATAAGCGCAGTTGCGATTTAACACGTTCGAGAGCAAAACTCATTTAGAGAGGTTTATTTTGTAAATGTTTTTCCTTAACTGGTTTTAGTTATTATATTAAAGACAGAAGATTTTTATTTACTTAAAACATAAAACATAAAAATAATTATACATTTGATTTTGAAAATAATAAAATAACTCAAGTTAGCATACTCTAAAGGAAATATTAATAATTTAGAAAACGAAAAAATGTTTTTACACATCACAGATTCCAAACGTAGAGATCAACTTTTAAGTGAATATGAACGTGCCAAGAAGAGCATTCAATCGGCTGACAGAAGCAGACGTCTTGGAGAGATGGAATTGAGACGCGAAGCCACAAAAATATTTAAACCCGTGACGGAGGTTCAGGAACGAAGCAAGAAGGAGATAGTTGAAGAATTGAGACCTATAAAAGAGAGTTCTTTGAGAATGGGTTCATTGCCTGGTAGTTTTACAAAACAGTATTCCTTTCAATCTACACCGGATTATGTTCCTATGAGAATCAAAACCGACATGAGTGAGAGCGATGATACAGCTTCGACTATCACCACGGATAGCGTCGCGTCGTCTGAGGATGGTGGTAAGAGAGATCTGTTGTATGGAATTTATAAGGATTCTGATGGTTGAACTTTTGTGGGCGACACAGAAGTCAGAGAGGATGATGATAATTTATTCGTCTGTTCGAATAGGTACGAATTAACTCCTGGACTGCGCAAATTGCTCCTTTTCGAAAGCCTGGAGATTACACGGAACAGGATTTCGACAATTACGGTGACATTCTGCTTCAGACCCACGCCATGAAGAGAAATAACGATGACAGAGAAACGAGACCCAAAGCCAACAGAGGTCACAAGTGGACGAAAGTGGTAAAACCCATATGGGATATGAATAAGAAGTTCGTGGAGTCGGTGACTGGCAAAGGGGTGAAAACCACTTTTCTTCCGAGCGATTCTGACGCTCTGTCTCAAAGATTGAGTTTGTTGATGGCAAGTAGACGCGCTGGTAACACTGGATTAGATAATGAGATAGTATATGCATATGCAATGAATTGTTGAGGCAGCAGGTTTTGAATAAACGCGATTACAAAAGACTGATGAACGAACTGAAGGATTGATACATAATAAGTAGAGAGAAACAAACAAAAAATGTATAAAATAAAAAAAAGAGTAAATTTTACACTACAAAATAATAAAAGTAATTTAAACAACAAACGATTTACCAGTGAAAAACAAAATATATATTATAAAATATGTTGGTGATAAAGAACAGGGGATACGTCAGAACTTACGTTCAAGGCAGTTCTGGCATCGTCGATTCTATAATGCGAGCGTTCACGAGTGATGCAAGTAGAAAACTCGCATCGACCGCGTTGTTTGAGGTCGGTAAGAAGACGGCTTTGGATGCTGGTAAGAAAGCCGCTTCTGAAGCCAGTGGTAGGATAGCTTCTGTGGCTGGCAAGAGGGCAGCCGACGCATTGATCGACAAGTTGATCAGTCCTCCAGCGAAGCGAGCTACGTTAGAGCGATCGCCAAAAAGATGGAAAGATTTTAAGGATGCTGTGGTACCCATACAAGATTTAGCCAAAATGACGAGTGGATCTGGATTATAAAACTGAGTTTGAAAAAAACATAAAAATTGTGTTTGAAAAAATCTAAAATAACAAAAAAATAAACAAAGATGAACATTAAAGATATGTCTTGGAACGACGCCGTGACCAAGAGGTCAAATAACGAGTTCTTTCCCAAAAGCATAAGAGGCCTGATAGTGGGAAAATCGAATTGTGGAAAGACCAATCTGTTGAGAATCTGTTGTCGCGACCCGACTGGTTGGATTACGACAGATTGTTCGTGTTTGGCAAGAGCTTGTTTCAACCCGAATACAGATTGCTTCGAGAGTGAATGGATCGTAGATTGACCAAGGACGTCGTAGCCAGAATCTTTGACAGTAGGGAGGAATTCGACAAAAGTGAAGCTTTTCTTTCGACCATTTTGGACGGTGCGGCGATGGAATTGATGAAGAGAAATGCGTCTTCGAACGTCGAGTGTCGATTTTATGAGAACGCTAGTGACGTTCCGGATCCTAGAGAATTGAAATTGGAAGATAAGAATCTCATGATTTTGGACGATCTGCTTTAGGAGAGACAGAACTGATGCGAATCGTATTACGTTAGGGGTCGTCACAGCAACGTGGACTGTTTTTACCTGTCACAGAATTATTTTCGATTGCCCAGACAGACGATAAGGGAGAACGCTAATTTGCTGTGTCTCTTTCGCCAGGATCTCAAGAATCTCAATCACATCTATGGTGATCACGTCGCAAACGACATGAGCGTGGCTGAATTCAGGAGATTCTGCAAGAGGGTTTGGGATGGAGGACTTTACAATTTCGTCGTGATCGATTTGACTAGTGAATTTAATCGCGGAAAATATCGGTGCAGATTCGACAAGTTTTATGTTTCTGATGATAATAAGACAGAGAGCGAAAATAAAATTAGAAAATAATAAATCATTAAATAATTTAGTTTTGAAAAAATAAAATAAAAATTAAAATATAATGTTCGAACAAGGAGAATTGTTAGAACGGATAGCCGAGAATATGGCCGCAAAACAATCCATTCAAATCGTGGTGAGTGGCGATTCGACTTGATTCGTGACGAAATTCGAACCTTCCATCGATCGAATTGAATAGAGAGAAAAGATACGAGATGGCGTTGGTGAATCTGGAGACTTATTATTCTTTTCCCAACGTCACTGAAAAGAATAACTCGTTCAAGTATTCCGACGGAGTGGATTGGTTAAAGATTCGAATTCCCAAAGGAAGTTACGACATAGACGATTTGAACAATTACATTCAGATGCGAATGAAGACGGATGGAAAGGGAAGCAACAAGATCAGACTCGCTCCCAACCCTAATACCTTACAGACGATGTTGAATTTGGAAGATAATTTTCGAGTGGATTTCAACACGGACGATTCTATAGACAAGATGCTGGGATTCGATCGAAAGATGTATCGAGGCCATGCGGCATCTGAAAATACGGTCGACATTCTCGCAGTCAATAGCATACTGGTCAACGTGGACGTGATTGCTGGAAGCTACGTGAATGGTAGCGCTCAACCGACAATCTATTCCTTCTTTCCAAATGTGTCACCGGGTTATAAGATCGTGGAACGACCTCAAAATTTAGTTTATCTACCAGTGATTTTAGACACGTTGTATAGTCTCAAAACCACGTTGACGGATCAAAATGGTGAACTGTTAGATCTTCGCGGAGATAGGGTGATGATACGATTTCACATAAGAGAAATATAAAAGCAAAAAAAAATATTGTGTATATATATATATATATAAGAAAATAAAATAAACGCAATATTAATTTACAAAAACTATTTAATATATATATAATTATCATTAAAAAAAAACAAAACAATTGAACAAAATATATTTTAAAAAAGAATTATGACACAATACATGGTTAAAAACGTGAACATATCCGCAGGACAGAGGAAGAAACTTAAGAGAGCGTTAACAACTCAAGTCGAGGCAGTGAGATTCAAATTCACTCACGAAGATCTGATGAGTGGCGGTCAGGATTCGATCGCCTGGACCAGAAGTCAAATCAAAAGGATGGAGAAAGCGATTCGTGATGGAAGAGGGTTGACAGTGAGATTGAGTCCCGCTCAATTGAGATACAATTTGAGAATGAAAGGCAGTTTCCTACCGCTATTGGCAGGAATTGTTGCAAAAGTATTTCCCTTTGCCGCAAAAGCATTACCCTTTCTCGGAAAGACTCTCGGAGTGGGAGCTCTCTCGGGATTCGCGAGTTCGGTAGTTTAGAAATTAATGGGTGGCAGCGGACTGTTTTTGAAGAAGGGAGGAGCCATGTGTCGCATCCACGTAGATGACAGCAGTGAAGGATTGTATCTAGAACCCGTTAGAGGTGGCAACTCTTTGAGTGGAGACCGGTCTCTATCTGAAGAGTGGACGGAACGTTGAGCGACTCGGCAAGGGTTTGTTGTTTGGTGAGAATTCACCATTTAACAACATACCGATTTTGAGTATGTTATTATAATATAAAAAATAATATAATTATATAAAATATAAAATATAAATCATAGAAAGCATAAAAAACAATATAAAATGGATAAAAAGGTGGAAAAACAATTAGACGATAATGATGAATATCGGGAGATAGAGTGCAAAAAAGATGTGGAAAAACGATTAGATGCTAATGATGAATATTGATGTGGAAAAACAATTAGACACTAATGATGGATATCTTAGGAAAGAACTGAAAAAAAGAGTTAAAAAAGGATCGGGATAGATGGTTGAAATTTGAAAGAATGAGACGTTTTCCACCGTCACCACTACCTTCTGAAGAGAATGGTAATGATGTGAGTGTCACCAAGAGATGCACCACATTCGTTCATAATTATGATTCGGATAAACAAATGTGTTCTTATAAAAACGTAATATATCACAAAAAAAAAGAAAAGAAGAATCAACGCCAAAATTAAGAAAAAAGGGAACGTTATTATAATATATATGGGCGATAGTGAAGAAGGAAAACAAAAACAAAAAAAAAACAAAAAAAAAGTAATGAGATCTAGAGATGATCAACCTCTCTAGATCTCATTACTTTTTTTTCCTTCTTCTTCGCTAAAAATCAATCTCTCTATTGTTTATATTTCCAAGTCCGTTATTAGCATGTTGACGCTCGTGTCTTCTCCTTTTTCGAAAATGTGTTGAATGTTTATCTTTACTTTTTTGAGATTTTTTACATCGGTGAACGCGCTCTCACCACCCGATTTGTTCCCAAGTTCGAGTGAGATTTTGGGATATATGTAACTTCTGTAGGGCAACGACGAATCGTCCTTGTCGAATTCTCTATCTTTGGCGATGATGATTTTCTGTAGATCGCTTTGGTACTCGTAAAACAAATCGAGCGTGGCTTCGTTCAATTTAAAAGGTATGCTATATTTGTTGTGTTTGTGCTCTAAGCCCTTTGTCTCGACCTCGTTCAATTCGATGGAATTGTGTTGTTGTAATCTATAGATTTTATAACCAAATTTCTTACACGTTTCGACTCATTTCAATTTCAATTCGCATCTTTTAGGTGTTGTTGTCATGATCGATTATTTGTTTTTTTCTGTATTATGAATTATTGCAAATAATGTATATTTTTAAATTTTGTATTTAATAATAATTTATTAACGAGTTTGTTTTTTTTTACTCTTTATACATATATAAAAAAGTTTTTTAATTTTAATTTTCTTCAATGTGAAAAATTTTGGATGTTCGATGAGGTGTTGAAACTCGAAATTTATGTAACTAAAAATGATTCATTGAAAGGGTCTTCCTACGTGGAATTACTGTATTTCTTAGCTAAAAAAATTGCTGTGATCAACGTGAGAAATAAAGATGATCAGTGTTTTAAATGGGCAGTGACCTCCGCTTTATACCCTGTGAAAATGAACTCTGATAGAGTTTCTCATTACGAGAAGACTTCTAAAAATCTCGTTTGGACCGGAGTGACTTTTCCAACGCAGTTAAAACACATCGAACGTTTTGAGGCTCAAAATCCCACCGTAGCGGTGAACGTCTTGGGATACGACGATGAAAAATGAACGATCTATCCTCTCAGACAGAATTCGTATCTCGAAAGAGAAAAGACGATTATTTTATTATTGATTTCGAATGGTGACAATCATCATTATTGTTGGGTTAAACATCCGAGCCGATTACTATCAAGACAAAATAATAAACATAAAGGAAATATATGTTTATGCTGCAACTGCATGAATGCATTTCACAGCGAAAAATCGTTAGCAAAACATCAGGAATATTGCAACGAAAATCAAGGTGTCACCGTCGAAATGCCCAAACCCAACACCATCGTGAACTTTAAAAATTGGAATAGAAGGTTAAAAGTACCATTCGTCGTGTACGCCGATTTCAAATGCTTCACCGTGAAAATGAGTTCCTGCCAACCCTTCAAAGTTACGTCGAAAGATATCAAAAACACATGCTTTCAGGTTATTGCATTTACGTGAAATGCGCTTTTGACTCACAACACGACATGGGTCCCTTCACCTACATGAAACGGTGCGAAGACGACGTGGCTCAAAGGTTCATGGAAGAGTTAGAATCAAAAATTCAAATGTTATATGACAAATTCAAAACTCCGGCGAAAATGATCATCATGCGAGAGCAGCAGGACGAAAATAACAGAGGCACCGAATGTCACATATGCAGACAATCCTTCAACGAGAATTCAGAGGAAAATAAGGTCAGAGACCACGATCATTACACGGGTCTGTATCACAGCCCGGCTCACAGCAAGTGTAATTGAAAATATCGAGATGCTGTTTTCTATCCAGTGATATTTCACTATCTCTTGGGTTATGACAGTCATCTGTTCATGAAAAATCTCCGCACCTCCCACGAAGAATTAAATTGCATCGTGAACAGCAAAGAAAGATACATTTCCTTCACGAAATGGAAGTGCATGGAGAAGAAAAGAGTAATCGACAGAGAGATGTTGGAAGAAAAAACGAAATCCATTCATAGAGGCATACGTTTCATCGACAGTTTTAAATTCATGTCGACCGCTCTGGAAAAATTAGTCGATAACATGAGCAAGGATAAATTTAAAATCACGAGCAAACATTTCAGAGAATGAGTAGACGTCGTGTTGAGGAAGGTAGTCTATCCTTACGATTACATGAACGATCTAAAGAGATTCGACAACACCGCACTACCTTTGAAAGAAGATTTTTATTCGAAATTATACGAATCCGACATTTCCGATGAGAATTACGAACATGCCAAAAACGTGTGGAAATCATTCAATATGAAAAGCATGAGAGATTATCATGATCTCTATCAGAGGACCAACGTTCTGCTCTTGGCAGACGTGTTCGAAAATTTTCGAGACGTCTGTCATCGAAATTATGATCTGGATCCGGCTTGGTATTTCACCACACCCGGTCTGGCGTGGGACGCTCTGTTGAAGACCACTGAAGTCCAATTGGAATTATTATCTGACGTGGACATGTTGCTCATGTTCGAAAGGGCTGCAAGAGGTGGTGTCTCGATGATCTCCCACAGATATTCTGAAGCTAACAATCCCTACATGAAAGAAGGTTTCGATTCAAAATGATTGAATAAATACATACAGTATTGGGATGCTACTAATCTGTACAGTTGGGCTATGAGTCACCCTTTACCGATTGGAAATTTCGAATGGGTGATGGAACTGGAAGAGATGCAAAAATGGAGAGACTATCCTTGCATTTTAGAACTTGATTTGAATTATCCGGAAGAATTACATGATCTACACAACAGGCTTCCGAACGAATGGAACCGATTGAAGGAGACGAGGAAAAACTCATTCCCAATTTATTTAACAAACGTAAGTACGTCGTCTACAGTGAGAATTTGAAACACGTTGATCACGGGATGAAATTATTCGACATACATCACATCATTCAATTCGACAAAGAACCTTGGATGAAAAAATACATCGATCTCAACACGAATCTCAGAATTCGAGCCGAGAACGATTTCGAAAAAGATTTCTTCAAACTCATGAACAACTGCGTGTACGGTAAATCGATGGAAAACATCAGGAAGAGAACCGACATTCGTCTCGTCACGTCTGAGAAAAGAGCTAAAAAATTAGTGGTGAAACCCAATTACAGACACCGAACCATATTCAACGAAAATCTAGTGGCTGTTCACATGCAAAAGATGCACCTGAAGTTTGACAAACTGTATTATCTCGGACCGATCATCTTAGATATCAGCAAGCGATTGATGTACGAGTTTCACTACGATTACGTCAAACAAAAATTTGGTGATAAAGCCAAACTACTGTTCACTGACAAGGACAGTTTAGTTTACGAGATAGAGACGAAAGATGTCTACCGGACATGGTTGCGTGGTTCGACACAAGCAATTATCCCATCGATCACCAGTCCAACATTCAATCGAACGACAACAAGAAGGTGTTGGGTAAATTTAAGGATGAGAGCGGCGGTAAACAAATCGTTGAACTTGTGGGCTTGAGACCCAAACTGTATGCTTATCGTCTAGAAGATGAAGAGATCAAGAAGTGTAAAGGGGTTAAAGAGTGCGTGGTGAAGAAATACATCTCTTTCTGAGAGTATAAAGATTGTCTGTTAGGAAGTGGTCCGGTGTATAAGACTATGAAATTGATTCGAAGCGAAAATCATGACTTGTATACTGAAATAGTCAACAAGATTTCGCTGACGGCCAACGATGATAAGAGATTCGTGTTAGACGATAAAATAAGCACTTTGGCACTCGGACATTGGACTTTGGATCTAATTTTAGACTATGGGATTTCAGATATGATTGAGGATGATAGGATTCCAGATATTATTAAGGATGATAGGATTCCAGAAAATCAAGAGGAATTAGATGGATTCAGGATTATGGAAGTTGATAAAGACATCGAGAGAGTTAGTTTAAAAAGAAAGAGAAAAACATAAAAAAAATAACGTCATTTTAGTGAATAATAATAAAATAAATAAATTAAAAAAAAAAATATACACATTTATGAATAAGAAAATAGAGATATCCATAGAAGGTGTCGTCTTACCCAACAAACCCCTATCCAACATCGATCTGTTGAATGTTGCAAAGGATTTGAAAATCAAAGATTTTCTAGGTGCATTTTCCAGAGATGCCTTGCCGAAGAGAAGACCTCGACAATCGGAATGCAGAATTTTAAATCTAGATGATTTATCGGGTGAAGGCACTCACTGGGTGGTGTGGTTCAAGATCGGGAAGAAGAAGAATTATTATTTCGACAGCTACGAAATCTCGCCGCCGAAAGAAATAAAGAACTATTTCAACAAATCGATGGTTTGTTACAACACGGAACGAGTGCAATCGCCAGATCAAATGTTTTGCAGTCACCTGTGTCTCTACATTCTCAAGAGATGGTCTGAAGGAGATTGGTTTCAAGACATTCTCAATGATTTACATTAGAGAGAGATTTTTTTTATAGTATATAAAGGTAAAAAAATTATTTAAAAAAATTTAATCGAATAAAAACGAAAAATAAAAATAAGTGAAATAATTCATTTTTAATAAACTGCGTTTGAAATATATTTTAAAACAAAAACCTCAAAACAACATGCCAGTCGATAAATTTGGTAGAAGTGGTGATGAAATTCAACCCAAAAAGAAGAGGAAGATGCTCGAAGTCGGTGATGGTTACGACATTGCCAACTTGGACGGACGTTACATTCGAAGATATGAACCTCAAGAGGAACCTTTGAACATGAACGATAAGAAGCTCTACAATCTTCCCGAGCCAATAGATCTTGCAGATGCTGCGACTAAAAAATACTTCGACAGGGGGAATGCGGATTGCGAACGAATCATGCTAGATAATTACGTGGATAAAGCCATGACCGACGATCTCGATCTGAAATAAATGCAGTCGGAATTGAACACCAATTCTAACAAGATAACGAACGTGGCCACTCCCACGAATCCCAAGGACGTGGCGACCAAACACTACATAGATCTGGAACAGAGAAAGTCTGACAAACAAGAACTGAAATCGGATCTGAATGCGGGATTCAACAAGATATTGAATCTGTCAAAGGTCGACGGCACGGATGCGGACTCAACCTCGGCCAACAAGGGCTATGTAGATTCTGCCGTGATACGAGCACAAGAATACGTAGAATCACAAGTGGATGATCTCTTCCTGAACAAACAATCTGGCGGAACCATGGAGGGTGGCATCAACCTGAACGGTCACAATTTATTTGGTCTTGATCACGATCCAGAATTCGATTCCAGCGCCGTCAGCAGGAAGTATGTGGACGACAACTCAGTCTGGAGAAAGTATGACATCATGGAAGGTAAACTAGACATGGGCGGACATGCGCTCACGAATCTACCAGATCCCGTGAACATGACGGATGCCTGCACCCTGATTTCGGTGGTGGAAAGAGTAAAATATGCTAGACAATTGATCACTGTGTGGGCCAAGGAGGCCGGTACATTAGAGGAGGGAAAAACCGAGTGGTCTTTCGGAAACGGAGGTAGCGGATCGCAACATTTTCAGGTGGGATATCCCATGCCGTTAGGAGGTGAAATCATACGAATGGGTCTGGCTTCCACGGATTTGAATAACAGAGCGGTCGTCAATCTCGCGGTAAATGGAGTAGAGAGCGATAAGAGATACAGCATTGAAAAAACTGAGAATCAACACGCGAATGTTAGCACGTTCGGCACGCCTCTCAAAGTGAATGCCACAGACAGGATTAATTTCGTTACGAAAACCAATAATCCCGAAGCTACCACTTCCGTGGTGAGCCTACTGATCGAACTAGATCCTTTGAACAAACAGTGAATGCGTGGAAATAATTAATTAAAAAAAATAATGTGTGATTATTAAAAATCAAAAAAAAAAGTAATGAGATTTAGAAAGATGTTGAATCTCTCTAGATCTCATTACTTTTATTTTTTTGTTTGTGTTTTTTTGTTTTTTAATATTTACTCATTACTTTTTTATTTTGTTTTTAATTTTTTTCACGCATGTCTCTCATGGAATGATCGACATCTTATTTCCATCCGATTCGAATTGTAATTCTCTGTCCGACAGGACCAGGGTGAAGGCTTCGGTTTTTCTCGGCACGTTCCTATCGAATTGCATATTGATCTGAATGTCTAAGATGCTACTCTTGAGTCATTCACTCTGTTCACTAACGTCGAATAAGAACATGGGATACATCGACTTGTATTCACTGGGAGATATGTTAGGATTGCTCATCAATTCGTCTAGACCATGATACTTCTTTCTAAAAACAGCGGCATTGCCGTACAGTCTGCAGAAATCGCTCTTGTCGAACGACGCGTTGTAATCGATTGCTGGATATCTCGTGGCGTTCAGAAACACTTGCATGTTTCTCAAATGGCAGTGATCGACCAGCGATGCATTCTTTTCCTGAGACCCGTCCCTATCGGTCTGAAACACAACCACGATGAAATGCTGTCTCTCGGAAGCGGATTTCACCATCAATCTCCAATCGAAGTGATTCGTAGAGGGTGGAATGCTAGCCGTGTCGCACTGTCTCATTCTAAATCCCACAGGTAATTTACTCTGGGATTCTATGATCTTGTAGAGACGGGTTTTTTCCACGATCGTGCGGAACAAATCACGATATCTTGTGTAGAGTTATCTTACCCACATCGGTCGCAGTGAGTCTCACTATTGCATCATCGTTTCCTTTTCGAATCAATGTCAGACTGTGTTTGTATCCGTACATGATCTTGTTGTAATCATCTGCAAATCCGAAGATGTGTTTCAAAGGTATACTGAACGAAAACGTTCCTTTAGGTCTGGACGTCTTGACGACATAGTCGAATATCGCGATGGCGCCAGCGCTAGCAGGGCCGACGGTGTCTTTCATCCACAACTGACTAAGTCCTCTGGATTTCGAAAAATCATCTGGATAAGTCAAGAGTCCGAACATCGTGGTGGCCTGACCGGGATGAAACACAGATTCTATCTCTTGTCCGGATAGCAAGTATTTTATATTACTGAATAGATGCATGATGCCATTATTGGCTAGAGTAACTGTGTCGTCGTCAGCGTAGTCGCTCCCATCTTCCTTGGTGAGAAGTCCCTGCACCACTATGTATCTCCCGCTTGGATGGACGAATAGATCTTGAGTTTCGACATTGATTCTTATCTGTTGTTCAAACTCGTTCTGGTTACCGGTTAGTATTCGTGAACCTCATATTCTTGAATACTTTCATCTTTCACTATGCTTTGTGCTATATCTAGTATATTTGCCATTTTTAAAGGGTTTTTGTTTTTTGTTGATTAATTAGCTTGCTTTTTTATCTAAAAATAGTTTTAATTATTTTTTATTATTATTTCTCTCTCCTATATATATATGTGTAAACAAGAAAATGTTAAAGAGAGTAAATAAAAAAAAAAAATGTTTTCTTATTAAAACTTCGCCTTCTGCAATTGTTGTTCGTAAAACTTTCCGATGATCTCTTCTCCATCCAAAGCTTCGATTTCCTAAGTCATCGGATCGGTGTGAAATATTTTGATTATCACGAAGATTTCCGAGGTCCATTGAGGAGTATAACCCTTTTCAAAGTGCTTCTTGTAAGCGTAGATTCTCACTCAATCGCCGTTTCGAGGATCGCTAGCTTGCACGGGAGTCATCTTGATCGATCTGTGTCACATGTTGTTGTAATCTTTGACCAGAGCGTATATGTATTTCTTAGTCAAATTTGCCGTGAAGTATCTGTGCATCTTTTCCTTCATCGTTCGATTCCAACGTTCCACCATGCTGGCTTTCTTTTCGTTTTCGATCGAGTAGAGGTTGACTAATCGATGAACATGCTTGTTGTAGAATTCCTTTTCCTTGTCCACCCACAATTTATTCGGTTTTCGAGAAGACGAGTCGAACACGCTCTTCAGAGCCTCAACGACGCAAGGTCCTGATTTACTATTCAAAGCTTTGAACCAACCGTATTTGGAAAAAACGTCGATGACCGTCAATAGATATTTAACACCCTCGTTCCACCTCGAAAACGATCTCATATCGACCAAGTCGGCGGACCAAATGTCATCCAAACCCTTCATGAACACCCTTCTCTTTCGAAATTTATGCATGATGGGTTTGTGTAACTCCTCGGCCAATTCGCTCGTCAATAATCGTTTCTTCTTCTTTTCCGATGCACTTTTTTTTAACGCCCCATCCAAATCGGCGTTTCACACCGATCAGATTACCGACCAGCGAACATTCTATCTTCTCTTTCCTGGTCGGATTCGATATACCTCTCAATTTCGCCAACATGTTTTTATCGCTTATGTCGTTGCGAGTCTTGGTGTTGGGATGTCCGGCGTAGCACAGATCGTGATCATACGCAGCCACGTCCACCCTATTCATGGGTTTGCTCCAAGATTTAGGAGTCAGATCGGCGTTGAGTCTCTTGTTCAATTTCGTTGCGGGTCCCATGAAACTGTGACCCGGCAGATGCATTTTGAAAGATAGATTATTGATCATTTTATTCATGATGCCTTTACCTTTGCTCAGGTTCTTTTTTTTGACGAATCAAGTCTTGATCGAACCACATCGTAAATTCCGTGAAGCATCTGTCTGTCGTTTTTAATTCGTACTTCTCGAGAATTACTCGTCTTGGTAACTCTCTTACACTTTACGCAATACATTTTTTGAGAGTTATTTAATTTAATTTCGTTTCTATTTTATATATAAATTTAATATTTCTTTTTTAAAAATTCTGTTCTTATTATATATATTTTTTTTTCAATCGCTGCTCTTGAGTTCTATCATCTTACTGAATTCCTCCTTGGCCTCTTCCCTCCCCTTTTCCACGAGAGAATCCTTCATCTCTTCCTTGATGATCTGATGAGTCTTGATTCTCAGGGCTTCTTTCATGGCATCGTATTTCGTTTTCTCGCTCAATATCGTGAAGTATTCTCCATCCGATATCCTACCATCTTTCAATGCCATCGAGATCATTTCGGATATCGTGTCAATCTTGGAGTCGGCCAAGATGCGAATCTTTTCGTGTTTCCTCGCTTTCAGATATAATTTCCTACTCAAAAAGTTTCCGAGCGTGCTAAACAATCCGGCGGCAAGAGCCACTCCTTCTACGGTCAACACGATCGGAACGCCGACTGTCGTCGACAACAATCCAATGCTGGCCGCATGTAAACCCATGGAAATCGTGATGAGTGTCGTGTCGACCGTGTTGACGAATTTCAAGAAACGCGAATACTTCTTCTTGAGAGAACAACGAGAATCTCTCTCTCGAGTCAGATACAATTGGATTCTACTGATTTGATCGATGTGATACCTCTCTCCTCTTTCTTTCTCTTCTAGCGACGGTGCCATTGGCAATACGCTGTTCGGCTTCTCATCCTCCTCGTCATCTAACGTCGGATACAATTTATTTCTGGTTCTCATTTTTGTGTTTTTTTCTTTCTAATATTAGATAAAAATTTTATGTGTGTATTTATTTTATTTTCTATTCTCCCTTATTCATATCAACGAGAAAATTTAGACGTATGCTTCCTTCAGCAATAATTTCATGATGCATCCCTTGTCTTCTAAAGTCAGACTTCTACGTGCCAATTTCAGTTCTTTCGAATTGGTGGGCTTATCTCGTCCGCTACAGAAGACTAATCTCCTCCAAAACGTGATCACTTCGTCGATTCAAATGCGTTCGAATGCCGGTTCAAAATACTTGACCACCATATCTTCCCTTTCCAGGCCTGGCATTCTGAAAAATGCAGGAGGGCAAAAAATCGCTCTCCTCAATCAGCTTAGGAGAGCAATTAGCTTTACACAGCATTTTAAGTATCCAATTGAACGAACTCATTGAAACTGAAACCAACAGACTACATCAGTGATTTTATTAACTTTACTAAGGTAACGCGAAATCTCTTAGACATCTAGATGTTTCACTCAACAACCGAACACACACTTGACAAGACCTGTGTGTGTACCCAGACCTGTTGTCCAAGAAAGTCATACGCCTACCACTACCACCTTCAACCCCCCAAGGGGGTTGAAGGTGGAAGTGGTAGGCGTATGACTTTCTTGGACAACAGGTCTGCTTGAATCTACAGTCACATCCTGGTGCAAGTGCTTCAAGTGACAGGATAGTAGTAATGGTAGTATATTATAGTGTCAATATTCCTTGAATAATTACCCCTCAAACTGTGATATCAGTTGTTGAACTTGAAACTGACAGAAAAAAATATTGCTGTGACCCATTTTGCATCAAATGATTGCAACTGTGTTTGGGTATGGTTGCAGCCATTACCTTTTAGCACTAAACCACTTTCAAAATAAAATTACGTGATGTTATGTGACTTCGAAGTTAAATTACAATTTTGCTTTACAACAAAAATTTAATGTGAGCATAATACATGTAATCTCAATCATCCATTCCCAGAAAAAAATATTTAGGAGGGCAATTTTTCGCTCTCCTTAATTCTTTCAGGAGAGCAGTAAGGAGAGCTAAAAAATCGCTCTCCTGAAATTGCCAAGCCTGCCTTTCCATCGTCAGACACGAATGATTCTCGTGATCGAAGTCTAGATGATCCCGACATCCGACACATCATTCTAACAAGAGGCGACCTAGTTGTTCGTTCAAGCAGAATGCGTAGGCTCTCATCAGTATTTTTAAAAGAAACCTTGCTCTCAAAATCTGGGAATTGTTCATGATTTACGTATATTTTATCTATTTCGATTCGATATTATTTTTTTAAATAACTATTTATTTATATATTTTTTTCTCTCCTATATATATCAATCACTTTTTATTTCCTTTCGACAAAACCGATTCCATCACTATTCGCCCCACAAAACTCGCGAAGTGAATCGACAAATCGGGTTTTCGCCAATCGGATCCTGAACGCAGGTGATACAGAATCCGCAAACCGACTTTTTCCGCCTTTTTTCCATGTACCGGAGGCCAAAATCGGTTTTTTAAAAAATCCTCGATGAGTAACACCGTTTTACGCTCACTTTTCACCATTGGCGAACGTCGAGAAAACGTTTTGAGGTCGATTTTTCCTGATCTAGAATCCGCAAATGGGTTTCCGCGATCGGATCGCACTTTTGACATTCGAACACCCATTGGCGAACATGGTGATACAGAATCCGCAAACCGCTTTTTGATGCTGATACAGAATCCGCAAAACGTTTTTTGCTTGCATTCACCAACGATGGATCGATGGTCTGATCCGCGATGGGAACGTCAACAAAAATTTTTAATGTACATTTTCTTAAAAATTTCGTACATTTTTCACTTTTTGAGCGACGTGTCGAATCTACGCGTTCGCCAACGGGTATTTGAACGTGAAAAGTGCGATCTGTGAGCCCCAAAACAATTGCGGATTCTGTATCACCATGCAAAAACGATATTTTTGCACTCTGTACACGTTTTAACACTGAATCCCTATGGCGTGTACCGTACATGTACGTGTACGTGTACAGTACATGTGCAAAGTGATACGGAATCCGCATGTATTACCTACTCCCATGTACTGTACATATACCAAATGCAAGCTGTAGCTTTGAGTGTACAGTCGAGCGATACTTATCAAAGTACGCCACAAAATCCTAAAGCCAACAATGGCAAAATTGCAAAACAATAAACAAAAATAAATAAATAAATAAATAAATGAAAATTAAAAAAAAAACTTTACAGCTGCCGGAACTGAAAAGTTTGGCTGGCCAAAGGCCCAGATAAAATCTGGTGGGAGGTTTATTTTTATCAAATATTACAGTGATCTGTTTTAAGATACCTAGTTACCACTTAAGTGCTTCATCCATGCACAGATGTCATGTAGCCCATTAACAACCAAGCTACCTACTATATACCAAGGGGTAGTTTTCGGTAACAACTCGGTCTACATGTATATATCTTGCATTTACTCGAATAAATCAAGTAATATCGCGTAGATTGCTTCGAAGGAATCAATTAAATGTCTGCCATGATATTTAAACCTTTTTAAACAACCCTGACTTACATTTTTTCTTTTCACCTCAGTATCTCCCGGTATACCTCGGTGTTTAGTAGGACCCTTTTCTGGGGGGTGGTTTGGTTTGGATGAAATTGCCATAGGATGATTTGGGTTATATTAGTAGCTAGTTTGGGTCAAATTGCTGGAGAACATTTTGGATGCAATTCTCACTGATGACAATATATTTTATTATGCCCCACGTTTGTAACCTCAGCCGTGATTGGTTAATATGACACCTTCTAAAAGTCATAGTACTGGAGTTTTGGGGCAAAACACGGGTACTATCGGAACGTTTTTCCCTGGAGACAGGAGAACGAAGAAAATGTAAGCGCCACTTCCATTGATCAGCGTCGAATTTCTCAACACCAAACGCTGGCTCCGTGTCCGTTTAGCTTTTCAACACCGGTAGACACAAACTTACCAACAAATATATCACCTTCAGTGGGTGTGTTTTCAATTTTAACTGCAAACAATGCATTCAAAAGAATCAGAAATATTAAAAAACTCACTCACGTGTTGTTCATCACTTCAGTGAATCCTGAATATGAGTCTCAGTTATGACTTGTGTTTCACTCCGCTTAATTCCATCAACTGTTGTCCGAGAAACATGAATTTATATTCCATTAATTTAAATCACTTTTCACACAAGCATTAACAATAAATTATAACACGAACAGCATGATGCAGTTGTTAACATTGGCATTTGTTGATAAAGAAACTCCCAAAGCGACGGCACTTGTGACAAGTCATTTTCGAAGAGACGTCATTCGTTCGAAATGACGTCATGTTTTTGGATTCGACTACATTGTTGTTACAAGATCGATGGCTTGTTGCAATTAACGCTTAACAAAGAAAGTCATATTTTGTTCGGCATAATAAAATACTCGCTGCTTCAGGTTTTATTTCAGAAATCACACAAACTCAGGTACTATCGACCGATAGAACATGAAAAGGAACGTTCTAATATTTTAATAGAACACATGGAACGTGGATTTATTTATTTATTGGGGTTTAGCAGCATTTTTGACAGTTAGGGTCACATCGTGTCGGACAGTTTTATGGGTGGAGGAAGCCGAAGTCCCAGGAGAGAACCACCAAGCAAATGCCAGGCTCCTAACATACTAACTCCACACGAGCAGGGTTAGCAATGGTTGAATACAAGTGCACTGTCAATGTACTGTACTCCTTAGCACACAATGCCACTATGCCCGCACATGGGCAATGGCGGGCTCAGTTTCTTGCCCAAATCGGTCAATGCTGATACAGTAAAATTTTTCAATTTTGTGAAAGTTTCAATGGAAATTGATTACTTCGGTAAATTCTTCTGGGAAAAAATACTTAAGTACTAAAGGAAACAATTACATTGCATTACCAAAATAAAATTTAAATTTAGGGGCGAAACCACCCCCCCCCCCCCTCCGTCTGTGGGGCGAAATGACCCGAGGCTAGTGAGGAATTGTTCGAAACGACTCGAGGGGATAATGGGAATTGGGGTGAATGTCCTAGGCCCAACTTATCAGCAACGTATCACCTATTTTCAAGCAAACGTTTCATTATTATTTATTAAACCTTAAAATTAGCATAATTAAAAAATTGCATTTCGTTTTGATTCTAGAACTTCAGTAGCTATGTGTCCATGCATATCTTTATGAAATCACACCAATATAATCAACAAGATCGCCGGTTATATCTGTGTTTTGTATGAAGGTACATCATGTAATCGGTGAATAGGACAAGTTACAATGAAATCAGTTCGATCTGAAATAACAAGATTATTTGCTGAGCATACTGAAAAACCTCTGAAAGGACAGAATATGAGTGATGTGTGGACATATAAATATCACGCAAAGCTGAGATGCAAGTTGGGTTGCAACAGAAAATGAACGCATTTGACATTTTGTTTGATTGTTGAGATCGGTCCAAAGTTTCCTTGAGGGGAATAAGCCAATTGCAATTGTATCGGCACTTGTGAACCGGAAGTCACATGGTTTTTCCCCTGAAATTTACTGTCCAATTCAAAATATCGCTTGACGGTATTAGAGAATTCTGTTCTGGAACGCATTTATCTGACTGGGTATGTGCAACCCCTGGTGGCCCGCTGGGGTTCCTATAATGCCGCAAGTGGGAAGGCGGTTTGCAGGTATTTTCTTTGTTTTACTGCTGGGGAATGACTCATTTGAAAGCCTTTCAAAAAATATAACAACTTTTATCCCAAGTTTCACTGAAATTTGAGAAGTAATGTTCAAGTTATAATGCAAACAGACATCAGAGTGCAGATGGACATATATACAGACGGACACATGGATAGACTTCAAATGCAAGAGATTGTACCCGAGGTGCTGACATATCAGTGTCAAGGATAAGGCTGGGTCAGATGACAGACAAAATCTCTCACCTAATGCAACAAATCTCAGGGCAAAATTTTGTTTGTGTATAATCTTTGAAGTGTTCACAAACCCATTTTAGAACTCAAAACACCAGAGTAAAACTACAGGGTCATGTAATATTAAGAACAGCATGCTAAGCATGGCATATGCACCCCACTCCCTCCCCCCCCCCCCCCACCAACCTTTCTCAAAATACTAAGATGGACATATTTTCAACACTACACATAAGCGAGGGGTTTATCATCTTTGTTTTACAGCGGATAGAAATCCAATCCTGCAAAAACTGCGAGATCAATGTGCACTTGATAACAATAGCTTGTGTCAGTCAGATCATCTGCATGTGAGATGTGAAATTATTGTCTTTGTTTTGCACCAACATTAATTTCCCCCAACCCAGTAGTAACTGTAAAGGCCAGAAACAATGAGGACTCTACCATCAAAGAGAACAAAGACATAATGCCACATGTGGGGAGGTGATTTGAATGACTTTTCTTGGTTTTACTACAGGGACATGACTCATTTGAAAGCCTTTCCCATAAACAATCTTCATTCCAAATTTTATTGAAATTTGATAACCCAAACCTGAAATATGAGGCAAACAGACAAAAATTGGTATTTTACGAGACAAACAGAAAATTTTCAAACTTAAAAAGTAGGACAAGTCTGAAAAGTGAAAAGTAATAAATATGATTGAGATCCGATAATCCAAACCCGATATACGAGGCGAACAGACAAAAATAGGCTATTTTTGTATATTCAAAGGGCCATAATGCAGAGAAAAAATATTTTCAACAGCAAAACGGCTGTTAGTCCTTAACGACCTTACATGTATGATAGTGAACATATGTATGAAATTTCAATGAAATCTAAACAGTAATGTCCAAGTTATAATGCAGGCCGACATCTGAGTGAGGATGGACAAACGTACACACAGATGCATGGACAGACACACTGACTCACGGATAGGCGCAGTCCAGTATACCCCACTTTTTAAAAAAAACTGGGGGTACAATTAGCTATCTGAGGGCAAGTGTGTCAGTACCATACCAATTATTGACCAAATATGTAGATGCTTGTTCAGGATGTCATGCAAAAGAGCTGACAACAGGCAAAAATTAATTGAGGGCCATAACACCAGTGAGTTTGGCTGAACTGTACCAATTTTCGAACTCCTTCACGACATTATTATGAAAGTCTCACATTGCAAATATTGACCAAATCCTTTGATAAGTGTGCAGGTCACAGTGCGAATGAGCTGAAAACAGGAAAACATTAACTAATTAAGGGCTATAAGTTTGTTCAGTATGGCTAAGCGGTACCAGTTTTCTAAGATGCTTTTAAGAAAGTCTCACATACAAAATGTTGACAAAATCCATTGATATTTGACGTCATCATAATACCGACGTGAAAACAGGAAAAAATCAACAAATTAAGGGTCATAACTCTGCTCAGTATAGAAGAAACATACCAGTTTTTTTACTCATTCAAGACATTAAGAAAGTCTCACATACCAATACTGAATCAAATCTACTGCTATTTGTTCCAAGTTATTGTGCAAACAATCTGAACACAGGCAAAAAATAACGAACTAAGGGTCAAAACTCTGTATTGAGTCATTTTCTGGATTGTTCGAGCATTACAAAATTGATTTTCTATTAAATGAAAGCGTCAATGACACCTTAGCTCAACATGTGTAAGACATGTACATGTGTAGTATGTGACATAGCAATGACACACATCTAGGTAATTACCTGATAACAAAGATACATGTAAAGTATTGTAAAGGTGTTACATAAAGTCTGATTCCCCCTCCTGCCCTAACTGCAAGGGAAGTCACACAAGCAATTATCGCGGATGTCCTCATTTTTAAAAAGTAAAAACAAACATTGAACTAAAAAAGTTAAATCTGACAAAACCGGCTAATGCATCCTCTCCCCATACAATATGCTCCCTTGTAGCTGGGGCCCTCTACTCCGTGCTAAACAAACACGTGAACACCAATCTGACTGACATCTGTCAAGACGTAAGCCGTTCGGCGTCTCGCCTATTTAAAACCCAGATATCGGAAACACTTATCAAGACGCATATTTCGGAATCACTAATCAAAGCCGCTATCAGCTCAGACTAAATAAAGCACCTGTCTAACCAATATCTAAAGCACCGCTACTAATTCCCGACCCCGTCATGAATAAGCTACAATTAGCCGTGTGGAACGCTAGAAGCGTTAATAACAAAAAACTCCAAACGGGACGATACTTCGCAGATACAGACATTATCTGCATCTGCGAAAGTTGGCTTCAAACCAGCAAAAACTTCTCAGTAAGCGGATTCAGCACTATTAGAAGAGACCGACTAATCACCACAGGTGGCGGCGTCGCTCTTCTAATAAAGCAGAACATCAAAACCAAAACCATAAAAATTAATCACGTCGATGCAGAGGTGATTGCTACTGAAATCACTGTTGACAATAAAAACATCGCGATTGTTTGTTATTATAACGACCCAAGCAAAATTGTTTCTGACACTGTCTTTGAATTTTTTACGAGGAAATACAAACACTGCATCTTCCTCGGCGACTTCAATGCCAAACACCTGTACTTTGGCTGCAACAAAACTACCTCCAACGGTGAAGCCCTCCTTGAAATCACGAAAAAACATAACCTTCATGTGGTTATAAATGACAGCTCAGCCACGTATATCAGTAACAACCCATTGTTCTCATCCGAAATCCTCGATCTAATTATTGCAAGTGACTCTCTGATAAACCACATCGATGGCCACTGGGTTGGCGATGATGACTTAGGCAGCGACCACCTCCCGGTCCATGCATCTCTGCAGTTAGGTAATGGCCCACTCAGGTACCCCCCCCCCCCCCCACTCTCCGCAGAAATTTCAGGAAAATTAATTGGAACCTCTACCGCGACATCATTGATGTCAAACTCACTAACTCCCCCCCCCCACCCCCCCCCCCCCCCCCCATCCAATGCAGCGGAACTTGAAACCCAATGCAAGAGCATCGAGAAAATCATTAACTCAACCTTAAACGAAATATGACCAAAAGAAGAAGTACGCCCCTGGAGAAACACTATCTCGGGCGATACTCTGTCACTAATCAAATGTAAACGGAAAGCTCTTCGCGCTCTCAAAAAAGAAACTGACCCCAGCAAGAAATCTGAACTCAAAAAAAAACATACAACCGCCTTCGCCCTCAAATCTGAAAAAAACAAGCTAGCTGGGAAAAGGCAACAGCCAACCTAAACGGGACCCAAGATACTAAAGAATTCTGGGACTCTTTCAAAATTCTTACTGGGCAAAAAAAACAAGGGCGGAAAAGCCGCAGCAAAACCTCTTAAAAAGGAAGACGGCTCTTTCACTCGCACCGACAAAGAGAAGGCCGACACCTTTGCCGACCTCCTAAGAAAAACGCATCTCCCATATCAAGGAACGGGCAATGATGACGCCGTCATCAACGCGATTGATGACTTCATAAAGGAAAACCCCGATATTTACCGTGACCCCAATTTTGATAACGAGCCTGAAGATGAGGACGATGATGACCTTATCACCCCCATCACCAATGACGAAATCATTAATGTTATTAAAAAATGCAAAAATTCCTTCTCACCCGGCGAAGATGAAGTAAGCTACAAAATTCTAAAACAAAGCCCAAACTCCCTAATCGAAAAACTAAACAAACTATTCAACGCATGCCTCACCCATGGCTACTTTCCCAAATGCTGAAAAAAAGCCATCGGTGTCATGATACCAAAACCCGACAAGGACCCCTCCGAACCAGCCAGCAACCGCCCAATCAGCCTCCTAAGCTGCATTGGTAAGACATTCGAACGAATCCTTACCAATCGGTTCAGGGGGCACCTTGAAGACATCGACTTCTTCAATAAATGGCAAAGAGCCTATAGAAACCGTAAAGAAGGCATCGGCCATGTCTACCGTCTAGTCACCCAAATGAAAACCGCTATCAACAATCAGCAAATAGGCGCGGCAGTCCTGTTAGACGTCGAAAAAGCTTTCGACTCTGTTTGGCACAATGGAATGCGCCACAAATTATCAAAAATGAAACTCCCCAAGAAATTGCTCAGATTACTATCCTCTTTCTTAAATGACCGCGAAATTAAAGTCAGAGTGAACAATAAAATGTCCGACAGTGTCTCCCTTGAAGCAGGCACCCCATGGATCCGTCCTAAGCCCTCTCCTGTACATCTTCTATGTAAATGACCTTAACTTCTCCGAGGATCGTGTTCAAGTCTCCCAAATCGCGGATGATAAGAGCCTCTGGGACTCAAACAATACGGCCAATCTGCTCCAAAAAACCTTTCAACGCGCTCTCGATGACCTAGAACAATGGTGTGCCAAATGGAGAATTAAGCTAAACGCCAATAAAACCCAACGAATCACCTTTACCCGCAAGAAAAATAAAAGTGATTTTGACCTAAAACTTATGGATAACACCCTCCCAGAATGCAAAGAGGCGAAATTCCTGGGCATCACCATTGATCAAAAACTGTCCTTCAACAAACATACCGACGACATGGCGAAAAAAGCCACCAAACGCATTAACTTACTGAAAATGCTTAAGGGAACTTCATGGGGAGCCAACCAGTCCACCCTACTCAAACTATACAAAGCCTTTGTGCGCCCAGTACTTGAATACGGGGAAATCATACTAACTTACCTCAATCAAACTAATATGGGAAAACTCCAGAAGGTCCAAAATCACACGCTTAGAGTTGCCCTCCGCGCCCCATGGGACACACCCATCAAAACACTCCACGACAGGGCCGATATCCCCACCATTAAAGACCGCTTAGCCACCCTGGCCGCGAAAAATCATGACCGGTTAGCCGACAGCGAACTAATCTCCGAACTTGGAGCCATTTGCGAAAGCCGACAAAAGCCCAAAAATTGCAACCAAAACTAAGACCGCTCGAAAAAAACTAGGGAACGAGAAGGTGAACTATCAGGCAGAAAAACAGCTTAACTGTGGCCTTCTACCAGAAAGGGCTGCCTTCACCGAATCAACTAAAATTACATCAGGATTAAACATTGTTAAAAAACTAAATAAATAGGGAACGAGAAGGTGAATAAACAGGCAGAAAAACAGCTTAACTGTGGCCTTCTACCAGAAAGGGCTGCCTTCACCGACTCAACTAAAATTACATCACGATTGGATACTGTAGATCTCATTTCCGGCCGGGGGTGGGGCTCGATCCACAAGGGACGCTTGCGATACCAGGCGAGAGCGTTTTGTGTGGGCTGGGCCTCCCCGGCTGGAGGTGGGATTTGCAGCCCCCAATCGTGATCCAAAATAAACTCAAACGGATCTAACTATGGTCGAAACCAGCGAAGGGCATAACAGAAACACCCTCGGGTGTGGTTTAGTGTCTAAAACTGTTACCCTCCCGCTACAAACTCACTATCACCCTAAGAAGGTGATCTAACAGGCAGATTAACAGCTTAACTGTGATCAGAATTAAAACATAATGTGCTACTTTTATCTTTTTTATTTTCACATATTCTAATGAAAACTAATTCTGCCTTCTTCTTTTAAGCAGGTACACAGAAGATGCTTTTTGATCAGCACACCAATAACCGCCATGGACAGTCCAACCGTTATAGAAACGGTAACCCCCATGGTTCCTGAACATCCTCCACTCCATCCCTAAAAGTGGTCGACCACTTTAAGGGAGGCGAGCGTTGGCCTCTGCCCCTTTTTGTAAGTGCATTGCGCATCTTTTTGTCCCAACCCATTAGGAGTACAATGCAAGCCTGCCCCCGAACCAGGGAAGTTCGGGTCTTCTTCTTGGTGGTCCCCGAAAGGGGTCGTTGTTGTTTCCTCCAAAGACATCCTATCAAACAGAGACAGCAGATTATACTTGCCAGTGATGGCCATCACTTAAAATCTTCTCCGAAGTGGCAGACTATACTTGCCTGAATATCCAGATCGACTGCACCCTCGGGGAGAGATAGTACCTTTGTGAGAGGACCCAACCTCCCACACTGGTCCTCATCCGAGGGTTCAACCGACATCAGTCAAAGAGACCATCACGCCGCAACCAGTGACACCTGTCGAGTACCTGAACCCGTTCCTCCTTCAACACGAGCAGACATGTGAAAATTAATCATTTACAGTCAATGAGGGTCGAAAGGGGTTTGTTCCCCATACCGTCCCTGCGCGCCTTCGGCGCGTTAAACCATTCCATTCAATGACACACATCTAGGTAATTACCTGATAACAAAGATACATGTAAAGTATTGTAAAGGTGTTACATACATACTGACCATAGTGATAAAAAAGGTACCCAAGAAGTTTCGTAAAGATATGTTCATAAATACAGCCTCTATCCCAAGCCGTATAGAAGTTCTGTACAAAACACTGATTGTACCTAATTTCGGTACAAAATGGCCACCGGCAAACATCTTGAATTTTGGACTGCACCCCAAAACACTTGTTCTTGTCTCAAAGTGATAACAAAGGTACCCAAGATGTTCTGTGGAGATCAGTTCATAAATACAGTCCCTAGGCCAAGTCGTATTGACATGCAGTTACTGTGTACAAGTAGCACTGAATAAATCAAAGTTCAGCTAATTTGCATAATTTCAGCACGAGAGAAAAACCTGCATTATATGTGATGTATTCCATGTTACTAAACATTCAACAAAAATTTATTCAAATCAGAACTTTCATACAGACGTTCTGCACAAAAAACTGATTGCACTAATTTCAGTACAAAATGGATGCTGGTGGCCATCTTGAATTTTGGACCGCACCCAAAAACACTCGTTCTCGTCCCACAGTGCTAATAAAGGTACCCAAGAAGTTTTGTAAAGATCGGTTCATAAATACAACCTCTAGCCCAAGCCATATTGAATTGATGATGCCGGACAGATGGGCAGACGGACGACGAGCCATGGCATAACCTCAAATTTGACTATGTCAAAGTTGAGCGAAAAATGGGGAGTATCCAGAGTATCACATGGCAAAAAACTATTTGTAAAATACTCCCCCTTTCAAGGACAATGTGACAGCGTTGGCATTTTGAATTCCTGTGTTTGTTGTTCTTATGAAATATTATTTTATTATTATCAGTTACGGTACAAATATGGTACCAATAACACACTTTCAGGAACTGCTGATGTCCGATGTCGACTGTGTATCAGTGCGTGAGGTGCACACATACTTTTGGGGTTCTATACACCACATCCTTCATTTTGCTATATAATTTGTGTAAATTTATTTGGAATTTATAGAATTTCAGACTAAGGAATTCCCTAGTATTGTTTTTGCCTTAGTTATGGTGTTTTATAAGTAATGGGCAATTTAGTTTGAAAAAAGAGGTTCATGAAGATTCAACTACAGGATGATTCAGCCCTCATACTTTTTCCGAGAATATTCGGTCTCTGACTCTCAGTCGTGGTCAAATCTCAACAACTCAGATGTCAAATCTTCACAGAATTTTTTTTTAAAATGTTCTATGCATTTTTTTTATAGTTTTTTTTAAAGGATTTATGATTACTAATCATGACAAAATTGTATAATTTGAAACAAACCTTAATGAAGCTGGAACAAAAAAAAACTTCCCAAAAACAAGATGCGAGGTTCTGTTTGAATCCCACCTGCGGCAACTGTACAAAGGTGTACTGCACATTGATGAGATACTTGTCTTCAACCAATGCTAACAATGCTTGTTTGGAATTACTATGTTGAGGAGCCTAACAGTTACTTGCCATTGCTCGGTGGTTCTCTCCAGGTATTCTGGGTTCCTCCCCTAGTAAAACTATCCAACATGAGGTGACCCCGGCTGTAAAAAGTGTTGTTAAACCCGAATAAATAAAGAAATCAAATTTGCTGAAACCAAGACTTCCGAATGATGGTTTTGATTGGGGTGGGAGAGGGGGTGGTTTTGGTTATACTGTGGGGCCCACCTAATTGGATATCTCTTAATTGTATATCCCTGTTAATTGAATATAATTTCCCAACACAAAACCATTTACCAAGCCTCAAGTACAAATTCTACCTGTTAATTAAATGTATGTTATACAGTTATCTCCTGTTAATTGAATAAGAAATCTTGTACTAGTAACATGTCGAGAAATTACCCTGACTCTTCCCAGTTTTCCTTTTGTCACAGACCAATTTGGCCTCGGTACATCCAATACAGGCATTTAATCTATTATGTCTTGTTTGACAGAGATCATGAAGTTCTGTCAAACAAAATATAATAGAATAAATGCTAAGTTTATCTCTGGAATACAGGAAAGAGATACAATCCCTGTTAATTAAATACTCCTGTTAATTGAATAATTTTCATTGGCAAAGTGGCTCTTCAATTAGCAGGGTTCCACTGTACAGCAAAAACAAATATCACAAACTAATAATGAAACTATGTACTTGAGAAATGGCCCCAAGTCATTATGGCCCCTGTCATTACGGCCTCAAGTCCATTCAGCCCCAATATACCAAGTCATTTCTGCCTCTATAAATATTTTTAAATATCGTTTGAATTTTAACATATTTCTATTTAATTGTTTTTCAATATTTATACCTCAAATAGATATTCAGGTATACATATGATACATGGTATTCTTTCATGCATAGTAGATTTTCTTTTCTTTCATGATGAATAAATGAATAAAAAGTTTCAGCACGCCGAAGGTGCACATGGACGATGTGGGATTATAAATCCCTTGCGACCTGAATAATTTTATTTTATTTGCTTATGAATCCACAAGAGTCGGAAGCGAGGGTCTGAAATGACTTTGAGGCCGAAGTGACGAGAGGCCGAAAGGACTTGGGTGCGAAGTGACTGAATACCATTCTCACAGATGAGAGACGTTAATTATTACAGAACACAGCGAACGTGAATTTACTGCGGAGATAATTGCTCGATGATATACATGTATATTAATATTTCTTTTCAATAAATATCAAGCAATAAATTAATACGTTTTCTAAGAATTATTTTTTAGGAGTTAAAACGAATATCGTAGCATATCTAAAAAATCCTAACAGATGTATACTGCTTTTCTTTTGGACGAATCTTCCCTGGGCCGAGTTTTCCCCAGGCCGAATCTTCTTCCAGTTCACGAATAAAGATGACATTCCATTTTCAATGGTGGTAAATATCCAAAAAGGTTATTATTTTCCATTTTTTGGTGTTCGAACCTGCAAAGTACTGTTCAGAAATACAGATGACACCAAAAAGTAACACATTATTACTTTCTTTTGCTTTCTGACGGGACCGAAAGCAAACTGTCAGTTTCACTTTTTTTTTAATTACACCCATTTCGTCCGCTAGCCAAATCGTCTGCAGCAATTTTACCCAAGTCGTCCGCTGTAATTTTACCCAACTTGTCCGAAACTCGTCCACTGGGGGAAAGTATCGAAGTATTGTATTTTGAATCATTTTTTATTTATTTATATAATAATTTTATTGTATACTCTCTATTGTAATACATCTTAATGTACCTCCTTGCATTAAAATTTCATATACTTATACGAAATTCTGAAAACAGAAATGTCAGAACAAATAAACTACTCAGTCATCTAATTAATTTCGACACTGTTTGACGCGGCTGTAATTACCGTTTAATCAACGGATTGCCAAAAATTATTATATTATTACAGCAAAAGTTCTTAAAGTATATGTACGTTATATTTAGTTCCGCAGCATTATCTTATAATTTTGCAATTATTCGTTGAAGAGCGCCACCGGTGCTTTACGGTGAATAATTGCAAAATTATTAGCAAATGTATTATAAGAATTAATTACGGTACATAAAGAAACGCATCAAAATTCACTTTATATTAACTTCCGCAACATAATCTTATAATTTTGCAATTATTCATGGAAGAGCGTCACCGGCACTTTAGAATGAATAATTGCAAAATTATTAGCAAATGTATTACAGGAATTAATTATATTAAGAATGCATCAAAACTTGTTATAATTATATTAAGAAATCCATCAAAACTTGTTATATTAAGTTCCATAACATAATCTTATAATGTTTGCATTTATTTATTGAAAAATATTCGCTATGCTATGCTGTTAATATTATTATCTTGTGTACTGAATAAATATCATTATTTCGCTTGATACTGAATAAATATCATTAAAATTATTTTCCATGTTTTTATGATATTCAAACCCTTGGCGAACGAAGTGGGTAAAATTGCAAGTGGCCTAATTGTGCAAAATTGCTAGCAGACGATTCGGTGCGCTGGTGGACGAAATGGGTAAAATTGTAAGCGTACGACTCGGCTTGCGGACGAAACGTCCTTGTACTTTTTTTTCACGGTCATATTAAATACCGAGCCATACCGAGCAGTAGAAAAGTAAGGCATATTAGACAAAATAAAGGGCATAATGTGGTATATAGGGGTCATTTAAATGTAAAATATCAATTTGGGGCAAGGTTGGGTAAAATTGGATGATTTATAAACATTACAGCATAATGCGCCAGACGAAAACTTCAGCTCGGTATTTAGTAGGTTGAGCACAGAAATCCAATTAACGCACAATCGCTGCTCGTTATTTAGTAGATTAGTGCGTGTGTTTTTTGGAGTTTTTTTCGCAAATAAATCATAAACTCCCCTCATCTTTCGCCCGGGCTTGGGACCTGCAGACTTAACAGAATCAAGTCAGACGGATTTAGAGGTTTTTTTTTTTCATTCATTTTTTCTATTTGCCTTTTTGGCAGATTTATTCTGTTTAATGCATTGCTTTACCAGTTGGTGTACAATCATTTTTTGGAAGTTTTATTCTGCTTCTCTTTTGCTATGCGGTGCAGATTTTTGCTACTGCTGCCGTACAGATTTCGGCTTCACTGTCTTTTTTGACATAGCAGTGCCTTTTGGCTTCTGTCAGCAGTGTGTTTCGAACATCTCCTGCTACGCAGTGCATATTTTTTGCTACCGCTGCGGTGCAACTTTTCGATACAGCGGGCAGTGCAATTTGGCTGTTGCCCTCTGTAACATCATTTGGACGTTACAATTTTTTTCTTTTGTAGGTTTATTTGTTCTGCATTTTTTTGTGACAGATTTATTGTTTCTGCTCATTTTTTGGGGGTGGAGGGGGAGGGGGGGGGGGGGGCTTTTTGCACTGGTTACACCACTTTCATTTTCTTGGGACCTATGATATGTCTGGAAACTTCCATCCCAGTGCAAAAAGACTGGCCGCAAAATAATAATCGGGACATCGGTCGACGATTTCCTCACAAAATTCAAATTTTTAAAGCAAATTGTTGTAACAAAAGAGGCACCCAAGTTGAATGTGAGGTCCATTCCAATTATACAGCCATTTTGTATTGCACATTTTAGGAGCCTTAATTGCTCATCAGTATGGTAAATGACACTTGGTGGTTTGTTTGGGTTTGTTGGTATCACTTCTTTGATAAAGCCTTATGTATAATTTGTCTCCGAGTCAGCATCAGAGGGTATATCACCAGATGGTTCGCTTATTTCATCGACTTGAACATCATGTTCACTCAACACAGCTGTAGAATCAGAAGTACCATCCACCTCTACCACTGGATCGGATGTGTTCTTAACCTGCTGCTTTAACTCATTTCCATCATCGTGCGTACTGCCCTCCAGTATAGGGTAAGAAACACCAATTTCCCCATCGCCTCGCCCGGTATCCAAATCAGAAACACCAGGAATGACATGTACAACAGTTACTGGTGGCACTCCCTGAGATGGAGGAACCAGTGGCACGAAATGGTTAGGACTCCATGATATTTTGATGTCTGAATCCTCACCTGCCCACAATATCGAAATCGACTCATGCTTTCTGCCAACCCTTGGCTTGAAAACTGTATTAAGAATTCTGATGTTTCCGTCAACTGGGCCATTTACGGTTGGGTACACAGATTTCAGGAGTCATCTAATAACCGAAGCAGCAGCATGCATGGTCCACGCACCAGAAGAATTGGCTGACAACAATGCAAAATGGATACAGAATGATGGGCACCCCCCCCCCCCCCCCCCCCCCCCACACACACACAAAACCACCACCAACAACAACAACAACAAAAAACAGATTTAAATAAAGCAGCCACGTCATGCAAGCGAGTGATAAAAATCACATTTTAAATTTATATTGTCTGCAGCGCAGACACTAAATACCGAGCTGCAATAGCGTGTTAATTGGATTTCAGTGTTCAACCTACTAAATACCGAGCTGAAATTTTTGACGGGCGCGTTAAGCTCTAACGTTTATAAATCATCCAATTTTACCCCAACTTGCCCCAAATTGATATTTTACCTTTAAATAACCTGTATATACCATATTATGCCCTTTATTTTGCCTAATATGCCTTATTTTTCTACTGCTCGGTATTTAGTATGACCCTTTTTTCAAGCCAACTTTTCCAGCACCTTAACATTCGGAATAATTCAAAAACTGCGTTTCTATTCGTTTTGCTACTTTACAAGATACGTGTCAATGCATATCTGTATACAATCGCCACAATATAGGCCTAACAACAATTATCAGTTATATTATCGGTTATATCATATATGTGCGTTTTTTCCAATTAAGGTTATCACTGGCAGACAAGTTGCAACGAAATCGGGAGAGATCGATCTGAAATCACGAGACCATCAGCTAAGAATATTGACAAACCTCCAGAAGGACAGAATTCGAGTAATAAGAATAATAACACTTTGGCCGGCCGCTGATTTGTCACTGTTCTCGGATGAGAAGGCCTTAGTTACCCCTGAAGTGCACACATGTAAAAATCAAGGTAAATAATACTAAGAAACTAATTGGTGTCATATATAGACCAAATACACAACCAAAAGCGGATATAGATCTCTTCCTTACAAAAATAAATGAAATAACTGACCTAATTAATCATGAACGCACGGAGGCACATATAATGGGAGACTTTAACATCGACCTACTAAAAACGAATTGTCATCCCAAAACCCAAATGTTTTTAGATCTCATGGTTAGTCAGGGTTTTTTACCGTGTATTACCCGGCCCATTCGGATAAGCACTCACTCGGCAACTTTAATAGACCACCTCTTCTCAAATAATGTAACCGCAACCTGCTCGTCAGGAATTATAATTACAGATGTTTCCGATCACTTCGGCATATATTATATAGAAAATATTACCGCTGCAAGGGGTAGTCCTAAAATTATACGCAAACGTAAATTCACTGAAGACAACATGGCCATATTTAGGTCACTTCTCTACCAAAGCGATTTTTCGTCAATTCTTGAATCAAGCTGTCCTAATGCAGCTTACGAGAATTTCATGGATATCTATTCAACAGCCTTTGAACAGGCGTTTCCTGTAGTAAATGTGCAACTGCAAGCTAAGTTTATCAGAAAACAACCGTGGATGTCCAAGGGACTCATGACTTCATCTCTCAATAAGTCAAAGTTTTATAATAAAAAGATAAAATCCCCAACAGAACAAAACATACAAAACTACAAAAATTACTGTAAAATCTTTAATAAAATAAAAAATCAAAGTAAAGCAATGTATTATAATAAGATATTAAATGATAGCAAAAACAATTTAAGAGAAACTTGGAAAATATTAAATGAAACAATAAACAAAGCAAAACGTACAACTAGCTTGCCTTCTACTTTTATCAAAGACAATAATTGCGAAATAAATGACCCAAAGGAAATAGCATGTGCCTTTAATAATTTTTTTGTAAACACGGGAAGACGTGCTAGTGCAGAATTGACACAAACAGACAAATCCTTCCAAAACTTCATGGGCCCGTCTTCCTCAAATAACTTCTACATAACATCCACTACCCCTTGTGAAGTGATGGATGTTGCCAAAAGAATGAAAGCCAGAAGGTCAGAAGACTGTGATGGCACCACAACATATCTTCTAAAGAATTCTATAGATATATTAGCCTACCCGTTTGCTCATATCGTCAACCAGTCTTTCATCAGCGGTGTTGTACCAAACCGAATGAAAATCGCTAAAGTCATCCCAATCTATAAAACCGGGGATGAAAATAGATTTAATAACTACAGACCTATAAGTATTCTTCCAGCATTCTCTAAAATCCTAGAAAAATTAATGGCAAATAGAATGATTAATTACCTGGATACATTTGATATTCTTTATCAGCATCAATATGGCTTCAGAAAAAATCATAGCACCACACATCCCGTGATGCACCTCCTGAGACATATTGCTATAGAAAACAACAAACCAACAAAAGATTTAACTCTAGCGGTATTTATAGACTTTTCGAAAGCTTTCGACACGATAAATCATAGTATTCTGATAAACAAATTAGAAAGATATGGATTCAGGGGTATTAGTATTGATTGGTTCAAGAGTTATCTATTTAACAGAACCCAATATGTAAAATGTGGTGAAAATAGTTCGAATGAAGCACAAATAACATGTGGAGTACCACAGGGTTCCATACTTGGGCCGATCCTATTTCTGCTTTATATTAACGACATTCGCCACTCGACATTGTTAAATCTTCTATCATTTGCGGATGACACGACAGCCTATGCTTCAGGTCCAAATGCAAGTAGATTGGCTGAATATATAAATCATGATTTAAGCAAATTAAATGAATGGTGCTCAGCCAACCAGCTTGTGTTGAACACATGTAAAACTAAGTACGTTCTGATAAATCCAACCCGTAGCACGCTAGTCCCAGAAAATTTATCTATAAAAATACAAAACCAACCGATAAAAAGAATAGGAGGCCATGAACAAGATAAATCACTAAAATTTCTTGGTATTAGCATTGATGACAATCTAACATACAGTGCCCATATCTCACATGTTTGCTCCAAAATTGGAAAAGTAAATTATGCATTGAATAAAGTAAAAAAAATATTGCCACAGAAGGCCCTAAAAACATTATACTTTGCCCTTATACATAGCCACCTGTTATATGGCATTCATGTCTGGGGTAATGCCCGGGCAACTAATAAAATTTTCATTATGCAGAAACGCTCACTTCGTATCATTAATAATTCAAATTACAACGCCCATACTGATCCCTTATTTATAAAAAACAAAATACTTAAAATTAATGACTTGTTTAAACTCCAAGCTTGTCTCTTCATTTTTGATTGGAAAATGGGACAACTTCCATCATCATTTAATGACTTTTTTAACCCAACTCAAAATATCTCACAAAGAGTTACGAGACAATCAGATTTATTACAGGTGAGTAGAACGCGTACTAAAGCCCTCGATAGGTTACAGATCCATGCATTTCCGAGGGTGTGGAATGAATTGGATCAAGATTTAAGGTCTATTACTAACAGAAATCTATTCAAAAAATTATTGACACAAAAATTCATCTCCCAGTACCCAAGCAGTGTTGAATGTGACAATCCCTATTGTCGAGATTGTAATTTTAATGTCGGTAGATAATTATGGATTCAAACCCCTGAAGATGTTTCTACAAATAATCAAATGTCTGCACAGCCATTAACTTGGCCCTTCACTATACATTGGTCATTTTCCGATTTGTATGCTCTTTGCATTTGATAACACCAAGTAATATACTACATCTGTTTATCTCGCCCAACAGAAAAGTATGATTAAACTGCCAAGTCCGACACTTTCAACACCAAAAAAATAAATCGGAATGCGATCGGATAACTTGCCTTTAACCCACATCCACAGTCAGTGTACAATGATCACTCTAGAACAAATTTTAGTTGGAGATGACAGGTAGACAGCCAATCTGGCTATGTCATCTCCCTACGGTATAGATATTTATTTATATCATCATATTGTACTAATGTTTTGTGCTTTTGAAATCTTGTATTATATATGCATTGATGTAATTCCAATCTATACCGTTAAATAAATAATCAATCAATCAATCATGTATACATGTTTTTTCTCGCAAAGTTTTGAGTCGAATTAGGCTGCCAAAGAGAAGGAATCTGGCATTTTGTTTGAGAGGGGGATAGGCCAATTGCAATTGAATGGGCAATTCGACACCGGAAGTTACGTGATTTTTTCTCTGAAATTTACTGTCCCCTTCAAAAATCACATTGACGGCTATAGAGAATTCTGTTCTGGAACACATTTATCTGACTGGGTATGTGGAACCTTTTGCTGGCCTACGGCCCTCTTGCGGTTCCTATTACTTCAAAAGTGGTGATCTTGTTTTTTTACTTAAAAAGTGGGCGATGGTTACTGCAAAAGTGGAGACCTCATTTTACTTCAAAAGTGGGCGACGATCACTTCAAAAGTGGTGAGCTACTTCAAAAGTGGGCGATTTTTACTTCAAAAGTGGTGAGCTACTACAAAAGTGGCCAGTTACCTCAAAAGTGGGCGTAACACCTGTCCCTTCTGAGAATAAAGTAAAAGAAAATGTTTTTGATTGCTCAAGCCAGGTCTCTCCGATCGCTATTATGCCCATGTTGTTAAAGTAATTAATCATTTGAGTTTTTTGCCCTTGACGCTTCTTGCGTTCCATACCGAAAGTTTTAACGAATCCATACAAAGTTTTGGGAGAGTATCGGTTTTTTTGTTTTACTTTGGACCGTAGTTTATATTCTAACTATTGTGGTTTCAATGGTGAGGAGGAGAATTGATTTTTATACGGTAGTCTTTTTCTAAAGTTTTGTAACTCACTCTGTTTTAATTCTCGCTCCAGAATTTCCCTAATTTCAACTGAAAATGCTACCTCGGAATCCAACCCACTGGATAAGCCTTCAATATTCTAACGGATTCAAATGGGAACTCCCCCCCCCCCCCCCGTTTCCTCCCTCGCAAGAACCGTGATCCGATGACCCTATTGAACCGCTGTCGCCCTTCTCCAATCTACTGGCTCTCTCAAGATGATTCACTATTTTGGCACTTGTCTCCAATTGAAAGTGGCTCGTCTGAACCATCCACATTTGGACCCCTAGTGCCGGAAACAGTTCCATCATTTGCGCATCGTCCATATCGCGAGGCATTGTTATTTTTCGTTTTCTCACCAGAATTGTCAAGATTTTGTCTTCTGGGAGCTCGCATTTCTCCTGAAATTCCTGCAACTCTTTGGGTACCCTTTTTCAGTTGTTTCTCCTTAATACCCACAAACAGATAGTGACCGTAACCCTTTGCTGGCGACGTATGCTCGTGATGTAAAAAATCGATGGTCCTAATGGGGTTTGACCATCCCCTACTAGTCGGGTCCTCAGGTGGCGGATAGAGTTCTGCTCAATTGGACGGGTTTGCTGATTTCCAATGAGCAGATTTGTTCAATTGGGCAGGGTTTCTGCGGAATATCCAAATACGCAGCCCGGCCTAAAATGGTCAATCCTGCTAATAACATCTTGCAGGTACCATATTCTCTCGTGAGGTGCGTTCCAAAGGCCCCGGGGGAAGGAATCCTGGCATTGAGGACTAGTGGTCCCGGTTAGGGCGTATCTCCAGGTCTCCATTCTGGAGATCATGTCTAATGCACTGCTGTGGTCCCAACGTCGGGAGCAGAAGGATGGTCGGATGGTCCAATCTGGCCAATCGGGAGCCCCCAAAATGGGTGTTATGTAGGGGGCATTTGGAGGTCATTCAATCAGTCATTTATTTTAATCAAATCCACCATTGTCATTGTTTACTAACTTTTAACTGAACTTTTAAATTTTAATTTCCATTAGATGATCTTGCACTGTCTGTGTAAGATTACAGTGGCAATGTTTATTACAGTGTATGCACAATGATTGGTTCGATGACCGCCATTTGAAGACACAGCATAGTAGGATAACAGGTCTGTAACACTTAACCCTTACTGGGTATATTCTATATGTAAACACGACCTCGAATCTGATACAAATTACAAGACATGCACATGATCATGGTAATGTATATTAATCACCGCCAGTGGCGGCGCCAGAAATTTTTTTGTGGGGGGGGGGGGGGGGCAACTAGGGGTGCAGACTCCCACGAAGGGGGGCAAATACGTAAAGGATCACATCATTACTTTGTTATGAGGTAGTCCAAACTTGGACCCAAAGTCCGTAATATACTTTTTTGGTTATATATTACGGACTTTGGGTCCAAGTTTCGACTAAATGTAATGGTAATTAGCGGTCCTCCTTTCAAAAAATCCTGGATCCGCGTCTGGTGGGTCTGTGCGTGAGAGAGAGAGAGAGAGAGAGAGAGAGAGAGAGAGCGAGAGACTCATAATGCCCGTCTGTCATAATGCGAAATCCATGAATTTTTTTAGACAAGGGATATGGATAGACATGCCTTTGTTGGCTCATAACTTAATTATAACATATAAGTATCTGCATCCGAGTCTTTAAATCTCTACTGCCTGGATGTGTTCATCAGCTAGCCTGAGGCTTTGGGCTAAGTGTGTATGGGAAATTATTGGGAATAAAAAAGAGAGGTGTGTGTGTGTGTGTGTGTGTGTGCGAGAGAGTGACTGAATGTGTTTGTGTGTGAGGGTGGATGGAAATGCATGCGAGATGGTTGGGGGGGGGGGGCACATGGGGGGGGGGGGGGCAAATCCTTCGTTTGGGGGGGGGGGGGGGGGCAAATGCCCCCCATGCCCCCCCCCCCTAGCGCCGCCACTGATCACCACGCGTATTATTTATCTTAGAAAACAGATTTCTCTATAACCGTAGGAACACTGTTGCTTGGTGGTTAGAGCATTAGATTTTAAACTTAACTTTCAACGGTTTGATGATGACCAGCGGTAACTACGGTGTATCCCTGGGCAAGATACATAATCTCGATTGCCTTCGTGGATGTGGAGGTACAGTGGCGCTGTATACTAAAGCGAACAGCACGTGGGTGGTGCACTCACCGGCAACCTTTAATAACACTGCTTGTGCAGAGTGAGTAATTTGGAGAATCTAACAGTTGTCCATCCTTGCTCGGGTGTTTTCTGCGGGTAAAAGGTTTTTGCCACCGACAAAACAGTCCGACGCGATGTGATCTTGGCTGCTGAAAGTATCGTAAAACTCCAGTAAATACAATCAATAAACGAATAAACTTCATGGATTTGATAGCTGTCGTTCGAATAATGCTGAATTCTCTTTTGATGCACCAAAGCCTACCCCACCCCCCCCCCCCCTCTGCCCTTGGATGCTTCCGTAAGTAAGTAAGTAATAACATTTTTTGCAAAAGACATTATAATACATGTTTATAACATAATTGCCAAAGAAACAACAAAGAGTATAAATATTATATTACAGGATTTATGAACTACATATTTGTCTTCTGCGGGGAGGTGACATAGCCAGCTGGCTGTATTACTGTCAACCATCTCAGGAAAAGGGAAAATGTAGAGTATGGAAACAAAAAGAAAAAAGTGGGAGATAAAAAAGCAACGAATGGGGGAAAAAGTAAAGAGAGAGAGAAAGAGAGAGGGAGAGGCAGGCTTGGCAATTTCAGGAGAGCGATTTTTTAGCTCTCCTTACTGCCCTCCTGAAAGAATTAAGGAGAGCGAAAAATTGCCCTCCTAAATATTTTGGTCTGGCATGATTGAGATTACATGTATTATGCTCACATTAAATTTTTGTTGTAAAGCAAAAATGTAATTTAACTTCGAAGTCACATAACATCACGTAATTTCATTTTGAAAGTGGTTTAGTGGTAAAAGGTAATGGCTGCAACCATACACAAACACAGTTGCAATCATTTGAAGCAAAATGGGTCACAGCAATATTTTTTATTCTGTCAGTTTCAAGTTCAACAACGGACATCACAGTTTGAGGGGTAATTATTCAAGGAATACTGACACTATAATATACTACCATTGCTACTATCCTGTCACTTGAAGCACTTGCACCAGGATGTGACTGTATATTCAAGCAGACCTGTTGTCCAAGAAAGTCATACGCCTACCACTACCACCTTCAACCCCCCCCTTGGGGGTGTTGAAGGTGGTAGTGGTAGGCGTATGACTTTCTTGGACAACAGGTCTGGGTGCACACACAGGTCTTGTCAAGTGTGTCTTCGGTTGTTGAGTGAGACATCTAGATGTCTGAGAGATGTAAAGTTAATAAAATCACTGATGTAGTCTGTTGGTTTCAGTTTCAATGAGTTCGTTGAACTGGATACTTAAAAAGCTGTGTAAAGCTAATTGCTCTCCTAAGCTGATTGAGGGGAGCGATTTTTTGCCCTCCTGCATTTTTCAGAATGCCAGGCCTGGAGAGGGGGAGGAGAGAGAGAGAGGGGAGAATCAGCCGCAACTGAAAATAACATGTATGGTAGAAAAAATAAAATAAAATACGAATATATAAGGAATGATCCCTGCAATAAAAATATATAAGGAATGATCTCTGCAGATAAAAATTGATGCACTTCGCCTAAGTCTGCTTTGGCATAAGTAAGAGAATAATTTTTTTACAATAAAATACCTCAAAATAAAATAACAGCTGCATTCTATAAACATTGAAGTACATACTCGAAGAAATCTTTTCCTAATTCATGAAAGTAATAAAAATTGAGACCAAATGTTATAAGTGGAGTGCTCACTGATTGAAGGCAGACATTTTCTTTTGTTTATGTTTTTATTTGGGGAGTTCAACAAAGGTCAACTTGAAGGAGTCCATCAGAAGAGGTATGGAAGGACAAAAGAGTGTCTCCCAATATAAAGATGTATGTGTCACTGTAGTGGTTTGGAAAGAAACTATGATATTCTCCTGTGCAGAATGCACTGCAAAGTCATATATTGTAGTTGAATAAATATATCTACAAACCCCTTGCACTGTAACCCCTTTTATCCCATGCATCAGTTTGATAGTGATTAAATTGTTAAATTTGTCTGGTTTATCAATAAGTATAATAGCTCTGTTTACTCTTGGACACCAATACACTCATGATATCTGTTGGAGAAGAAATAAGGGTAACTGTAACCTGTCACTGCAATAAACCATCTAATGCACTTAAAAGTACATTGTTATTCAAAACACATCAAATCAACCTTACATAACCATTATTGCATGTAATTTCCCCAAGGAGGCTTATTGGCATATTGAGATCAGAAGGGCACATCCAGAGGGTCTCACATATTTTTTTCAAGAACGCAGTACACAAAGCAATCCCCAAAAGGTCACAAGGGAGCTCCACTTGACACAAAAAAAATTCCCGGGGAAGGGGGGGGGGGGGGGTGCTCTCTTCCTTGTATAACTCTACGTCCGGCACTCAAGGCATATGCCTTTTTTCTCAAAGTTTAACTCTTTTTTTTTTTTTGGAAGATCCTGGCCACACATGTTCCAAACACTATCAGACAGGTAAACCTCCAAAATAAGTGTATCTGCAGAAATCATGTTACATTGCAAAACATTCTTTTTAGACTTTTAGTTCTGGACCTTTCATGCTTCTTACTTCCAACTATAACACTTAATTTATCGATTAATGGGTGAATAGAAAAGTCCTGCCATAATCAACATTTTGAGTTCCATAAGCCTTCAAAACAGCTCCGATAAAAGTGTCAAACATCAGATTGGTGGCTTTATACAGAATATTCATTAGGTTGTTGCTTGATAAGTAATAGGAACAAAATCTCCACCAGAAATATTTTGTAGTAATACATTTGAGGAAATCAGCAGGCACTTTGCAACAAATTGTAACAAATCAACTAGTTATAAACAAAATTTTCTAACTCAAAAGAGTGAAAAAGTACCACAACTCTGAAAAAATGTGGGAAGAAACACATGCTACAGCAGCTACACAGGCATTGTTTCCCCATGATGCTCGATCACAACACCAAATATCCTTCAAATTGGAGTAGCAATGGTTGAGATACAAGGAAGAATGTTGGTACATGTAATGATGAATGGGTAAGACTAAGAGGACTGAGGTCACCACTGCACGGCCCTAGATGCACCTTTGATTTTCCAACTTCCAGGTGTGGGGCATAATAATCGCAACACACCCACCTTATCAATTCATAATTACAGTAAAATAAAAGGAATTATCAATTTTAATTAATTTATAGATGATGGGAAATATTTGGCTTCTTTCGCCTTCTCGTACTATTAATTACCACAAACAATATCAGTTTGATGCCGACAAACGAAACTGAACGCATGTGGTCTTGTTAAAAAGTAACTCGGCATGGATAATGAAGAAATTGCGAATATTTTGTGTATTTCCTTTGTTTAAAAGCCAATTGCAGCTAATTGTGACCGTGGATTCGATAATTCGTTTCGGTTTTGACCACACGGCCACGCTGACAGCGGTTATGTTTATTGTGATATGCAAATTGGGAAATAGTTTCCGGTGAAGGAGATTTGTCACATTTGTCAGTGTAAAACGATGACAAAAGACACTGATCGACGATTGTGTTACTATGGTTGGTTGCAAGAAAAAACTAAATTCTCAGCATCGTCCAAGCGCACCTTATTTAAAAGCGCGAATGCATCATTTTTACCCCATCTTCAATCGGTCCTATGCAGACATCAAACACAGCCGCGACAAATTCCATGGTTACTCGTAAGTAAATAACTTCACAACATCGGGGGAAATCAACACGATCAATATAGTTCCAGGTCACTTGGAATATACTTCGTGAAAAAGTTATTTCTGAAGAATTCTGCTTACTTTGTTATGAATATTGCCTTATTTTATGTGTATCGTCTCGATTTTATACACTCCGTTATATTTTTACAAGTGGTTCATGTTGTCTTTCTAGTGCGCAATAATTCAGATTTTTTGTCAACAAAAAAGTTCAGCCGGCCTGTAAACAAGAGAGGGAATTTCGAACCATATTTTGCAGTTATGACATTAACAGCTCAAGTATTTGCCGCCACCTGTTTGCAAATCCACTCATACATTCTCTCGAACAAATAAAGGGCGTGATCACGTCCTTGCATTCTTACGATTGCTCAAATTGAGTACTTCTGCAAGAACCACATGGTAATCACATGACCGGCATAAACATCATTGAAACATGGCCACATCCAGAACATCCAAAATTTGTGTTGGTGTTATTACATTCAAATATCAAAACCCACCTGAGTGTGTGTCAAAAAATGCTTTCTCCGAGTTTGTAGTATGTTATCATTATTTTGAGGACAAGGCTTTCGAATTACCGATTATTTTGTGGTTTTATCGGTTCGTTACTTATGCCATTGGCAAATTAATCTTCTTCAAAATCATAAAATTCACTTTTTTTCCTGAAAAAAATTATATGCACCTTTTCTATGCACTTTACTCATTATTTTGATATATAATTTGCCTTTTCTTATTTCTCTTATCTGTTTCTGAGGCATTGGGAAAAGTGAAAAAAAATTGACCAAAGTTAGGTTGGACGACCCCTTAAAGAGTTCTATGGGTTCCGCCCACATTTTGATAATTAAAACTGATGAGATTCAATAGGCTGCCTTTTTCGTCGGCTCCCTGGCGTTGTCCCCAGGCTAGACCCTTCCCATTAAAAGTCAGGGTTGAGACTGGTGATAAACTTTGGATGAATAAGAAAACTTTGTCAGCCACGAAAACAACAGTAAAGTGATTATTGATGAACAAAACGTTATATAAAGTAATTAATTTGTGAATATTGGGATTTCATTTCAACGATCAGGTCTTCATATATGGATATCAATGTAAACAATAACATATACATGCTTAAATTGGAGCTTGGTGGCTCATTGATTTGAGCAATGGACTGTAAATCGAAAGGACGACAGTTCGAACCTGACCCGCACCATCTCTGCTGTATCCTTGAGCAAGATACTTAATCTCAGTAGCCCATTTGAGGGAAATGTAGCGTCATGTACTTAGCGGTACTGCACATCGTCGATGCTCTTGCCTCCAACCGCTAACAGTGCATGTACCAGGTTAGTAACTTGGTTAGTCTGACAGTTACTCGCCGCTCCCTGGTAGTTCTCTCCGGGCACTTCTGCGTCCTCCCCATGTAAATAGAGGATATCTAGGGTTTTTGAGTGGATATCAAAAATTATCTCATGAGTGACCGAGACAAATATTTATTTTTCGCGAGAGCTTGCGCGAGCGAAAATAACCATTTGTCACAGTGACAAGTGAGATACTTTTGGGTATCCACTCAAAAACACTTGATTTTCTTTTTATTATATGCATTTTATAAGAATCTGACAATTTCACTCGTTTAAACCTTGAATTGATGCATGAAAGTAAAGAGCACACTGAATCATTGATACGCGGAAAGTGATTTGATCGATAATAGGAACAAACAGCGTCTTGCAATCTGGTTCAGCTGGCGGGTTTCTGGTCCAAACATGGCCTGCAAGTCTGTAATATAGCTTTTTGGTTTGGTACATCCTGTAAAAGGGCGTACCAAACCAAAAACGAATATTACGGACTTTCAGCCCATGTTTGGACCAGCGGTTTTTTTCATCAATTCAAGATGAATACGTGTTGAATTATTGCTGGAAATGATCGATATCCACTCAAAAACACTAGATTTACTTTTCATTATACGTTTTTAGAACAAATTGATCATTTCCAGTGATAATTTGACTCCTATTCACCTTGAAGTGATGCTTTGAAAGCCGCCATTTTGATTGATACCGTGAAAGTGAAAATTTCTATTTATTTAATGCTCAGGCATCAATTCACGCTGAAAAATTAAGTCATATTCCCCTGTCGGTCGGCAAAACGAAATATCAAAATGATATTTAGAAATCGATATTTCATCGTAGGTTCGGATGACGAATCACATGTACTTTAAACGAGTCAGCACATCAGTAATGAATTCCAGAGTCCCAAATACAAACGAATTCGAATAATTGATAGTGACAGTGACTAAATCAATTCATTAAATCAGCGGTTTCAAAGTTTGACTTTCTCATTCACCTTCCAGCGAAAAGCCGAAATCACTTTCAAATTTCTTCAGTTCAACTTCACACGTCTTCAGTGCATTGAGTTCAAAAAAAATAAAATGACGTGTCTTGTTATTGAAAATAAGAAAGTGGTGTTTTTTGTTATTGTTCTATTTCTTCGAAACACATTGCGATTATTTCAATTCGCCAGCCTTGGTAAATCGTAAAGTTAGGGGAGAAATAAGACGGGACTACTTTTTGTGCGGATATTCACACATTCCAATGGTTGGAGTTTGGTTGTTGTAATTTTTGTATGGACGCCGGTTCTGCACATAAATTTTGCGCCTTAATGGCAAATAAAGGCCACAAATTGGAGAGTTTGTAGTCGTAGAGCATTAAATAAAAAGAAAATTCACGAAAATTTGATGAATACCGAAAATATCTCGTGAGAGGCTACAAAGAAATATGAGGATCTTCACGAGCGACTGTGTCGCTCGTGAAGATCCTCATATTTCTTTGTAGCCACTCACGAGATATTTTCGGTATTCATCAAATTTTCGTGAATATCCTCTATATCTTCACAGTGGGGGGATACGATTTCTATCTTTCCACAATTTCTTCGATAATCTATCGTTTAGCGTATAATAAAACCGTATAACCCGATGTGACCCTGGTTGTTGAAAGTATAGTTAACCATCAATACATAAATGAACAATACATGTACAAATGAGAAATGGAGAAATGTATCAGAACCGTCTTCTAACACCAAACATTTTTCGGTCAGACAGTACTTCATCGCATTGATAAACTATAAAAGGTACCAGTAAAATATTATAAATTTGTGTTTGTTGTGAGTTGTGTGTGTGTGTGGGGGGGGGGGGGGGGGGGAGGGGGGGGTCATAAAACAGTTTCTATTGCCCGGAGAGGAGTGAAGGGTCAGCAAAGCACGACACATAACAGAACGTTTATTGACATTTTGTTTGGACATCGGCAATGCTATGCTTGGATAAAGTGGCATTATTACCACACAGAGCAAATGACAATAATTCATATACAAGGAAATAGGCATCCAGTTACTGCCAGTATATTGGTCTAATTAATATCCGTGAATCTTTTTAGCAATTGATTACTGGACGCAAGCTCCTCATTACCACTTTACATGTACAACAGGTTTTACAAAAATTCACAGAACATCCGTGTTTGGTGAATATATCCCCAGAGATGAATCACAAGCATGTCGTGTGAGATTTTTATACAAAGCGAGGGAGGTGACAATCCCGGTCGTATGTTAATTGACCTTGCAAAATGAATACGTTAGCAAACTATACCAACTCAGTTTTAAATGATACAAATATCGTCCCCTGATTACCAATGTGTTCTATGTGTCAGTAGAAACGCCAATAGGCACGCCAGTAGGCACATATAACACACTGGAAGTCAGGGGACGATATGCAGACCAGATATTTGTGCCCAGCTCAAGAAATATGTTCCCCCGACCCACCAGTTACACCTTCATTTCATAAACAAACCACTCAAGAAGTAATCATTGCCTTAAACAGAGATTTTAATTACTATCCGTGAATTTTTAATACAATCGATTACTAAACACAAGCTCTTCCTTAACACTTTACCTAACGAAGTTGCAAAAAAAAAAACCCAGCAACAGTCTTGACAGAAATCAACAGGAAACCTATGTGTGGCGACAACAAAAAAAAACAAAAAAAAACAGATGAATGCACCGTGTTTAATATTTATACAGCCCCAGTCGGCAGGTAATCACTTTGAAAAATGAATGCCTTTGCAAGCCGTGCTCTCCAGTTTGAAGTGATAAAAATACATAAATCAAACATGTCTGCCCAGCTCAAAAATGTGTCCCTCGAGCCGAAAACCAATTACACTGTCATTACATGAACATAACCACAAACCAAACGAGAACTTTGCCAACACATTACTGTGAGCGCGAGAAAATCAGGTAACGCATGTAACAAATTGAAAATATACATTGGAAATGAAGTCGACAACACAGAAGATGAAGTAAAGTATTCATATACATTATGGAAATCAGGAGGCGCAAAGAAAACGTCATCTCTTGCGCGCCGGAAACAAGAACAATATCAGAAAATGATCTCATAATTATAATACTGAGATCACAAAAGCGGATCAATATATTTGACCCAATCCTGGCTGATTCACGATCCGGTATTTCACTTCTCCTTGCACAACACTGAAGAAATGTCATCTAGCGAACACAGGACACTTCTCATCAACACAGCCAACGTTCAAACGTTATTGTCCTGTCAGGCAATTATTCATCGTGTTTATTTTTTGCAAAAAATCAAAAATTCCAAATTTATCATTTTGTTTCAAATTTTGTTTCCAAAACATATCTTTTGATTTATGACCCCCCCACTCCACCCACCCCCCCCCCCCCCTCCACCCCCTCCGTGGAATGTGCTCGTTGATCTCGTTCCATTGAGGGATTAAGAACTATGCTTTGGGAGAATAAAAATGAGATAGTTCAGTTATAAATTCCGTTGTGATTCGTTTTTTCTGCAAGTGTCGTCTGCTATTGATTTGAGTTAAAACTTAAAATGTACTTAGTAATACTAATATAAAGAGATCTAACGAACACCTCTTTAACCCTTTACCCAATGTAACGGCCAAAAAATACCAGCGCTATACTAAAAAATCGCCAATTAATTTTTATCATTTTTTTCACAAAAACATAGGTTATGACCTGTCTTTGGAACGAGCTCGTTCCAATAAGGAGTCAGAACCTACGTTTTTGAGACATAAAAATGAGAAACATTAGGTATTCAAGAATTTTGTTTGCAAGTTTCGTCCGCTTTTCATGTTAGGTAAAAGGTTAAGATATTTTTTCCTGCAAATGTGATAATTTCAATTAAAGTAATATGAAACACCCGACCCACGGTTTGGTGTGGTGTTTTAAATTCATAAGCATCATCTTTAATTAATCTGTTTCTCAGGGGTGAGAGAAAAGTGAGAACCAAACCACGAGTTCCCATACAGTACATAACCGCCCAAACCCGTGAAAAGGCTAAAGAAACACGCGTAAAGTTTCAGTCTGTAGCCGTAGGGATTTGTTCATAGATCCCATGTTTTTTGAGAGAATGTGAGCTATTTTCCGCGCCCAAAAGTCATGCCACGCTTCTGTGATAATTTATTTAATCTTATTTGTTTTTCAAGGTTTGGCGAACAAGTTATGCAACTTATATTAACGCCTCTCCTTGGCCCAATGGCGCAGGTGTGTGGGATAACTTTCGTAGCGGCAACACCGTGGCCTAGCTCTTCTTGATTACTACGAAGGAATTTTTAGCCTCCCCGTAGTGTGTCTCTCTCCGCACCGAGGTCAGCCATTTTACGTCCCCACCCGATAGGACGGTACGCTCTGACAGCATCAACCCCACAATTGATGCTTACAGAGGGTGTTGAAATCTTTCAAAGTTATCGCAGCTCAAACGCTAAGTATTGCATCCAAATATGAATAGAATGGCATGTTGTTTCAATCTGAAAGGAAATTCCGCTTAAATAAGTAACAACAACTAACCGGCGATCTCGCTTTAGTTGTTGATATTTATATAAGCGGAAATTCCACAATAAAAGCATGACTGGTGCAGTAAAAACAGAAAAGGTGGGAAAGCATGACAACATCCTTTTCCTATGGGTTACCACCACGCTATGTTGCGTAACCTGTCAAAGGGTTACGATACGAGCGCTTTATTCCAAGGCCTGATTATGGTATAGAGAGTGTCACTTAACTGGATATTGGGTTCGAGTTTCATTCCCGTCCAATATGGAATTACCATACCACTAAATGACGGCGTAATGTATAGTATCACCCAGTTAAAGGTCATGTAACATATTTATTGTCAGTCTACCGAATGTTTTTAGTTTCGTTTAAAAAACGAATAGCATAATGCCTCCTTATATACAGAGAATATCACCATGCGTGAATGCGTTCGTCTATAGGTATCACGGAACTAAATATTTTCTTATAAGCGACCATTATAACGTTCAGGCAGAAGAAAATATGATCGCATCACTTTAATTTTTGCATTCAAATATCTGTCATGTATAGCCCTTCAGACAACATTTTCTGATCCGAAAACAGGGGGTCATGCAACAAATAAGAGAGAAAAACTGACACAAAGGGAAGTACCGGTCACGTGCACATATTTCTCAGGGAATTCCCTTCAAAAACACACAAAAAGTAAATTGTATTGTTTTGGTCCAAAAGACTTCAAATCACCCTCTTGTTTATTAGGGATATTCAACAATAATGCAAGATGTCAATAGAATGTTTCAAATGTTTATTGAAACAATATATTTTCGCAAGGCTGTATATTTTTAGAGATTGCATCATTTCCGAGTGCAACATTTTAAGGCGGTTAACTCTAATTTCAAAATTGTAGTTCCAATAATCCTATTTCGAAACTGCCATCGTGGATTTTAATCTATGCAAGGTCACAGGTCGCGAGGTGTAAAGATTTCAAGAAAGCACGTTGTAAACAATGAAGGAAGAGAGCGAGTGAAGCTCTTCGGACCACATTACGATTATCAGAGCGAATTTAAAAATACATTTAGCCAGTTAAGCCATTTGCTTAACTGGTAGAGTGCTAAATTATTTTTGGCCTTCAAAATTTGTTCACATATCCTTGCCTTGTTACAATTTATGAGACAATGCCTGTAAGCACTCTCCCATAAATTGTAACAAAACAAGTCCTCACAGATTGAATAATATCACTTCATAATAATACGGAGCACATCCACAGAGTATGAAGCCTTCAAGTTGTAGTACCTTCACCTCAGAATAAAGCCCAAATATGGGCTTCCAGCACTTTACCAGTTAAGGCAATGGCAATATTGTATGAAAACTGTAATTATTTCGAAATGAGTTACTATCGACTTTAATGATGTTTGAATGCACGCTGTGTCATGGCTGTGGCCGTGGGGACCGTTGCGACAACTTACGGTGGGAACGTCGTTGAAAAGTAACTGTAAAATAAATATACGTCGATAAACTGACACGTTAGATAAGATTGGGTTTCATAAACCGTTTCTTTAGAATGACAAAGATCCGTAATTTTTTTTTCCAATTTGTATAAAAACGATACCGATAGTAACAGGAAAATACTGAATTGACCGCCTCGCCTGAACTTACCCAAGATATTATGTAACAATCCCATTCCAGTGAATTAATTACAAGAATCTTTCAACATAACATGTCATCTCATGCGTAGTTAAGATGAAGAACAAGACATGTTGACTGATGTATTTGGAGACTTGAGCTGGACCCCCGCCTTGTGGTCGGAGAGCAAGCTGGCCTTGCCATCGCATGGGCGGGGAGGGGTCTACGATGCCCTACAGTTTTAACAAAATACAATACTTTTTAGGATTTTTCAGAAATTTTATTGATACTGTCATCAGCAGGTATAGGATTAATACACCTGCAAAACCTAGAATTTCTAAAAAAATATCAGTTTGTTGTCTTACAAAATAGTCTATGGCCCCTTATTGGGGTGAGCATATCAAATGAGAGGGTCATAGGCTAGGGCATGAAAAATAATAAGCTTTGAACACTATCTTTAGCGAACAGCATTATTAATATAATTGTTGCATTTTGCAATGGTTAAGAAATAGACTAAACAATTAACAGTACGTTACAGTACATTCGGAAATACTATGTTGGGGATTTTCTCAATGTGTCCTCAAGACTGGAAAATCCACCCTGGTCCCAACCACACCACTGTGGTGCCCATGTTATCCCTGCTTGAGTTAATAACGTTTTACTTCAAAAAAGGGATATCATTAAAACTCTAACACATTCAATTTCTTATCTTGTTCGAAAGCAATACGTTTGAATCTGTGAGATAAAGTATAAAATACTCTAATGTTTCAGGTAGTGGACCACTAGCTTGAACTGGGAACCCCAAGGGTACATTTTTTTGTGAAGCTGAATCGCCATTTAACCACAGGTCCAGTATTAGCTGAAATAAGTTGTTTAATAACATTGTGAAACTTTCTCTTTTATTTCCCTTTCTTGATAATACTAACTCTTTAACATCATTCCTTGATAAGCTTTCCGGAAATGATGAAGAGTGCTGGCATTATCATCAGATGGAAAATGAGATGATTTTTGTTTGTTTGGTTGCAGTATTGTGTTTACAAAGTTGCTCTCTTTCTAGAGTTGAACACAATCAGGTAGCTTCTCACAAACAGCACTGGTTCTAGATGTTACCTCTATAAACATAACCACCACCCACCCCCTCCCCCACGAAAGTTAAAGACCAAATCATTGTAAAGAAATTAAACCAGTATTTCAAATTCAACATGTCGTCATTAAACAGATGAGATTCTACAGTGTGTTGGTGATACAGTACAAGTCAAAATACATGTAAGTTGTAAGATAACCACTATAAACTATTTTACTACTTTTCCTACATCGATAACACCAGGTTCTGACATTATTTTTGGAAAGGTCTCAATGGGTGCTTACTCTGCAACTTATTTTGACTTGTACATTAAAAGCGAACAGAGAATTGTTGCCAGATTGCGACTCAGTCGTGGTCCAATCGAAGTTCGTAATCAACTTTTAAAAATTGCAGTACTGTATACTATAACTTTACGAAAACATGCTTTCGCCTCCGTAAAAAGGTAAGTCGTCTAGGGTTGCCCCTTCAGTTAATTCGAATGATGACATCGATTCCATGAATTTAAACTTAATATTTCACGAAAACTTGTTGGCCTTGCTGGTACAGAACTCAACCCAATTTACACGGAAATCGTTTTGTTCATATCTCCCGACCTTTGACCTTGCATAGATTAAAATCCAAGATGGCAGTTTCGAAATAGGCTTATATGGCACGAGCGCGTCCTTGAGTTTTATCTATCCGTGACGGACTGAGCGCCGTACTGACGAACATATTCACACATCCTGGCATTTTGTGTCTGTTGCACGCCTCCGGGACATAGTATCCATTAATTTAAAATTAGGCGTTATTTGTAGAATTTGACAGTTCTGATGTCTACGTGAAATAAAAACAAAAACAAAACCCAGGTGTGATTGGCAAACACGAGCGACAGATCGATACGTAAACCGAAAATAGGTTTTTTGATTAGTATTGGCTCAGTAGGTAGAAGTGCAGGCTGCACGCCGAGAGGTCCTCGGTTCGAATCCCACCTGCGGCAACCGTGTTGTGTCTTTGGGCAAAACACTTTACCCCACTACTGCCCACGTGGGGGCTCGGTGAAGTTGTGTTCTAAGGCGTACTGCACGTTTATAGTGCTCTTGTCTTCAACTAATGCTGAGTCTGCTTGTGTGGAGTTAGTATGTTGGGGAGCGGACAGTTTCTCGCTGTTTCGCGGTTGTTCTTTCCAGGTACTCCGGCTTCCTCCACCCGTAAAACTGTCAAGGTTATGATTAGCCATTGTTCAGAAATATGTGATCTTAAACACCAATAAATAAATAAACAAACATTTGATTCGTATTTGTTAAAGAAATAAAATGCCGATATCTGAGAGATATTCGCTTCAAAATCATAACTTGAGTATTATAAAATTACTCCCATTTTGATTAGTTTAGTTTCGTTAATTTTGGTAGATTTGAATAAAAAACAATTTCCAGTTGACATTCGATTTATCGCCTGTTACCGCAGCTTCCGAATTGATATAGGTCAGAGTGGGACCTTCAGATAAGCCGATTATGAAAAAGAGCAGAGTTAAGATCTATTGATGGATCCATGATGTAGGGTGGAAAAATAGTCCGTCAAAGAAAAATCCGCGAGGAAAACGTTTTCCGAACGGATTTGCAAATATGTGACTGAAAGAAAAGTAATGGGCGTGTAAAAACTAATAATTCATCTGCAAGAAATTTTAACCTATTTCTCCTAAAAAATCGGATATACTAAAAAGATCGACATTTTTTGTTGGCCGCTTTTCGCTTTTTTGACAGCATATGCGCCCGATTTTACTGCACTGAACCTTATTATTCGGTTTGAAGGAACGTTATCGACATGTTTCGGGCTTCATTATTTTCAATTTGTCGAGAAATTAACGAAAAACATGGGAATTCCTGTATAAAGTATTTAGTATTTGCATAACTAGTGACGTCATGTGGACAGCCACTGCCGGGCGTTTCATCGACCAGCCGAGAATCCAGACCATTTTTGCTTCAAGCATTTATTCAACATACAAATATCCCGCATCGACCGAGAAACCAAAACAAATGGAAAAGAGAAAATTCCACAGTTTTCACGAAAGTTATTATGAATTTCCACTTCATTCTAACGACTTCTCGGAAAGAGTTTCAGTGCTGCGTTGTCATTACCAGTTCGAATTTCAGAACTGAAATGGTAATCTTGACTCTACACTAAACACATTTAGGTCAAAGATACCTGTTGTCCACTACAACTGTAGACAGACCAAACACGGTTGCGACTCGGGGTAATTCAAATCGCGGCTTGTCCCCAATACTGTCGAAAAAACAACAACGAAAATACAAAGCGACCTTTTCTTTCATTCACATTCATTATCCAAAGTCTTCATTTTGGGTGAGGACAATAGTTAATACAACTTCAATCAAATCGTAGTTAGTCCACAAAGTTGTAAATCGATGCCAGAACCACGTGTTATGTGTCGGGGCGTCCTAAACACCGAAATCCCATCTTTAATTATTTATTTATTTGGTTTTATCGATACTTTCGACTGCCAGGGCCACCTCGAGTTGGACAGTTTTACAGGTGGGGGAATACCCAGAGAAACCATCTCGCATCAGCAAGCAAGAGTCTGACTCCCAACGTACTAACTCCGTGCAAGAAGGGTTAGCATTGGCCGATGACAGGTGCACTATCGACGTGCAATGCTCCTTAGTACGAGTTAAATATATACAGCGCCATCGTTCCCCATGCCCACTTAATAGACGAAACAAAAAATGACCCCCCCATCTCCCATTTAAAGCCCAAGATGGTAATGTAATAGATTTAAATGGTTTAGGGTCGCTTCAACACAGGGACGTTTCGGCCCACGTCTAGATGAAAATAAAACAATAAAAAACTTTAATGAACTTTGTGTAAAATGCGTGGTACCATCTCCTTGAATGGAAATAAAAGAATCTTAGTCGATTTGTACCACTGCCTAATTTATAACAAATCTGCTTGGAGGGGTCCCCCCACCCCCACCCCCCCCCCCCCCACCACCAATCTTTTTCTGTATCTGGATAAATAAATTATGGATTACGAAAATCTCCTTTAAAACTTTTGATGGGAAATGATAAGATCCATTTTCGGCAATTACATCATTTTAGTATCTGCGGTCAGTGTTTAGCTCCCGTAACGGCACACCTTACTAAATTTTAGTGCGCTACTTCTTTCGCGCCACAATACTAACTCATTGACTGAGATTTCATAGAGGCATTATAAACAGTTGTGTCGGGTCAACTATCTGAATGAGACATAAACACAAATGCACATTTGTTTGAATGATTTAAAGAATACCGATGAGAGTGACTGGTGTGAGGATAGTGTGATAGCTAGTAACAATCGCCCAGTAAGGCCACACAAAGTAGATCTTCTGTTTCTCAGACCATTATTTGTAAAATTGCATGCGGGCGATCGCTTTTTTTATTTTATTTTTTATTTCTGTAATTATTTCTTTGCCATCAAAAGTTCATGTTCTTGGTTTATGTTTTAGGCCTCATAATCTACAGAATAGCATGGGTGGTGGTATACATGTATTTCGTCCCTTGTGAGTAAGAAGGCTTTGCAGTGCTAAAACATTGCAAAGCCTTCAATTCATCATTGTTTTTTAACTTGGGTAAAATATCAGACACAAATCATTGAATTTTATTTTTTTTAAGTTTACATTGGTTATAAAAAAGAAACATACAGCTGCCAAAAGGACCATACGGGTGGACCTGAGAAACAGCTTTTCAAATTTTGTAGGCCTAATCGTTTATCCGTTAAAACGTAAGGGAAATTGAGTATTTATTATACACTTCATCCTACCTTAAAAAGAATTTACCCCAATTAATGGTTTATTGGATTAAATATTCTGTGATTCGAAGGTTTAACAAAATGGTTTCTTGAAGTCCCAAACCAAAAGTGGTTAGTTTTGTAAACTCTGGAAACAACATCTCGATCTCGAGTTAAACATAGATAGGAGTACAATAAATGTTAAAGAAATGTATTTACTGGATTTATTGTTTGACAATAAACTGAGTTTTACTTCTCAAAACAACAAACACTGAGCTTTTAAGAAACCCACTTAACCTCATGAAGGTATTTAGTCGCACTGCTTGGGGTGCTGACCAAAACACATTACTCTGTATAAATCACTTGTCAGATCGAAATTAGATTACTTTGTGTGGTTTACGATTCTGTAAGAAATTTGTACCTCAGACCATTTGATGCAATTCATAATAGTGGTATAAGGATTGGCCTTGGAGATTTTAAAACATCACAAATAGATTCAATGCTCGCTGAAGCAGAGGCGCAATCCCCTGAGAAGTGTAGACTTGAACTGTCACTTCAATATGTTTCTAAACTGTTGGCTTATTAATTAATCCCCGCTTGTAATTGTGTCACCGATCCTCAAAATGTTGAATTTTTTAACAGACACCAGAAACTTATTTGTCCATTGGAAATTAGAATTAAACCTCAAATGGAATGAGACATCTTTGAATCAGATTCGGTAAAAGACAGCCACGAAGGTATGAACCTCACATTGTTCCATGGCATCTAAGAAATCTACTCAAACAAATCTATCACTGATTTTAAAAGTCCATGAAGTGATTTTAAACAACATATTAGTACCTACATCAAATTTATGTAGCAAGCGGAATGGGGTGGAGCGAGAAATAACAAGTTCAGTCGCTTCCGACTGTCAATGATAGATATCCTTCTAGTAACCTCTGTAGAAAAGATCATGTAATTCTGACACGATGTCACATTAGTCATTCAAGACTCACACATTCCTTTTTGTTAGAGGGTAATATGCGACCAGAGTGTCTTCCTAGCCAACAAGTGTCGGCCATGGAGCACATTCTCATACATTGTACATATCTTACCCATGCGAGTGGTGGATCTCTAAGTATCTATTTTATCATACGAGCCTGCATAAAATTCTATCACATCTTGAAGTAATCAATCTTTTAAATATTTTTTAAAATTGTGTTTATTCTTTTACACTAGATTCTCCAACGGTGGCCTTGTGTACTAAGACGTACTGCAGGTCGGCGGTGCACTTTCCTTCAACCAATGCTAACCCTGCTTGTGTGGAGTTAGTACGTTGGGGATTGACAGTTGCTCGCAGGGTAATCCGGTGTAACAGGAATGGAAGTCCGTAGGAAAATTAGTCCCTCTGGACTATTATTCCGCGGAATTATAGTCCTAGGTCCTAGGTCTAACATTTCTAGGAATAGTAGTCCGGTGGACTACTATTCCTAGAAATGTTAGACCTAGGACTATAATTCCGCGGAATAATAGTCCAGAGAGACTAACGTTCCTACGGACTTCCATTCCTTTTACACCGGCTTCCTCCACCGTAAAACTGTCCGACACGAGGTGACCCTGTCTCTCGGATGTGCCGTTAAACACCATTAAATAAATAAATAAATAAATAAATAAATAAATAAATAAATAAATAAACTTTCCAAGTCTCAAATCATCAGGTTCATTTATAAGGTATTCACAACACGAGTATCATCACTCCTTATTGTTCAAACTACTTCCGTATTTGGAATGTTCCTTCATAATTGACAATGATATATTTTACGATCTACCGTTTTTCTCGCCAAAATATAACCTAGTTCCTGATGTTGCGATGAGTACCAACCAACAAACAAATAAATATATAACAGGATGTTGATATAACGTTGATGATTTTATTAGGGAACCAGTCTTGTGTTTTCGGATGGGACAATTATAAAATCAAAGTTAACTAATATTATTGTATTCCATCCCTTATTTACCTCTTTATTAAAATTGACTTTAGATAAAGTTATCTCCCCTGAAATTATTTTAGACTGGCGAGAAAGGTCGAATTACAAAACATGTAATTCTTGGAAAAACACATATGACATCAGACAGAAGATAAAGGCAAGTTTCCTTTTCTAAGTTTTAATAAACGAAAACAACAGACAGCTCTCGACAGCTTATGGCACGCTAATTAGAAGCATCTAGGTAACAGTCCACTTAGGTTCTTTGTTTAGCTTATGTGTTTTATAGAAATTTTATATTTTCCAGGAAAAATATTTACAAATCTTATCTCCTAGTCCTTTATTTTAATGGAAAAGATAGTGTGTTTATTATATGTCACTATCCACACACTGTTGATATAATAAACAGAACAAAGTTATATAACGTCAAAAGATGGTGAAAGGTCACTAAAGACTGCGCCATATACTGTTACATGGCAGTTGAAGTGAACCCGTATGGAAGTTTATTATGCCAGCTAATGAAACTCGCCAATCACAGCCCCTGAATAGTGGGACGGTACTGAGCCGTATTGGGTCACCTGCAGCCCGAGGTGACCTAATACGAAACTCGTATTAGGTCAGTACCGCCATTTTGTTTCGACGTGAAAATTCCTCACCTCGCGGTGCTTTTACATCCATATTGAAGAAATTGCAGTACAATCAAACGTCCCTCCGTGTCTATATGTCTCATTTTTTCTCGTTTTATAATAAATTTATTGTGAAATTTATTTTCTAAATGTAAATTTAATTATTTGAAGTGAGAAATACTACTGTATTCGATCTACCGATAACGGATAAGTCGGTCTGGCCCAAACTTGACATAGGGTCTAAGCTTATTGAGGCTAACACACAACAGTTTGGGTACGGTGTTCGCCTCGATATTTTAAAAGCTTTAGAAAAAATATATAACCCATAAATGCGTTGTTAGAAAGTTGAAAAATATATATAGTGTGAATAAATAAACTGAGAAAAAAATTGTCTTATCCCGGGAATAGATTAATTTCATTTTTTCTCGTTGAGGTCATTCTGTAGTCTCTGTTGTGGTAAATGGATAACGTCGCTTCGAAAATGGATAAAATATAAATAGCGACTGCACTATAATGAAATTGTAAGAAATGAATCACAGCTATGAAGGAAAAGATGCGAGATACATTTATTTTGTTCGAATTCTATAAAATCGGACGTTTCGGACATTTTCTGCACACTCAAGACAAAGAAAGTGACAGTACGAAGAAAAGCGTCTATCGCTGTTGTCTGTGTTGTCCAGTGTTGTCAAGGAAATTATACACAAACAGGGAGACAACTGTGCACGTTTGTTACAACTTACATAGCGTTTTGCACCAGTTTTGAAAATGTGCCGGCGTTCAAATTTGATTGTTATTTTGTTTTCGCTGGCATAATAAATACGTTACAGGACGTTCAGGTGGCGGATACGGTATCATATGAGGCTCGGCAAAAACAATATTGGACTCGGCGTACCGCCTCGTCCAATATTGTTTTCACCTCGCCTCATATGATACCGTATCCGCCACCTGAACGTCCTGTAACTTATATTATTATGTCAGCTCTTGGGATCAATCAATCTAGCGTGGACAAATGGCGGCGGCCTATGAAGCTGTACCAGGTCGATGATGTCGTCAACGGTGACACCATTGTTTTAAAAAATAAAATACAACCGCCTCGTCTTAAAAATGGCAATCTTATAGCAAATGTTCTGAGTCGTCCGCTGAATGTGATTAAAGTTTTATTAAACTCACTTCAACCAAAAGAAATAATATGTTTATAATATGTGTCCAAAATTGAGAAACTTATTTCGATCGATAACTCCATCCGATAGCGCAGTGTAAATCGAAACACTGTAAACTTCCGGATTGCCGATGAGATCGCCACTGACATTCGATTGTTGTGAGAATTCCATATGCAAACCAACCCAACGAGAAAATAAATTATTGGGCCGACTAATTAAAGGGACATACCGTGCTGTTTTTGTCCGCTGACATAATAAATACATCACGTCATGTTTACTGGTCGGATATGAAGTCATGTGAGCTCAGAGTGTTCAATATTGCTCTCACCATATCCGATTACTAAATATCCCGTAACTTAAAATATGGGTGAGTAGAAGCCATTTTGGATTTCCAATACATATCCTCGTCTCGCATCAAATATATACACGTCGCCCTGAGTGCGACACCAAAATATCTCACCGCATCATGGTGTGTGGAGCTATTTTATGAACCTTTCGATTAATGTATTTGTAACTCAAGCGAAAACTGGGCGCTCTTAAATCGCCAGAAGCAAACGTTTTGTTTATAAACAAAACACACTTGTAAGAGTCGGTCAGTTGCTCTACGAAACGTTTCGGAAATTCACCGGAACAGAGTGGAGCGGAGAAAAAGTGGAAAGTACACTCTGGAAACACAACAAAATCGACCGATCGGGCTGCAAATACGTTCCTGTTAAAGTGAAATGGCCGGCTTGTAAATTGTATGATTTGTTGGTGGATACGGTGTTATATAAGCCTCGTCCAGTATTGCTTTTGCTTCGTCTTATATGTCAGCATATCCGCCAACTGTGCGCAGCATGAATTATAATGTTTCGACTTCATTGTAATGTTCATACATCTTCTAATGTTGTTAGGATGACAATGCTTCAGCCATGCATGCTGTATGGGAGCCGCCAATCTGGTTTCTTTGGTGGGATATGTTTACTTTGAACTCGAATATTGTTCGACTGTTTGGAAGTTTGTCGATTAACTGCAAACGATCAAAATCTAACAAAGGTACCCAAATGTACCCGAACCCTTCCAGCAACCTGGTATATTTGATGATACGTTTGGTGTGGGTAACGCATAGGGCGTGTTCGTGGGAGTATTCGTAGAGTATGTATGGAGGTTTGTTGATTTACCGAAAATTACCCGGGCAACCAGGAGCGGCGAGGCCTGGTGTACATGGGGCACGTGCCTCTCCCACTTTTTTCACCAATTTTAGTTATCTAAATGGCATTTTCCGACATAACGTACACAACCCCTATGCCAGTACACATCACCTATACATATATGACCACATTGATTTTCACCATTCAAGATTTTAATGAATAAAAATAGAATGCTCCAAAAGGAACGCAATATTTCAAAGGACGAACGAATACACTGCCCCACCACCATTGATCACCCCCTCGAGGAAAGATTATTTTTCATCCTATACCCCTGTGGTACCCAGGTTTTTGACCCACAAAGGTGTGACCCCCCCCCCCCCCACACACACACTTTTTGGAGCTGCTGCCGCCTCTGTGGGCAACGACCAAGCAATACTCAAATGAACCTCCAAGAACCCTAACCCTGGCTTATTTCACGATTTTTGATGATACTCCGTTGGTGTGGATATCAAGTGGTGCTATATGCCCGTTAACCAAGCAGCGAGTATCCAAATGCTAAGTTGGTTATTGTGGTGTGTATAGCAAAAGATAAGATCTCAATGTAGAATTGTAGATTTGTTTTTACTATTTCGAGTTTATTTGGTCTTTCCCGGCTTTACATATAGTCCATGGATCTGGAGTACTCCAGTAGATGGGAAGAACCTTCCACTTGAAACAGCTTTACATTAAACCCTTCTGCATCCTTAGTGTAACTATGGCTACAACTAATACAGCTCATGTTAGTATTATATTCTCACAGGATATCATTTTCCTGTCGTGTTACAAATACTACAGCTTACTTTTTCCCCACCTATGATCAAAACTAACTTTGACCACACCTAGCACTGTTCTAATAACTACTAGTAAACAATACTCCCATACTTGTCATCCATTATTATGTTTAGCAATATTAGCCTCTTGTGTGGACTCTTTTGACATAGTGGTCCTAGTCCCATGGACCAAAATCGTGGTTGTGCAGAACAGTGTTGTTTAATAATCGAATGGGGGCTATGGGAAATATCTCACTGAGGTCTAACCTCATAGACCTTATATTAGTATTGGAAAGTTATTGAACATAATTGTATACATTACTAGTATCAATTGAGGCCATGATGTCCATGAAGTATTATCTCATAGAGGTGTAACATCAAGGCCGTAATCTCAGTACTGAAATACATTGGTCATACTTGTATAGCCTACTAGTATCAGTAATGGATATTTTACTTTTGTCCACTTAATTTAAAAAATGGATTATGAACTTCAGAAATGTATTGGGGTTATATAATGCAGTTTCAAGCAATTTTGAAAACTGCACATAATGAGACCTGTACGACCACAGTGATCTGGACGCAAATTATTAATTTTCACCTTGTTTCAACTCATTTGGTGTTGGCCCCAGATCCATATGTTATATCATGCTTGAGATATGAGTGTGACCAACTTTGAACCTTTTGGCCCCCGCCGAATTTTTAGAATAAAAATACATGTATGAACATCGGCAACGCATTTGGGGGTCACAGAATGTGATGTTCAGCAATTCTGAAAAATACACTAAATGACTAAGGGACCCAGACCTACATTTTTAACCTCAATTCAGTTTCAACTCATTTATTGTTGGACCCAGATCCATACGTCATACCATGCTTGAGATATGAGCGTACCCACTTTCAATATTGCCACACCCACTTTACGAGCGTAAAGATACTTTTTTGAATTTCGGGAATGCATTGAGAGATCAAACGATATGATTTGCAGCAATTCTGAAGAATACACTCAGTGACCTCTGAATGACCTTGACCCATATTGTGAACCTCCATTGAGTGTGGACTATTTATTTATTTATTGGTGTTTAAGGTCACATATTTCTGCACAATGGCTAATCATGACCGCGACAGTTTTACGGGTGCAGGAAACCGGAGTACCCGGAGAGAACCACCGAGCAACGGCGAGCAACTGTCAGCTCCCCAACATACGAACTCCACACAAGCAGGGTTAGCATTGGTTGAAGACAGGTGCACCATCGACGTGCAGTACGCCTTAGTACACAACGTCACCGTGCCCCCACGCAGGCAATGGGGGTGAAGTGTTTTGCCCAAGGACACAACGCGGTTGACGCAGGTGGGATTCGAACCGAGGACCTCTCGACTTGCAGCCTGCACCTCTACCTACTGAACCACAGCGCCCCCATTGAGCGTCAACTCATTTAGTGTTAGTGCCAAGTCCATAGATCATACCAGGCATGGGCTATGGGCGCGACTCACTTTTAAAACACCCCTATGGACACCGCAATGCCTCGGAATCTGAAAAACGTAGGTGGACAAGTACTTATGACTGTCTATCAGTATGCCAAAAAAGAAGAAGAAGAAAAAGAAGAAGAGAAAGAAAGAAAGAAAAGAAAGAAAAAGAAACTATATAAAAACAATAGTCTGTGTATTGGTACTGATAACCTTTAACCCCCTGAACTCATATCAATTCAATGGCAGCAATTAAAAGAGGCAATATTCATTATTTGGGGAAGACCAATCAATATGTTCAACGTGCAGCCTCGGGGCTAGTGATAGTGTTTAGTCTACCACACACATTTACTGAACAACCATCCCATTTAATCATGCTATGACGCATCATGTTCCTGGCCGGAAAAGCGGCCTTTCGGCTTCAAAAGGGTTAATTATACCACCTCTCTTCGTGAATGATAATCATAAGTTTCTGGACAGAGATTTCTACATAATTTAGTATATTAGACAAATTGTGTGTTAATGACCATCAGTATTCTAGAGGATATCATCAATGATGTTAATTATTACCAATTCATTATAATACTAATTACAAATAGAACAAACATGATGAGCAAAATAAATCTGTGTTTGTGCGAAAGAGGTGTCTCATATCACACAATATTCCTACACAGGAAAGAGGAATTACCTTGTTCCAATACTAAGTGGTTCATTAACTGAACACGACTAACATCAAAAAGTTGTAATTAATAAAAGTTGATACGTCATAATAACCATATCCTCTTGTCCTCAAATGTCGTAACAAGACACCTTTTGGAACCCATTGGCTGAACTGTGATGTCATTGGGCTTGGGAAGGTCAGATTTTGCGAACGTGAAATGATTGGCGATTGTTATAACGTAATATTCATATTTTATTACAATTAGAATTGTTTCCTGCTAGCCACTTGATTTTTCCTGTATCTCTTTTGCTGCACTTCATTTGACCTGTAGAGAATAAAAAGATTTGTTTGATTAAGCACCAAACACAGCAAGAATCAGGTGAGTACTTTGAAGATTATATATTTATTATTTATTTATTTATTTTTAATTAATTGAATAATTCATTCATTCATTCATTCATTCATTCATTCATTCATTCATTCATTCATTCATTCATTCATTCATTCATTTATTTGTTATTTATTTATTTTTATTTACTTTCGCGTCAATGATATATCATTACTTTATACACAAGAACTGAAATGGAAATGATCTGTCACCTATTCGTAGTATGAATGCTGGGTGGGTATGTTAAGTTGTATGAAGTGACCAGAACTTCACACAGATTTTAACACGACTTTATAAATGCTGGGTGGGCGCATTGGCGTTGCGGTAACCGGTTCTCGCCAGATCACTGAAGTTAAGCAACGTCAAGCTCGGTTAGTCCTTGGATGGGTGATCGTCTGAGCGATCGATTCGGACTCCCGCGCCGTGTCCTTGGGCAAGGAACTTAACCCAGGATGTCCATATGGGGGCACGATGACGCCGAGTCCTAGGGCGTATTGCACGTCGATGGTGCGCATGTCTTCAACCAACCTAACACTGCCTGTGCTGCAGTGTGGTGTTACGATGTTGTAGGAGCTGGGAGCTGCTCGTTGTTGCTCGGTTGTTCTCTCCGGGTACTCCGGCTTCCTCCATCCGTAAAACGGTCACCGACACGATGTGGTCTTGGATATTAAAGTGTCGTTAAACCCTAATAAATAAATAAATAAATAAATAATGAATGTTGGGTGGGTATGTTAAGTTGTATGAAGTGCCGAGAACTTCACACAGATTTTAACACGACTATATGAATTTTGTGTGGGTATGTTAAGTTGTATGATGTGGCCAGAACTTCACACATATTTTAACACGACTTTATGAATTTTGGGTGGGTATGTTAGGTTGTATGAAGTCCCGAGAACTTCACACAGATTTTAACACGACTTTATGAATGCTGGGTGGGTATGTTAAGTTGTATGAAGTGGCCAGAACTGCACACAGATTTTAACACGACTGTCCCATATTCATACTCCGAAAAAGCGACATATAATTAATTTTTCAATTTTAAAAAAAATGTTTGTTTTTTCAATCAACTGCTTGTACTATGAGTCCGTCGATGTCCCTGCTTTTCATTGCCTGTAAATGTCAAACGAGGGCATATATTCGGGGGGGGGGGGGGGGGGGGTATTTATCAAGCTGCAACGAAATTGTGTACCAGCAAAGCTTTTATAAGAGGGCTCAGTGTGATTCAAGGTCAAGGGTTCGAGTCCAGTCAGAAGCACTGTTGTTGCGTCCTTAACCAAAATACTGTATTCCACTTACAAGTGGAACTTACTCGAGATGGTGGGGTGAATGAGGCTAAATCCCAATATCGACGTACCAAGCGGTATTTAAAAAGATAGGGTTTGTCTCCGGGAGAGAAATCAGGCGTGGGGGTAGGGGAGAGGTAGGTAAATTGTACTTCCCCAAATATGGCCAAGCAACCCACTTTAAAGATAATCGTGAACGGAAGATATTTCAAGAAATACAATTTTCATTTAACCTCCACCATAAAATGATGGGTGTGTCAGTGGAGTACAGCGAACCCACAATATTACTGTGTATATCAAGTCAAATATAATGTTGAATTGAACTGCATTGTGAGTCAGACATTTCAAATTTGACTCTAATGTTCAAAGGATCATAAGCACATTTTGTCATCTAGTATTAAACTGGTATATGCATATTTGTTAAATTTTAGTAAATTTCTAATTGGCCTCCGCGAGCAATGGACTACCTAAGTTCGTCACCATTTAACCATTTACCAAACGCACATAATATCAAAATTTAATATTTTAAATATTATGTCTTCAATTTTTGCTACAATTGTTAACCAGACTATATTATGTGACCCCTGGTTGGAACGAGCTCAACGATCTCGTCTCAATGAGGGGTCACCTGATATGGTTTTGTTGACAGTTTTCGAAAAATAATCTTTTTCGAACTGCGCAACTTGTAAAATAAACGGATGGATGCCGCTGATTCGTTAGGTAAAGGGTTAAAAAGTTTATTATTTCTTCTTCTTCCGAATGTCACGAATCCGACATTTATTTTTAATATCACAAAGTCTCCGAGAAACACTTATCATTTTATCTTTTCATTATACTGATTTCATATATTTAGATGAAACACGTAACCATGCTTTCAGGTCACCAGTCTAATTCTGTGAGGAATTCGATGTTGTTATGGACTGTTTGTTGAACTACCTTTCGTTGAGTGTACGCGCAGACTACCATTGATATAATGTGATGTTGTCTCACTCACAGAAATATACAGATTCCTTTTCATGCTCCATTTATAGATATTCCAATCAATATGTATTTAATCTACACATAAACCATCAAGATATTAATGCATTTAATAGAACAACATGGCGTAATCACAAAACTACGGCTGTTGTGAGTCTTCAAATGTCATTAAAAAGTTGGTCAAATCAAGCGTCGATTGATCAGCTTTTCCAGAGCTGCTAGAAAATTAATCTTTATGGTATTTTCTATACTCAGTTGTCTGGAATATATCAGTTGGACGATATTTTTCTCCCTTTTTATGAATAAATGTCACTTTGCGTTCTCTCCACTTCTTTGGGACGTCTTGCTTTTCTATGGCTAGATTGAATAGGGCAGTTAGGCTTTCCACGAATTCCTCTCCCACTTTTTTGATACACTCGTTAGGAATTTCATCCACTCCTCCCGCCTTTCCATCCCTTAATTCCACGAACCACATGCTCTATAATCACATTATGTTAACGAGTGATTTTCGGTAACAGTGTCCAGTGATTGTTATAGAAAGAATAAGGACAGATACACTATGCTTAACACTTGAGCTGCTGAAAGCGACTATTGTCACGTATTTTATGATGCTTATCTGTAAGTAGGTAATAAAGGCGGATTCCAGACCACTTCGTGCATGTACCGTACACATACACGTACACGGGGCGTTTACCAACGTGGGATTCAGTGTTAAATCGCACGCTTGTTCACAAAAAATGTCGGGTGGTCCAGAATCCTAGATCGCACTTTTAACGTTCAAATACCCGTTGGCAAAAGTCGAATGTACACGTTTTTTTAAAAAAGTGAAAAATGTATGAAATTGTACATTTTTTTTTTTTATTACTTAAAAATTTTGTCGACGTTCCCATCGCGGATCAGACCTTCAATCTATCGTTGGTGAACGCGAGCAAAAAACGCTTTGCGGCTTCTGGACCAGCATCAAAAACGGTTTGCGGATTCTGGACCAGTGGTCCAGAAACCGCAAACGGTTTTTGAAGCGGGGATTTTCCCATTTCTGACGTAAGTGGGGGAATACCCATATTGGGATTTTCCAAACTCAGCTAATTAACCAATCAGATTGCTTGATTCTCCGCTAATTAATCAATCAGATTGCTTGATTCTCATAACCTACGGCGCGAAATGGGTGTAAAGTGTAGTTAAACTAGTGCGGATTTCTGGGATGGGAACAAAAAAAAAAACAAATGAAAAATAGTGAGGGTATCGTGACATTCGTTGCCACCTGATCGTTTAATAACGTGGATATAATGGCTAGAGCAATGTATACCAAAAACCAAAAGCTCTAAGAGCTTGAAATAAGTAATCACCCAATCATTTCACGTTCCTAACGCTAATTAACCAATCAGATTGCTTGATTCTCATAAACTTAATCATACAAAGTTATCTCCCCTCGTCGTGGGGTGGGGTCACGCCCGTCATAAAAAGGTGAATCGCGTTTAATAACGTGGATATAATGGCTAGAGCAATGTATACCAAAAACTAAAAGCTCGAAGAGCTTGAAATAAGTAATCACCCAATCACTTCACGTTCCTAACGCTAATTAACCAATCAGATTGCTTGATTCTCATAAACTTAATCATACAAAGTTATCTCCCCTCGTCGTGGGGGTGGGGGTCACGCCCATCAGAAAAATCGAAGTTTCGAGAAGGTGGTCACGTGACCTATCAAATTGAAGGTCTCGACGAGTGGATTAAGAAGATCGTAATTTTAACCCTCGTCGTGGGGTGGGGTCACGACCAGAGCCGAAAAACGACTTCCTTTTTACATATCCAGGCATGTGAGGTATTAATATGAAGGGCTCGATGAATACATTACAAAAATGACGTTTTTTCATTTTATGTGGGGGTGGGGGGACACGCCCATCAGAAAAGTCGAAGTTTCGAGAAGGTGGTAACGTGACCTATCAAATTAAAGGTCTCGACAAGTGGATTAAGAAGATCGTAATTTTTAACCCTCGTCGTGGGGTGGGGTGACGATCAGAGCCGAAAAACGACTTCCTTTTTACATATCTAGGCATGTGAGGTATTAATATGAAGGGCTCGATGAATACATTACAAAAATGACGTTTTTTTCATTTTATGTGGGGTGGGGGTCACGCCCATCAGAAAAATCGAAGGTTCGGGAAGGTGGTCATGTGACCTATCAAATTGAAGGTCTCGACGAGTGGATTAAGAAGATCGTAATTTTAACCCTCGCCGTGGGGTGGGGTGGGGTCACGACCAGAGCCGAAAAAACGACTTCCTTTTTACATATCCAGGCATGTGAGGTATTAATATGAAGGGCTCGATGAATATATTACAAAAATTGACGTTTTTTCATTTTATGTGGGGGTGGGGGGACACGCCCATCAGAAAAATCGAAGTTTCGAGAAGGTGGTCACGTGACCTATCAAATTAAAGGTCCTTGACAAGTGGTTTAAGAAGATCGTAATTTTAACCCTCGTCGTGGGGTGGGGTCACGACCAGAGCCGAAAAAACGTCGTTCTTTATACAAAGCCATGCATGTGAGGTATTGATATGAAGGCTCGATGAATACATTACGAAAATGACATTTTTCATTTTATGTGGGGGTGGGTCACGACCAGAGACGAAAACGTCTTCCTTTTTACAAATCCAAGCATGTGAGCTACTGATATGAAGGGCTTGATGAATACATTACAAAAAGTGACATTTTCCACCCTCGCCGTGAGGATGGGGTTAACACCGATCAGAAAATCAAAAGTTTCGAGAAGATAGTCGTGTGACCTATGAAATTAAAGCTATCGACAAGGATATTATGAAAATCATAATTTTTCCTTCTAATAACGGTGGAGTTGGGACCATCTTGAAATCGAAAGTATTAAGAAAAGGTAGTTATGGAACATATTAAATTGAAAAAAACAACAAGTTGAATCTGATGCATCATTCATTTTTGATATTTGTGTTAAAAACGTGAAATATGTTTTCCAAAAATATATGATTGTTATGCAAATTAGAGATGCACTCGCTTATTAACAAGTCACGCCTTAAGATGTTTCCTTCAATAATAACTCTGTTTACTGAACCATAGATTTGTCAATACAAAAATTATAAGTTGATCTTCTAACGTTTCTACATATTGGGGATAGCCTATTTCACCATTTCCGAAAAAAGTGTCAATACAAACTATTTTTTTAGGAAACAATGCCTACGTCGAGAAGACATTACAAACTGAACCAGTATAATCTTGACTAAAATCAAATAAAACCATTGTCACGTGTTAGACAAGATTTGTAAACAGTCTAAACGCACGTGTGGAAAAGTTGTTTTGTTTTTTACAACAGGAGTTAAAATATTTTAAGATAGGTGGCGTTATATAAATACAGCAACAACAAAAACAGCGTTTACAATGTGTCAGCGTATGACTGAATGAAAATGAGAAAAAGCTCTTTTTCTAACCACCTGATAGCGAAGCATTACATCAGTTGTCGCGATATTGATGTCATCCAACAGCAGCCAAGACATTAATCTTTTTACGTCGACATACCACTTGTCCAAAACAATTCTCCTTTAACGCTAAAACGGGTGAAATACATCTCGGTAACGACTCCCTTTTTTTTCTTGATCAAACACAGTTGTTGGCGGAAAGTTGACTGGGGGGGGGGGGGGGGGGGGGGGGGGGTCGTTCAAAACAATTGATCAAATATATCGAACGAAAACGACTCATTTTTTAACTACGATTGTCGCCGTATTCTACACGTCATCGATTTGCCGAAATGAGCACAATATCTCATGGGTTTTTTAAAGATTTTTTGATGACATAAAAAGGTTGCATGCGCAGCAAAAATAACCAGTTTATCTTTCTTGCTTCTCACGTTTTCGAGTTGTAAGAATCGTTTGCTTTTGGCCAGTCTGTCTTGAAAATCGAATATGTGTTTGGTAAACGGATCGAACGATTTTTTCATCTTTTTTTTACCTTCCAGAGGAATTTCGAATTCTCCTCTTTCGCTCACGAAAACCCATTGATCATTTCCAGGTTCGATCCAAGTGAGCAATATACTGTAACACATCGCGCTATCGTAAGGACAATTCTGCTTTTTGTAAGGATTTCATAACCTACATTAGGTAGGGATACGGGCCCTCTAGAATTTCAAATTCTCGACATTATCCCTATCTTTTTTACACAGTAGAGTAATAAGACCTAATCTCTGAGACTCTGACAGATTTTACCAGAGATAAAACGCTAGGGTTGAGATACTTCCACTTCATGTTCTAATGATACTGAAACGGGAGTTCTCTCTCTGAATACAACTATGGAAAACTGTGATTATAACCCTCAACTAAATTGTCCAACACAAAAAAAATATATGTACAGGAAATATATATATATATTCCAGCCAACTTTCCGCCAACAACTGTGCCTGATCAAGAAAAAAAAAGGGAGTCGTTACCGAGATGTATTTTACCCATTTTAGCGTTAAAAGAGAATTGTTTTGGACAAGTGGTATGTCGACGTAAAAAGCTTAATGTCTTGGCTGCTGTTGGATGACATCAATATCGCGACAACTGATGTAATGCTTCGCTATCAGGTGGTTAGAAAAGGAGCTTTTTCTCATTTTCATTCAGTCATACGCTGACACATTGTAAACACTGTTTTTTGTTGTTGCTGTATTTATATAACGCCACCTATCTTAAAATGTTTTAACTCCTGTTGTAAAAAACAAAACAACTTTTCCACACGTGCGTTTAGACTGTTTACAAATCTTTTTTAACACGTGACAATGGTTTTATTTGATTTTAGTCAAGATTATACTGGTTCAGTTCGTAATGTCTTCTCGACGTGGGCATTGCTTTCTAAAAAAATAGTTTGGATTGACACTTTTTTCGAAAATGGTGAAATAGGCGGTGAACCAAATAGGCTATCCTCAATATGTAGAAACGTAAGAAGATCAACTTATAATTTTTGTATTGACAAATCTATGGTTCAGTAAACAGAGTTATTATTGAAGGAAACATCTTAAGGCGTGACTTGTTAATAAGGGAGTGCATCTCTAATTTGCATAACAATCATATATTTTTTGAAAACATACTTCACGTTTTTAACACAGATATCAAAAATGAATGATGCATCAGATTCAACTTGTTGTTTTTTTTTTCAATTTAATATGTTCCATAACTACCTTTTCTTAATACTTTCGATTTCAAGATGGTCCCAACTCCACCGTTATAAGACGGGGAAAATTATGATTTTCATAATATCCATGTCGATAGCTTTAATTTGATAGGTCACACGACTATCTTCTCGAAACTTTTGATTTTCTGATCGGTGTTAACCACATCCTCACGGCGAGGGTGGAAAATGTCATTTTTTTTGTAATGTATTCATCAAGCCCTTCATATTAGTAGCTCACATGCTTGGATTTGTAAAAAAGAAGACGTTTTCGTCTCTGGTCGTGACCCCACCCCCACATAAAATGAAAAATGTTATTTTCGTAATGTATTCATCGAGCGTTTATATCAATACCTCACATGCCTGGCTTTGTATAAAGAACGACGTTTTTCGTCTCTTGTCGTGACCCCACCCCACGATGAGGGTTAAAATTACGATCTTCTCAATCCACTCGTCGAGACCTTTAATTTGATAGGTCACGTGACCACCTTCTCGAAACTTCGATTTTTCTGATGGGCGTGACCCCCACCCCCACATAAAATAAAAAAAAACGTAATTTTTGTAATGTATTCATCGAGCCCTTCATATTAATACCTCACATGCCTGGATATGTAAAAAGGAAGTCGCTTTTCGGCTCTGGTCGTGACCGCACCCCACGACGAGGGTTAAAATTACGATCTTCTTAATCCACTCGTCGAGACCTTCAATTTGATAGGTCACGTGACCACCTTCTCGAAACTTCGATTTTTTTTATGGGCGTGACCCCCACCCCCACATAAAATGAAAAAACGTCATTTTTGTAATGTATTCATCGAGCCCTTCATATTAATACCTCACATGCCTGGATATGTAAAAAGGAAGTCGTTTTTCGGCTCTGATCGTGACCCCACCCCACGACGAGGGTTAAAATTACGATCTTCTTAATCCACTCGTCGTGACCTTCAATCTGATAGGTCACGTGACCACCTTCTCGAAACTTCGATTTTTCTGATGGGCGTGACCCCCACCCCCACGACGAGGGGAGATAACTTTGTATGATTAAGTTTATGAGAATCAAGCAATCTGATTGGTTAATTAGCGTTAGGAACGTGAAGTGATTGGGTGATTACTTATTCCAAGCTCTTCGAGCTTTTGGTTTTTGGTATGCATTGCTCTAGCCATTATATCTACGTTATTAAACGCGATTCACCTTTTCATGACGGGCGTGACCCCCACCCCACGACGAGGGGAGATAACATTGTATTATTAAGTTTATGAGAATCAAGCAATCTGATTGGTTAATTAGCGTTAGGAACGTGAAATGATTGGGTGATTACTTATTTCAAGCTCTTAGAGCTTTTGGTTTTTGGTATACATTGCTCTAGCCATTATATCCACGTTATTAAACGATCAGGTGGCAACGAATGTCACGATACCCTCACTATTTTTCATTTGTTTTTTTTGTTCCCATCCCAGAAATCCGCACTAGTTTAACTACACTTTACACCCATTTCGCGCCGTAGGTTATGAGAATCAAGCAGTCTGATTGATTAATTAGCGGAGAATCAAGCAATCTGATTGGTTAACCCTTTACCTAGCATGAAAAGCAGACGACACTTGCAAAAAAAATTCTTGAATAACTAAAAATTTTTATTTTTTGTCTCAAAAACATAGGTTATGACCCCTCGTTGGAACGAGCTCAACGAGCTCGTTCCAACGAGGGGTCATAACCTATGTTTTTGAGACAAAAAATGAAAATATTTAGAAAATTTATTGGCGATTTTTGAGAATAGCGCTGGCCGGTTTTGGCCGTTACGTTGGGTAAAGGGTTAATTAGCTGAGTTTGGAAAATCCCAATATGGGTATTCCCCCACTTACGTCAGAAACGGGAAAATCCCCGCCTCAAAAACCGTTTGCGGTTTCTGGACCACTGGTCCAGAAGCCGCAAACCGTTTTTTGATGCTGGTCCAGAAGCCGCAAAGCGTTTTTTGCTCGCGTTCACCAACGATAGATTGAAGGTCTGATCCGCGATGGGAACGTCGACAAAATTTTTAAGTAAAAAAAAAAAAAAAAAAAATGTACAATTTCATACATTTTTCACTTTAAAAACGTGTACATTCGACGTTCGCCAACGGGTATTTGAACGTTAAAAGTGCGATCTAGGAGTCTCAAAAAACAGCGGATTCTGGACCACCCGACATTTTTTGTGAACAAGCGTGCGATTTAACACTGAATCCCACGTTGGTAAACGCACCGTGTACGTGTGTACGTGTACGGTACATGCACGAAGTGGTCTGGAATCCGCCTTTATTACCTACTTTCAGATAAGCATCATAAAATACTTGACAATAGTCGCTTTCGGCAGCTCAAGTGTTAAGCATAGTGTATCTGTCCTTATTCTTTCTTTAACAATCACTGGACACTGTTACCGAAAATCACTCGTTAACATAATGTGATTATAGAGCATGTGGTTCGTGGAATTAAGGGATGGAAAGGCGGGAGGAGTGGATGGAATTCCTAACGAGTGTATCAAAAAAGTGGGAGAGGAATTCGTGGAAAGCCTAACTGCCCTATTCAATCTAGCCATAGAAAAGCAAGACGTCCCAAAGAAGTGGAGAGAACGCAAAGAACGCCTTTATTACCTACTTCTGTAAGTTCTGGTATGCGCAGATCAAACCTACCATCTGATTAATTTTTGGAAAGGGTTCCGAGTGCCTTTTTCAAAAATTAATCATATTATAGAGTTTCAAGTATGTCATAAATTTTATTAACTTCGATACAGGCGCACACGGATGTCCTCTATATATGGATACAGTGGGCGTGGTAGTAAAGGAGTTAACAATGATCAATTCTACCTTTGTAATTGCATAGATGTCATTGAAATTTATCCTCATTTGTCTGACGGGAACTGGACAACTCGCCCCCTTGGACAACTCACCTCCAACATTTTTGGACAACTCGCCCCTAAGACAACTCGCCCCCATGGACATCTCGCCCCCATATATTAAAAATATTATAAACCTAAAGTAAAAAAAAATTAGTTGAAAAACTCATTATTTAAAATATGTAGTAAATGAAAATAAAAGATTAAATTACAATATAATGATGTTTCCGAGACAAACGCAAACAACTGTACAGTGTAAATTGTTGTTCATACAACTTTTACATGTTTACACAATAATTTACAGCAAAACTTAAATCTATGAGATTGGAGACATATGGTGGTGTTTTTATATCTTTAAACTAGGTAGTCTTTATGTTTGTACAACAAATACCTGTTAGTCGGTATACATTGATTTGAATATCGAAGCTTGTAACTTTGTACGCAGTCTCCAAGAAATATTTCAAATTATAAGAACACAATAGTTTCCAAAGCTTACATATAATTGTTTGAAATTTTCCCGAACCCCACCCGACATATGATATAAATATAATGCAAGAATTTGAGAAAGTCAGTTGTCTTTGAGCAATGCCTCTAAAGTATCCGTGTTTAGTGTGCTCTCGGGCAGTCCTTGAGAACATTTAGCAGTCTTATGCAACATCTGTAAAAAATGGTGCCACATTTGATGCGAGACAGGCATATCCAGACAACAGTATATTGGTAGTTTTAACACAGAAGATACGTTTACTTGGACATGCCGTCCATGTGAACAAATGATTACAACGGCACCTTCGACGGAAGTCGAAAGAGTCTTGCCAGCCCCTAAGAGACAAAGGGCTAGGCGCCGTGCAAGGTCTCTGTCACCACCTCCTGTTACGTCGCCAGAGCCATCTGTCAGATCACCGTTTCCACCGCCTGTTATGTCGCCAGAACCATCTGTCAGATCTCCGTCACCACCGCCTGTCAAGTCACCATCACCACCCCCAGGGCCTCTGTCACCATCTGTTCCGGACATAAGTCTTTTACAAGATGCGTCACAGCAAAGCTGTTCTGTGCCTGATCCTGTGGTAGAAAACGACATTGTAGAGACTGTGCCATCGGTTGCTGAGGTTGGAGCCACCCCAACTATAACTTTTACTATAATTTCCAGGGCACCGCAAAGGGGAAAGCCTCGGTTAGTTTCGTCGTCTAATTACTCGTATAATTTCAAGAAAAAACTTAAAAGTGGACATTCTGTGTGGCAATGTTGTGTTAGAAACAAAAATGTGTATTGTGCGGCTACTGTAGAACAACTGGACAATGACTTTGTTGAGGGGCCCACACTCCACTCTTGTGTCCTCATACCATCAGCTTTGATTGGGGCTAACGTACACAGTAGAATAAACTCTATTGCCAAATTAGTCATAGTTACATCAGCATCGACAATAGTACAACAAGTTAATCGGCAGGACTTGGTTACTTCTGCTCCGTTGGACTCTCTACCGCAATCATCTTCAATCGCACGAAAGTGCAACCGACGTCGCCAAGGGGATCGTCCTGTTGAGCCAGATGCCCTCAACTTCGACATTCAAGATTCAGCTATTCCCGAGGACTTTCTCCGTGTTGACATTAGAGTTGATCAGAATAGGCATATTATTTTCTACAGTAATACACTGGCACATCATTTAAATTCTGTCCTTGAGTGGTACGTTGATGGAACGTTTAAGGCAGTAGGTGTGCCATTCATACAACTGTGGACAATTCATGTTTTTTAAAGAATGGGGACACTGTCAAACAAGTTCCAGTTGTGTTTGCTCTGATGTCGGGCACATTTGCACGTGACTGCAGTGCTTTACTCACACATTTAAAATCTAATCACCATTTAGAACTGCGTAGTGGGGGGGGGGGGGGGGGTGGTGGCGGTGGCGATGCGGTAACCGGTTCTCGCCAGATCACCGAAGTAAAGCAACATCGGCCCCGGAAAGTCCTTGGATGAGTATCCGTTCGAGCGATCGATTCGGACTTCCGCGTTGTGTCCTTGGGAAAGGCACTTAATCCCGATAGTTCACATGGGGACACGATGACGTCGTGTACCAAAGCGACTGCACGTCGATGGTGCGCATGTCTTTAACCAATCTAACCCTACCAGACGGAGTTACAATGTTGGAGAGCTGGCAGTTGCTCGTCGTTGCTCGGGGGTTCTCTTCGGCTTCCCCCACCTGTAAAACTGTCACCGCCACGATATGACCTTGGCTGTTAAAGTGTCGTTAAGCCTTAATAAATAAATAAATAAATAAATAAATAAATAAATAAATAAATAAATAAATAACTAAATAAATTTGTCTGACAATGGTTATATTCAGAAAGGTTAACATATCATCAGAAAACTCATTACTAAACTGAAAAACAGCGAAAATGGACATTTATTTTGCAGACTCATGCAAATCCGGAACCTTTTTATTATAAACAAATGTTACAAAAAATTAGTATTTTTCTTTCGGGTTGGCGATTTAAGGGGCTATATAAGTAATGGAATTTTGTTTATTTTGAAAATTCTCACCTCTGATATTCCTTCAATTCAAATTAAATGTACACAAAATGTACATCAAAATGAAGATTGAGATGTATAGAATACGAAACACATGTGTAATCAACTCACAGAGTCGACCGTAGGCAACACTGATTCCTGGAGGTCTGCTACCATATTAATAATATTTCAACTTGTGGCAAAATGTGCTATACATATCTAAGAGAAAAGGTAAGGTATCAAACTTCTTCAAAACACAGCGACAGAGCTGCATGGGGGTAAATTCCCAAACCTTTGCTTTTGTTGACATATGAATTTACTTTCGATTTCCGGTCGACGTCATCGGACGGAAAAACATTAAAAACAACGCCGTCTAAAATCAAATAATGAGAAAGATCGCCTTAATACAGTATACTGTTATTAGCTACAGACTGCACAGTTGCCATATTCAATGCAAGGTATCATGATACCTGTTGAAATTTCTTAGAATTATAATTTTGTTTTTCGATGGAAATTCGTGGTATCGCGTGATTTGCGCACGTCTTTCGAGCATGGAAACCATCTTCAATAAAAAATGCAAACAGTGTTGTCCTTTTCCAAAATACAGCCCTATCGCTGCACTCGAAAGTGTTTTGAATGCCTATCTTTGTTATTGAATATTTGAAGCACATTCGGCTACGAGTTGTTTTTGCGAAATATTATTTTATTATCAGTTCTGTTACGAATACGATAGCAGACTTCCAGGAACCAGTGGTGCCTGCTGTCAACTCTGTGAGTTGATTACATATGTGTTTCGTGTTCTATACACCCCGCCTTCATTTTTATGTATAATTTGTGTATATTTATTCTGAATTTAAGGAATATCAGAGGTGAGAATTTCAAAAGAAACAAAATTTCATTACTTATATGGCCCCTTAACTGGTAGAGTGCTAAATTATTTTTAATCATCAAAATTTGTTTACAAGTCTTTGCCTTGTTACAATTTATGTGAGAGAGTGCCTACAGGCACTCTCACTCATAAATTGTAACAAGCAAAATCCATACAGACGAAATAATTTAGATTTGACGATAATATGAAGGACAACTACAGAGTTTGAAACCTCTGAGTTAGAGTACCGGCACTTTGGAGTAATGTCCAAATATGGGCCTCCAGCACTCAACCAGTTAAGCGTATATGGTGATTCATGATAAGCGCAAATTTTGATGTACCGTCAATCTCGGCATTCGCTATCTGTGATTCTGGCTTACTATTACTTAGTTATTAAGTTTGTCTCGATACAAATAGCCAGTGAAACACCCTCATTGCGAGAAAATACAAAACAAATAAATATTTGTATGGATGCATATGTCAGAATATGTACCTGTTACGTGGACGTAGCTCCCGAGATCCACATGGTTGCAGTAAAAATTAAAAATGGAGTGAATTATTCAACGACATGTGCTTTGATACGCTTTTAGCAATGGAAAACAACATGTGAGTGTCAAGGATGTTGACTCCCGATTTTCAGTGCATTAATCCAACCTCCCAACTGGGAACACATTATCATCGTTGTTGTGTCCGCTACGCCTGTATTTGCAATCAAACTGGAGTCACGATTTTGCAATTTACTGTTTTATAAATAACCCACAGCGGAGATAGAAAAATATTTCAAATAAATTGTCTTGCACGAGTGTGGCAACCACTTTTGTTACAACCATTTGTATTAAAGCTCCCTACTTTTGTTACAGAACTTAACCACTTTTGTTAAAGCTGACCACTTTTGTTACAAAATCAACCATATTTGTTACAAAATGCATGAACTCACCATTTTTGTTACAACACCCACCCATTTTTGTTACAAAAACACTTGCTCCCCACTTTTGTTACAATATCGCCAGATTTTGTTACAACTTTTGTCAGTGTGAAGTTATTCCCAAGTAGTGAGAGAAGCTCGATGAGCTTCGAAACAATATATACTTGAATGAATTCTAGATATTTCAATCTTGCCACGTTTATGCTCTCTTCGGAAAAAAGAGATTCTGTAACCACAGACTTTTCTTAAAAAGCGATTTCGTAGGGATTCCATAAAAGGGATTCCATAAGTGGGATACCATAAGTGGGACTCCTGTACAGTTCCTGGTAGTCTTACCATCGGCTTTCCCCACGACCCACGGCGTCTGCCCTATGCTTAGCTTTCACTGTATCCACCTAATACTATAGTCTTCTGCACCCCTTACGGCCTTGTACGATTACTACTGACATGTACCATTATTACAGGCGTGCAAACTATCTCCGATTGCTCGAACGAGTGACTCCACATACGACTCTTTTGCTCATCGCAAACAAAAGGATTCTGTAACCACAGAAGTTTCCCCCAAAATGGGTTTCTTGGGGATTCCGTAAAATGGATTCAATAAGTGGGATTTTCCATAAGTGGGAGTCCAAGCTCCTATCCAGCTCTTGGTAATCTTACCACGGGATTCTACCACGACTTCAGCTGTCTGTCTATCCTATGATTAGCCTCTATTGTATCTAATAGTGTTCTACCATTACTTCTGACTTGTAGCACTATTTCATACTTCCTAGCTGTGCCTAACCCTGTATCGACTCCGCCCTCGACCAGTTTTTTAACAAGCGCATCCAGATTGCTCCACTCATCAAACCCTTATCACTCTATACAATGCTTAGAGTTGGTGCAAGCTGTGGTGCCTTACACATAAGAAACGGTATGTTGATCGAAACGATATGTCCTTATGTGTCAATGCAAATTGTGTCACAATGTGTACACTTTGCGTGCAGCACATTGGCACAGCCGGTAAGTGCCGACATGTGCTTATGCATAATTTGAGTTCATCACACGTACCACATAGGCACATATGGCGAAAAGGTGATTCTGGAAGTATATTAAAAACGAATTGCTCGAATCGTGTGTCTCGTGGTTGATGTAATGTGCTCGTGTGTTAATACACATTTTGTCATAATGTGTACACATCACATACTGCACACAGACACATGCTGGATGCAACAATATGTGCTTCATTGCTATTGCACAATGCGCGCACTACACATACAGTACAAAGGCATATTAACAACGAAAAAGGGACAACCACAGGCGTTTTCCAAAGAGGGATTCTATAAAAGGTAGTCTGTAAGTTGGATTCCAATCCGAATCCGTAAAATGGGATTCCGTGATTTGACATGAACACTCGAGACTGTGAAAAAGGATCGATAACAACTCCAAATATATTTCAAATACTATTGTAAGAACTATATTGAACAGCGGAGACCCCGAACATACTTTAGAACATACTTTAGAATAACTATCGACGACTATTTACAGTGGTCCAACTTGGATCATCGTCTCCAGGGTGGAGTACTTGAGTCAGCTTCATAGGTCCCCCTGTACGCCCGACACCCGACTTCAGACAACCCATTGTACAGAGAAACCGGAAGGCCATCGAGGCTAAGCTGGGGTATGACAGAGCAATGACCCAGAATGAAAGAATGTTCTGTTCGGCATGACGGTGGACTACGTTAAATGTGTGTGTGTGTGTGGGGGGGGGGGGGGGGGGGGGGCGAAAGAGAGCCAACAAAATCATTCGTAGCCTGTAACATCAAGATGTTTTGGGTCCCGAAAACAAGGTCCCACAGCAGTTCAGTGTTTGCTGGAGAGAAAAGAGTCTAAGGTATAATGAGGGTAACGTGCGCCTCACAGGCATAGAATGTAACCAGACAAGACGAGCGGTGAGCGGTGGCCCTCAATGAGTAAGCACACCACCAGGAAGCAGCTTTGTGTCACTGAGAACTAGCAGTAGTCCTTACCTTCTACACGTTGTGGAATGCGCGTAATATTTAGAACCGTCATAATTTGACATGACCCAAAATTTCCAAAATATCCAAATACATCTATCTTTTTTATTTATTTATTTATTTATTTTTTGAGCACGTCAGCACACATTGATGTAGCGTATGCAAATATTAACCGTTGGCTAGAGCTTTCCTGAAGCAAGTGGGTTAATTACGATCCATAGGCAATCGGGATGAAGTGCCTTGTACAAAGAAACAACACAGTTACCCCTGGCGGGGATCAATCCATGGACCTTTTGGTTTGAAGTCCAATTCCCTAACCACTGAGAAAACACAACAGTTATGGTCAAGAATGTCGTGGATCATATCTCAGGTGTACCCCAGGAAGTGACAAATATAACAATCTCAGATCTCGAACATATGTCAAGGAAACTGAGAAACGGCAATTCATGCACGAGAAAGAGTGTCATGATGTTTTCATATACTGCACGACTGGAAGACTTGAAGTTAATCGAAAGAGGCGACTCACTACTCGAAAAACCTTCGTGAGTAGCGTTAAAGTGATGAAGGAAATGTGCAAGACATAAGGCTGAATTTCTTATAATATCGCCATTGTTTGTACCTATCAAGTCTATTATGCAATTCAATTTCAGATACCCTTCATGTAATACAGTACAGCAGTCATGGACTGGACACTTACCACGGGTGGGCAGTATTTCCACGGGAGCAATAATATTTAGATCCCAAACACTAATTATAGGAATAATTCTCAAACTTTTAATTAACCCTTTACCTAACATGAAAAGCAGACGACACTTGCAAAAAAATTATTGAATAACTAATTTTTTTTCATTTTTTGTCTCAAAAACATAGGTTATGACCCCTCGTTGGAACGAGCTCGACGAGCTCGTTCCAACGAGGGGTCATAACCTATGTTTTTGAGACAAAAAATGAAAAAATAATGAAAATTAATTGGCAAGTTTTGAGAATAGCGCTGGCCGGTTTTGGCCGTTACGTTGGGTAAAGGGTTAATGATGCACCGACACCAAACGATGGATGAATTGTATTACCTGTGAAATGCATGCGTCGCCACCACTACCCAAGCGTCGATTACGTCCAATGTACGGCGGCTGTATTATCTTATACGTTATCATGATGAATTGTTGTGAACGTGATCTGAAGTTTGTGATTTGGAGCCTTAAGTTCAATCGAGACACGGAGCGTCGAGATTGAACAGACGCTCTGGGTCGCGAACTTCAAACCATGTTACCTTCAGTTCGTCACAATAACGTGTATCTTCCAAAAAGACTGCCTAAATCCCAAAACCCATATCGTGAAATGAACAAGGCATTTTTTTAACGATAACAATTTTAGTAACTACAAGTGATTAACCCATAAGGATTTGCAACCGTCATCTGCTTGCCGATCAGTTGAGCACGCAATCTGCCGATTGCGAGTACCGATGTCAGATAGTAACAATCAAAAGGAGTAGTATGTTTCAGAATGAATTGAACAGGGTTACGTTTACGATGCAGTCAGGTTGATTGGTTTGTTGACCTGAAGAGTATGTCAAGGTGTGTACTAAAATAAAAATACGACATCAGTGGAAACAAGTTAACAGCGCAGCGTCTTTGATCAACGATCAAAGACGCTGCACTGATAACTTGTTTCTGATAAAGTCGCATTTCATTGAGTCATCACACAGCATGTGGCATGTGTGCCACGAGCAGCAATCAAGGGGAAGATCAGACCAATCAATGAGATAAGGCCAATCTTGATTCCTACCAATCATTGTGGCAAGTTATTAAGTTTGTTACTGCTTGTATGAAATTGTTAATCTAACTTAAATACAAATAATTTTGGTCCAGTGGTGTTCCATGTAACCATCGGCATGGACCGATGTTCAAACACCTCCACCAATGGTCAACCGATGGCTTAATATCAGCCGATGTCAGATGCGATTGCCGAATATCGGTTAATCACTAGTTACTACACTTGTGGCTGTCGTGTACTCAATCACTTCATTGGATAAATAATCAATAAATCACATAAAGGCTGAGATCACTCCATCTTAGTTTATATGGTAAACTAATTTGAAATTTAAACAACACTCCATTTGGAAAATCGTCTGCTGCATGTTTCAAAGATCCAGACAATTGCAGCTGTTAGCAAGTCGCTCTGTCGATGAAATAATTGCCAAAAAGGCAACCCCGTTTCATATATTACGCGCGGTAACGTCAAGTGGTAACATTATGCAACTGGAGCCGTAAACAATGAAAAGAGTACTGTAGCTCTCGTACAATCAGAGTCCGTGGATTTTAATCTTATTAGAGCATATCAGTGTTCACAGAAACACTATGTAGCACTAACTTGACCTTCGAATCCTATCACCGCGTTATGACGGCGTCTTCTCGGAAAAATCAAATTTATCTTGTTCGATAAATCAAACGCCACGATTGTAAATGCGACTTTTAAATTCCAGTAAATTGTGAAAGTTTTATTCAATGTAAGATATAAACGGCATGTCTATATATACTGCTTTTTGTATACATATACTGAAGATGGATCAAGAACTGGATGTCTGAAGTTCCGTATCTCCTATTATTCACAGTAAACTTCAAGTTCGAGTGTTTATCTGTGCTCATGGGAAAAGTATGTATAATTATTGAAACGGTGACCCAAGATTGATATTCGAAGCTTAATAAGGGGGTGGGGAATTATGGGACTGGGGTTGGGGACATCTCCAATCTCCAGATCAAGGGTTTCATCGGGCAGAGGTTGGGCGACAAATTATGAAATACTGAGTTGGGCAGACATCCTTGTTTGCCCAACGAAAATATACACACCCTTTGGAGTACTCAGTTGGGCAAAATATCTTGCTTACCTGACAGAAGTATACACATATTAGAAAGTGCAATAAATGTTCGGCTCAATATACAGGTAAACAAACAAAACAAACACCTAAACTGCTGTTTCATTACGAAGTTCCAGGAAGCATCCTATCTTCAAACACAAATATCATATATTTTGAAAACTGAATGGTTCGATCCACTCTAAAATCACTTGGGTTAAAAATTAATCAAATCATTTGGGTTGAGTGAATATGAACCCAGTTGGGTTCAAATTCACTCAACCCAGCCGACTTGGATTGAGTTTCAACCCTCTTTATCTTAGGGTGTATGAGAGTAAGGAACTTTAAATATTATTTCACTTGTTGCATGTTTAAAATAAATATTATATCAATGGAAAGTTTATTTGTAGCATATAAATCATTGATAAAAGCAGTTAGGTATCTATGACCGAGCCGTCAGAAAGCGACGTCCTACGCCTCCCACCCCCCAAAAAATCCCAAATGTTGGTTACGGCCCTGTTTAATACTAATATGCCTGGCCTGCGCGCTCCGTTTATGGAGTGTTCCATCCAGCTGTTTTCAGTATTGTTAGTGTTGAGTTGGTGAAAACTGTTGTCACTCATTTGCTGACTATGGACTAATACCGGGTGAATAGTAACAGGTCTTCCAAACCATGACTGCTGAACCACATCCCCATTCCTTTAAGATTCCCCCTCCCGTGAATCTCAGTAAAGTTTCTCCCTCGGAGATGTCGAACTAGTGGCATAAAGGTTTTCTTTTTATGATAATTTAATCCAAAAAATGTCCCTCTGTCCCAATCCTACCTTCCCTTTACACAAAACACACTCACCCAATTGTAAATCATGGAGTATATTTCTACAAACTTTAACACTGGTGTCAGGCACATAAAGGGACGTAACTGTAAAGGCTATAAAGATGTGTGTGTGTGTAGGGTGTGTGACACCCTTCAATAGTTTTCCAGTCGGGACATTTTTGTCTGGATTGGAGAAGATATGGATACATTCTTGCTAGTAATCACATACTTTCTAACGAGACAAGGTTTACTACCAGGACTTATGTCCCACACGCTCAGTCACATACAAATAAAGGTTTGTAGCCACTTCTGTCCCAGTATAACCAGGTTTGAACCCGGTACATGTTAATTAAATAACAGGCTGAGAAACCTATGCTTCTTGACTGCCGTGTGTATTTATCAGCAAACAAATGTCCTTAGGTTTGAACTACAATGCAAACTGATAAATATTCTTACTACATTATCGGTAAAGCATGCCTTGGTGGTGTAGTTGGAATATTTTATCAGTTGGGAGCTGAGTCATGAATCTCATCACACATTGGGTTTACACCCCCACACCGTCCAATCGGCCATCGTATTAAAAAGACACGTTTTGGCATAAACCTATGTGTCAGAACGTAGAGTGTAGAAAATAACATATAGTGTAGAAACGACGTATAGTGTAGAAAAAAATCTACGTATAGCGTTGAAATTGTCCCAAAGTATAATGTAGGTCGAATTTAACGCATAGTAACAGGCCTTCCAAACCATGAATGCTGAACCACATCCCCGGTACGTGTTCGTGAGCGGCTACAAAAATAACAAACTTTTTATATGGAAACTATAAGCTAAAATCGTGTTTGTCACTTCCAGGCGACTCGCTCAAGTATGCACATGAGTGTACATAATAGGGATGCGAACTGGACCGCCCTGGACCGGTCTGTTCCGCGGTCCAAGGATCGACCGGACCATGGACCAGATCGCGGCCGTTGGACCGCTTCGGACGGGTCCACCCTCTCCGGTCCGGTATTTTGCGATCCGGTCCACTTTTCGCGTATTGATATACATTTTTTATCAATTACAAAGTACTGGATACCAATCATTATAATATTCAGTAACAGCACGCAACAAAATACTCAAATAGTATCCATCTTGAAAAGTACCATTTTAAGGTTAAAGCAATCTTTCCAAAATAATAAAAAAACGTTTAAATGTCATAAAATCAGTTTATCTGTAGCCCAGAGTTTCCAAACGGAAACATTCCCGACAATTCGTTCGATGCTGACTCCGCATGCGCAACTTTCGGGGAAAAACTGAGTCTAAATTTTAACACTGTGGCCTATGGAGAAAATATTTTAAACATTTATTACACAAAGACCAGGTTGAGTGACAATATTATATGTGTTTTGTCCATTTAGTTCAATATTTCTAGTTTTATGTGCTTTGTTTATGTTAGTTAGGTCCTGGTGGCTCATTGATTTGAGCAATGGACTATAAATCGAAAGGTCGACATATCGATCCTGACCCGCACTATCTCCGTTGTATCCTTGCGCAAGATACTTCATTTCCGTAATCCTCGTGAGGGCAATGTGGCGCCCTGTACTATGCGGTATTGCACATCGGCGATGCTCTTGCCTCCAACCGCTAACTGTGCATGTACTGTTAGTAACTTGGTTAGTATGACAGTTGCTCGCCTCTCCCTGGTAGTTCTCTCCGGGTACTTCTGCTTCCTCCCCTGTACTCTATAACCCGATGTGACCCTGGTTGTTGAAGGTATCGTTAACCCTTTAGAAGGTAACGGTTAAAACCGGCCAGCGCTATTCTCCAAAAACGCCTATCAATTTTCATTAATTTTTCATTTTTTGTCTCAAAAACATAGGTTATGACCCCTCCTTGGAACGAGCTCGTCGAGCTCGTTCCAATGAGAGGTCATAACCTGTGTTTTAGAGACAAAACATGAAACAAATTAGTTATTTATCATTTTGTTTTTGCAAGTGTCGTCTGCTTTTCATGTTAGGTAAAGGGTTAACCCTCAATACACAAATGAACAATACATGTTCAAATGAGAAATGGAGAAATGTATCAGAACCGTCTTCTAACCCCAAACATTTTACAGTCAGACAGTACTTCATCGTGTTGATAAACAATAAAAAGTCCTTGTAAAATAATATCAATTTGTGCTTGTTGTGGGTTGTGAGGGTGTCATAAAACACTATACACTGTTTGTCGGGAGGGAGGTGAAGGGTTAGCAAGCTTTTGTTTTGTTTTGGACATCGACAATGCTGTGCTTGGATAAAGTGGCATTATTACCACACAGAGCAAATGACAATAATTGATGTACAAGGAAATAGGCATCCAGTTACTGTCAGTATATTGATCCAATTAATACACACAGAACATCCGTATTTGGTGAAAATATTCTCACAGATGAATCACAAACACTCGGCTGTGAATCATGTTGTGTGAGATTTTTATACAAAGCGAGAGAGTTGACAACCAATCACAGTCTGCGTTTTTGTGTGGCCTGCGAGAAGCCAGGTTTTGAAGAGTACCTTGATGGCACCTTTGGGGGGTTACTGTTGTTCAAGATGAGGTCGCGATCCCTGGAGCTGAGGGGAAAAAATGGGAAAGACGGTGAAAGGGAGTGCCAGATGTGTAATTTGGGCATGGTAGAGACCCTGGAACACTTTCTTCTAGAATGCCCAAAGTACCAGTCTAAACGAATAAGATTCACTGGGAGTATTCACTGGGAGTATAATGGGGAAGTGGGATGGGAGAATGAAGGACATGTGGTTGAGGGAGACTCAAAGGAGAGGGTCAGTATGTTAATCGGAGAGATTGGGAAGAATGGGGCAAGGGATGTCATCAAGCAGTTCGTCTCCGAGTGTTGGGAGGAGAGGAGAAGCATGGGAATAGGGAGGCAGTTGGGAGTACAGGGGTAAGCAAGGCCTTCTCGTCCGAGAACCGCGACAAACCAGCGGCTGGCCGATTTGTTATTATTATTATTAGTCGTACGTTAATTGACCTTGCAATATGAATACGTTAGCAAACTATACCAACTCAGGTTTAAATGATACAAATCTCGTCCCCGGAGTTCCAATGTGTTCTATGTGTCAGTAGACAGGCCAGTAGGCACATAGAACACATTGGAACTCAGGGGACGATGTATAGTCAGGATATTTGTGCCCAACTCAAGAAAGATGTTCCACCAACCGCCAGTTGCACCGTCATTTCATAAACAAACCACTCAAGAAGTAATAATTGCCTTAAATAGAAATTCTAATTAGTATACGTGAATCTATGTTACAATCGATTACTAAACACAAGCTCTTCCTTAACACTTTACCTAACGAAGTTGCAAAAAGAAACGGACAACAGTCTTGACAGAAATCAACAGGAAATCTATGTGTGGCGACAACAAAAGCAACAGATGAATCACAGACATGAAGTTGTGATGCACTGTGCATAATATTTATACAGTCCTAGTCGCTCGGTAATCACTTTGAAAAATGAATGCCTTTGCTGTGCTGTCGAATTTGAAATGATAAAAATACATAAGGCAAACATTTTGGCTCAGCACAAAAATGTGTCCCTCGAGCCGAAAACCAGTCATTACATAAACATAACCACAAACCACTTGAGAACTTTGTCAACGACATTACTGTGCGCGCGAGAAATTCAGGTGAAGCATGCAACAAATTGAAAATATACATTGGAAATGAAGTCGACAACACATTAGATGTATCTCAGATGAAGTGAAGTATTCATATATTATGGAAATCAGGAGGCGCGAAGAAAACGCCATCACTTGGGCACCCGAAACAAGAACAATATCAGCAAATGATCCGGGGGGCACGGTGGATCAGTAGTAGAAATGGGCGGTGTTGGAATTTTGAGTTCGGTATCGGTTTCGGTATTTTTGTGTGGGGATACCGCGGTATCGGTTCGGTATTCGGTATGTGACTTCAGATTCACTGATAGTACCAAAGGAGAATCCATGTCAGAAAAATACAGAATAAGTTGTTCTTGTATCATTCTATCACAGTGCTACACATGCCATTGTTGATGGGCTCAACATTGTCATTCTTTTGTCAACACAGATCATATCTACAGTAATTTGGTGACTTGTTCTAAATACGCCTTAACTTTTCAAGCTCCACTTAAGGCGTCTGTAATCATAGAATCATAGAGTGTGTGTCCTGAAGATGTCATCGTTAGGTGGGCCTGATGACAGTTGTAAAATTATCTGGTCAGTGATTTCTAGCCAAGTCTTGGCTGCCTGTTAAGGCAGCCAAGACTTGGCTAGAAATCACTGCTAAGCAACTGGACATGTACAGGTCGTAGACTATTGATAATTTAGTACAACTGCCCTGGTTCTTAAGCCTTAACAAAACTGAAAAATAAAATCAGTCACTTCTTTCATGAAAATGAACACTTCAACTGCTATCAATCCTCATCAAGGCCTTATAAATAGCGAATGCACAGGGAAAATTGAAAATACCGTTGGCTTCGGTATTCAAAGATTGGGTCGGTTCGGTTTTTCGGTGTCCCCATGATATCGGTATCGGTTCGGTTTTTCGGTATATTGCCCATCTCTACTCAGTAGGTAGAGGTGCAGGCTGCAAGCCGAGAGGTCCTCGGTTCGAATCCCACCTGCGGCAACCGCGTTGTGTCCTTGGGCAAGACACTTCACCCCAATTGCCCATGTGGGGGCACGATGACGCCGTGTACTAAGGTGTAATGCACGTCGATGGTACGCTTGTCTTCAACCAATCTAACCCTGCCTGTGCTGCAGTGCGGAGTTACGATGTTGGGGAGCTGGCAGCTGCTCGTCGTTGCTCGGTGGTTCTCTCCGGGTACTCCGGCTTCCTCCACCCGTAAAACTGTCACGGTCATGATTAGCCATTGTGCATAAATATGTGACCTTAAACATCAATAAATAAATAAATAAATCAGCAAATGATCACATAAATATAATACTGAGATCACAAAATCGGATGAATATATTTGACCCAATCCTGGCTGGGTCACGATCCGGTATTTCACTTCTCTTTGCACAACACTGTAGACATGTCACCTGGCGAACATAGGACAGCATTTCTCATAAACACCACCAACGTTCAAATGTTATTGTCCTGTCACGGCTGTCAGGCAATTATTCATCGTGTTTATTTTTTGCAAAAATAAAAAATTCCAAATTTCTTATTTTGTTTCAAATTTTCTTTCAAAAACATATCTTATGATTTATGACCCACGTGGAACCTGCTCTTTGATCTCGTTCCATTGAGGAGTTTAGAGCTATTGGGGAATAAAAATGAAGCAGTTCGGTTATTAATTCTGTTGTGTTTCGTTTTTTCTGCAAGTGTGGTCTGCTATTGATTTGAGTTAAGACTTATGGTATAAAGAGATCTCACGATCACGCCTTTAACCCTTTACCCAACGTAACGGCCAAAAACGGCCAGCGCTATTCTCAAAAATCGCCAATTAATTTTCATTATTTTTTTCATCTTTTTTTGTCTCAAAAACATAGGTTGTGATCTCCCCTCTTTGGAACGATCGCGTCGAGCTCGTTCCAATTAGGAGGTCATGGCCTATATTTTTGAGACCCAAAAATGAGAAAAAATAGATATTCAAGAATTTTGTTTGTAAGTGTCGTCTGCTTATCATGTTAGGTAAAGGGTTAAAATATTTTTTCCTGCAAATGTGATAATTTCAATTAAAGTAATATGAATCACCCGACCTATGGCTTCGTGTGGTGTTTTTAATTCATAAGCATCATCACCAATTAATCTCCTTCTCGTGGTTGAGAAAAAAGTGAGAACCAAACCACGAGTTCCCGTACCGTACCTAACCGCCCAAACCCGTGAAAGGGTTAAAGAAACGCGAGCAAAGTTTCAGTCTGTAGACCTACGGATTTGTTCATGAATAAAATGTTTTTTGAGAGAATGTGAGTTATTTACCGCGCCGAAACATCACGCCATATTTTTTGTGATAATAGACTCCTCCTGGTCAATAAACAGGGATATAACAACTGAACGTAAATTCTTTCTGTGCTTTTAATTGGATTGAAAGGTTATTGTGGTATTTCTTCTACAACATAGATTTCAATCAAGAAACGCCGAAGCGACACTGTGGTTCTTTTTTTCTTTTTGAGTATTCTTTTTTAACAAATTGCGTCGTCAGGGATGGATTTGTGATAACCGAATCATGACTACCAAAACATGACTACTGGATTTTCAGACTTTTATGCCACGGTTCATTAGTTAAATCAGAAATGATAGAATTCTTATATGAACGATGCCAGCTACAAGTATTATGAAAAGAGTAAGACATATTGTTAAATGCTTTTCATTAGTTAAACCATTGTGTGGTTCGACCGGTACAACTGCGAATTTAACACCACATCCGTTTCCAGAGCTGTGATCACCACTTCTGACACAGAGAAATGGGTAATGGAGTAAAGCCTACGAATGCGTATTGGACTCGCGCTCAGCTGTATTCCGAACTTTGTTCGCATATGTGGTGCAAGACTGTTTAACTTAATTGCATTCTTTTGGTTTCGACTACACACTTTTATTATGTGCATGCATGACATTGTCGAACTACATACTTTTATCATGCGCATGCATGACATCGTCATGCATGCACATGATAAAAGTTATGTAGTCAAATCCATATGCATTGCATGACACGCAAAGGATAAAGATAATTTGACGAATACAACTGCTGATATGTTGGTAAATCAGCGTTCCGTAGTTTTGTACGCCTCGTACCCCGGTTTTCAATTTGCACACTCACCGACACATTAATGTTGAGCTGTGGAATTGTTGGAAAGATCAGGCAAACGCACAAACAAGCACTCAAATAAACAAAACGAATAAACAAACAAACAAACAACAAGTAACGTAAAAACAAAAACCAATGTATATGCGAGATAACACTTCACCCATCTCTTACAGATTCAACTGATGAGGTGCATGGCCTTCAGCTGGGTGGTAAAGTGACCCATTAAGGGAAGTGAAACCGAATCAAGTGAACCTGTTATCGCTTCCACTCGCCTTATATGGTCCTTTATTACATCAGTCGGATAAATTGATCAATGAACGGCCATGGCTCGTGGCTTTGGGAAAAGAAATGCATCGAGAGTAACCGTCAACAGTGACTCCATATTAATTCAATATACTGACACTGGTTGTATGTTAATTGCATTACCACGCATCTTTTGTAAACACGTGCATGTCGATAGGATTTTAACGAAAATATGAAAAGACTTGCCAAAAAGTCGCACCACAAAGACGAATTGTAGTGCGGACATGGTAATAAGGGTAATTGTGTATTTACATGGCTAAAACCTCGCCTAATATTGTTTTCACTTTAGTTGTGATCCGCCAACTGAACGTACTGCAACGCTATACATATAATATAATATCTTACCGTCTACACTAGTTTTAAAACGTCTCATACAAGATGTGCAAAAATTGTCCGGCAGACAACAAGAGTGATCTCCCATTCATTCATTCATTTCTCTGTTTGTCGGCAAGCGATAACCACATCACGTTAACCAAGTAAGAATTCTCTCATTTGTTATTCATCTTGGTTGTCAGTTCATAAGAGAGAAAATATATTCGTTACACAGTGTGTTAGAGACATAATATGCAGACCTGGAAATAACTCGCGAACCATCGTTTAGGCTGTATGTGTGTTACATCAATTGTAAAACACGCGAACGAAGTACAGGTTACGACAAAGTAATACAACATAACTTTATTGAATTACTAATCTCGCATGCTTTTTTCCAGAAAGACTTCACATCTTTCAGAATTATCGCAACTCAAAGGCTGAGTATTGCATACATATATGAATAGAATGGCATGTTGTTTCAATCGGAAAGGAAATTTCGCCCAAATAAATAACAACAACCAAGCGGCAATCTCGCTTTTGCCAGTTGTTTATATTTACATAAGCGGAAATTCTACAAGAAAAGCATGTAAAAATAGAAAAGGTGGGAAAGCATGACAACATTTTTTCCTATGGGTTACTACCACGCTATGTTGCGCTATGTTGCGTAACCAGCCAACGGGTTACGAAACGAGCGCTTTATTTGCAGGTCAGAGTACGGTACAGAGAGTAACACTTAACTCGATATCAGGTTCGAGTTTCGTTTCCGTCCAATATGGAATTAATTAACACCGAGTACATCTTATCATGCCACTAAATGACTGCGTAATTAATATTATCACACAGTTAAAGGCCATGTAACGTATTTATTGTCAGTCTATCGACATTTTTGGTTTCGTTAAAAAGACGAACAACATAATGTATCTATATACAGAGAATAACACGGTGTGTGAATGCGTTCGTCAATCCCACACGAGTGCCAGCGCGGAAGGACAGAACGAGAAGCGCAGGAAATTCACAGAACATCACCATGTGTGAATGCTTTCGTCAATAAGCCTATTTCGAAACTGCCATCTTGGATTTTAATCTATGCAGGTCACAGGTCGCAAGATGTAAAGATTTCAAGAAAGTACGCTGTAAACAACGGGAGAAGAGAGCGAGTGAAGCGCTTTGGACCACATTATGTTTATTAGTGCGAATTCAAAAAAACATTTAGCCAGTGTAACCACTTATTTAACCCTTTACCCAACGTAACGGCCAAAACCGGCCAGCGCTATTCTCAAAAATCGCCAATTAATTTTCATTTTTTTTTTTATTTTTTGTCACAAAAACATAGGTTATGACCCCTCGTTGGAACGAGCTCGTCGAGCTCGTTCCAACGAGGGGTCATAACCTATGTTTTTGAGACAAAAAATGAAAAAAATTAATTATTCAAGAATTTTTTTTGCAAGTGTCGTCTGCTTTTCATGTTAGGTAAAGGGTTAAGGCAATGACAATTGAGGATGAGAATTGTCATTATTTAGAAATGAGTAACTATTGACTTAAATGACTTTTGAATGCACGCTGTGTCATGGCTGTGCCCATGTGCACTGTTTCGACAACTTACGGTGGGAACGTTGTTGAAAAGTAACTGTAAAATAAATATTCGTCGATAAACTGACACGTTAGATAAGATTGGGGTTTATAAACCGTTTCTTCAGAATGACGAAGAACCGTATAATTTTTTTTTTTAATTATTTGGTAAATCTCCCCGACAGCCGATGGTGTAAAGTAATGTTCCTGAGAATTTTCGACTCAAATATCAAAACGGGGTGGATGGTCCAAGTGAGGGAGCTAGTAGAGAACTACTCATTGGAGATCTCGGACCTGGACGTTGGGGCAAACCAGGGTAAAAAATCGTCAGAGAAAGGGTCATGGAGGATTGTAACCGTAATTGGCGAGAGGGGATCAAATCAAAGAGGTCTTTGGGTGGCCTGCGTGATAAAGAGAAGCCTGGTTTTGAAGAGTACCTTGATGGCACCTTTGGGGGGTCACGGTTGTTCAAGCTGAGGTCGCGATCCCTGGAGCTGAGGGGAAAAATTGGGAAAGTCGGTGAAAGGGAGTGCCAGATGTGTAACTTGGACATGGTGGAGACCCTGGAACACTTTCTTCTAGAATGCCCAAAGTATCAGTCTAAAAGAATGAGATTCACTGGGAGTATAATGGGGAAGTGGGGTGGGAGAATGAAGGACATGTGGTTAGGGGGAGACTCAAAGGAGAGGGTTAATATGCTAATCGGAGAGATTGGGAAGAATGGGACGAGGGATATCATCAAGCAGTTCGTCTCCGAGTGTTGGGAGGAGAGGAGAAGCGTGGGAATAGGGAGGCAGTTGGGAGTACAGGGGTAACCATGGCCTTCTCGTCCGAGAACCGCGACAAATCAGCGGCTGGCCAAAGTGTTATTATTATTATTATTACGGTGGGAACGTTGTTGAAAAGTAACTGTAAAATAAATATTCGTCGATAAACTGACACGTTAGATAAGATTGGGGTTTATAAACCGTTTCTTCAGAATGACGAAGAACCGTATAATTTTTTCCAATTTGTATAAAAACAATACCGTTAATAACAGGAAAATACTAAATTGACCGCCTCGCCTGAACTTACCCAAGATATCATGTAACAATCCCATTCCAGTGAATTAATTACAATAATCTTTCAACTTAACCTGTCATCTCATGTGTAGTTAGGATGAAGAACGAGACATGCTGACTGATGTATTTTAAGACTTGAGCTGCAACCCCCACCTTGTGGTAGGGGTGTGTGGAGAGCCAACTCCCCTTGCTATCGTACTGGGGGGGGGGGGGGGGTCTGCGATTAAAACAATACATTGCTTATGACCCCTCATCGGAATAAGCACATTGAACTCGTTCCTCTGAGGGGCATGAGCTGTTATTTAAAAGAAGAAAATATAAAACTTTTTTTGGATTTTTCAGAAATATAAATGATACTGTCATCTGGCAGCATGTATAGGGTTGATACATCTGAAAAACCTAGTACTTCTAAAAATTGTCAAGTTGTTTTCCTACAAAAGAGCCTATGGCCCCTCAGTGGGGTGAGCATATCAAATGAGAGGGTCATAGGCTATGAGATTTCAACAGTATATTTTATGAACAGCATTATTAATATAATTGTTGTTGCAATGGTTAAGAAATAGACTAAACAATTAACAGTACGTTACAGTACATTCGGAAATACTAACCATGTTGGGGATTTTCTCAAAGTGTCCTCAAGACTGGAAAATCCACCCTGTGCCCAACCCCACCCCTTTAGTGTCCCTGTTATCCCTGCTTGAGTTAATAACATATTACCTGTAAAAGGGGATATCATTAAAACTCTAACACATTCAATTTCTTATCATGTTCGAAAGCAACACGTTTGTAGCTGTGAGATAAAGTAAAAAAGACCCCCATGTTTCAAGTAATGGACCACTAGCATGAACTTGGATCCCCAAGGGTACATTTATTGTGAAGTTAAATCGCAACGTAACCACAGGGTCCAGTATTAGCTGGAATAAGTTGTTTAATAACATAGTTAAACTTTCTCATTTATTTCCCTTTCTTGATAATTCTAACTCTCTAACATCATTCCTTGATAAGCTTTCAGGAAATGATGAAGAGTGTTGGCATTATCGGCAGATGGAAAATAAGATGATTTTTGTTTGTTTGGTTGCAGTATTGTGATTACAAAGTTGCTCTCTTTCTCGATTTGATCACAATCTGGTAACTAAACACTAACAGCACTGGGTCTAGATGTTACCTGTATAAACATACCCACCCCTCCCCCCACCCCCCGAAAATTGAAAACCAATTCATTGTAAAGTAATTAAACCAGTATTTCAAATTCAACACATCGTCATTAAACAGATGAGATTCTACAGTGTGTTGGTGTTACAGTACAAGTCAAAATACATGTAAGTTGTAAGATAACCACTATAAACTATTTTACTACTTTTCCTACATCGATAACACTAGGTTCTGACATTATTTTTAGAAAGCTCTCAATGGGTGGTTATCCTGCAACTTATTTTGACTTGTACATTAAAAGCGGACAGAGAATTATTGCCAGATTGTGACTCAGTCGTGATCCAATCGAAGTTCGTAATCGACTTTTGAAATCACAGTACTGTATACTATAACTTTACGAAAACATGCTCTCGCCTCCGTAAAAAGGTAAGTCGTCTAGGGTTGCCCCTTCAGTTAATTCGATTGAGGACATCGATTCTACGAATTTAAACTTAACATTTCTAAAAACTGGTTGGCATTGTTGATACAGAACTCAACGTGACTAACACGGAAATCATTTTGTTCATACAGCGCGACCTTTGACCTTACTTAGATTAAAATGCAAGATAGCAGTTTCGAAACAGGCTTGTATGGCACGAGCGCGGCCTCGCGTTCTATCTATCCGCGATAGCATGAGTGTCGTATTGACGAACGTATTCGCAGATCCTGGCATTTTGCATCTATTGCACGCCCCCATGACATAGATTCCATTAATTTGAAATTCCGTCTTATTTGTAGAATCTGACAGTTCTGACGTCTGCGTGAAATAAAAACAAATTCAAAACCCAGGTGTGATTGGCAAACACGTGCGACAGATCGATGCGCAAACCGAAAATAGGTTTTCTATTCATATTTCTCAAAGAAATTAGATGCCGTTATCTGAGAGATATTCCCTTCAAAGTCAGAACTTGAGTGTTATAAAACCACTCCCATTTTCATTAGTTTGGTTTCGTTCATGCTGGTAAATCTGAACAAAAACATATTCCCATTGACATTCGATTTATCGGCTGTCACCGCAGCTTCCAAATTGATATAGGTCAGGGTGCGACGTTTAAATAGGCCGATTATGAAAATGAGCAGAAGTTAGTTCTTTTGAAGGAAAGGTGGAAAAATAGTCCGTCAACGGAAATCCGCGTGGAACACGTTTTCCTACCGTATTTATAAATAAGGGACTGAAAAAAGTAATAGGCGTGTAAATATAAAATATACCCATAGTAGCTTGATGTACCAAATGTTCACCACGTGTGGTGAACATTTGGTCCACCAAGCTGCTTTGGGTATATTTTATTTTTACCATGATCGTCAGATTATTAAGAGTCGCTATTATTTTATCTCGATTTTACTGCGCAGCAGCCGTGCGTACGTGCGAATTTGTTTTTGTTTACATGAGCATCGGTGGGCGGTACTACCGCTGTCAATTTTATCACCGAAACGAAATAGAAAAAGAAACAGGGCCTTTTTCATTTTAGTAACATTATAACATACTGTTTCGAGTTATTGATGCTTCATCAACATGGGACAATGCATGTTTGTTAATTTTTGGTGTTTTATGGGAAAACTTATTTTAAAAAAATGAAATAAATAATAGCCACTTTCATTTCACTCTTCACGAGGCGACGAGTGATAAATTTAGACAGGTTTGCATCCAAAGCGAGGTATCCAAAGATCAGCGTGGATGCAGTTCCACTGTAGGTGTAAATTTTAACTATTGAAATCCTATTGCTGGCGTATTCACCGCAGCTGGTGTATAAAGCTAACATTCATGTCATAGGCTTTTTATATATGGTAGAATAGGTAATCATGGTATAAAAACTAACAATTCATCTGCAAGAAATTTTTACCTATTTCACCTAATAAATCTTATATACTAAAAAGATAGACATTTTTTTGTTGGCCGCATGTATTCAAAGTACAAATGTCCCGTACCGGCCGAGAAAGCCAAACAAATGGAAAACGGAAAATTCTACAGTTTTCACAAAAGTTATTATGAATTTCCACTTCAATCTAACGACCTCTCGGAAATAGTTTCAGGGCTGCGTTGCCGTTACCAGTTCGCTTTTCAGAACTGAAATTGTAAACTAAACTTTACTCTGAACATATTAAGGTCTCTGATACCTGGGGTTCACTACATCTGTAAACAGACCAAACATGATGGCGTCTCGGTGTATTTCAAACCGCAGTTTGTCCACAATACTGTCGAAAAAAAATAATAACAAAAATACAAAGCGATTTTCTTTCATTCACGTTCATTATCCGAAGTTTTCATGTTGAGCGAGGACGATAGTTAACACTACTTCATTCAAATTGCAGTTAGTCCACAACGTTTTAAATCGATGTGAGAACCACGTGTTATGTGTCGGATCGTTCCAAACTCGAATTCCCCTCAATATTTATTTATTTATTTATTTATTTATTTATTTATTTATTTATTTATTTATTTATTTATTTACTGGATTTTAGCTACGCTTTCGACAGCCAGGATCACCTCGTGTCGGAAGGTTTGACGGGTGAGGAAGCTTGAGTACCCAGAGAGAACCATCGCGCAACGGAAAGCAACTGTCTGTCCCCCCAACGTAGGCATTGGTCGATGACAGGTGCACAATCGAAGTGCAGAACTCTTTAGTACACAGCGCCACCGTTCCCCCATGCCCACTTAATAGACCAAACAAAAAATGCCCCCTCCCACCCACATTTAAAGCCCGAGTTCCTAATGTAATACATTTAAATGGTTTAGGGTCGTTTCAACACAGGGACGTTTCGGTCCCCGTCGAGACGAAAATAACACAATACAAAACTTTAATGAACTTTGTGTAAAATGCCCGGTCCCATCCATCTCCTTGAATGTATATAAAATAATCTTAGTCGATTTGTATCACTGCTTAATTTCTAACAAAACTGCTGGCATGGGTCCCCCACCCCCTCTGTTTCTGTATCTATGCGGCTGAATAAATAAATTATGCATTTCAAAAATCTCCTTTAAAAGTTTTGATGGGAAATGCGTTTCTCTTTCCGTATCGATGCCACTGAATTAATACAGTGTGCATTTACATGTATTTTGACAAGGGAGTTTTTACTTCCAATAAAAATATCGGAATATCAGTTACTTCATTTCTCCATTAATGCTTCCTCTTATTCCCGCGTATGAGCGTTTTTTTCTAGTGTCTAGGATACAAATACATAATTCGCTCGAGACACAGTTTCACGTGCTCATAATATATTAGCAGTAGGGTATAAGGGGCATTCTTCTGTAGATACTTTAGGAGCACGTGAACAGATCGTTTTGAGGCAAAGCGTAGTAAAATAGACACAGAGATGTTGCCATTGAACTGCGTGGATGCAATGTTTTGTCCGAGACTTTATTTTAAGCTTCCTGTCCAGCTGTACGTGGATCTGAGTTCGGAATGGATGTAGGCCTACGATATGACGAAATTTCTTCCTATTGACTGAGATTTCATAGAGACATTATAAACAGTTGTGTCGGGTCAACTATCTGAATGAGACATAAACACAAATACACATTTGTTTGAATGATTTAAAGAATACCGATGAGAGCGACTGGCGTGAGGATAGCGCGATAGCTAGTAACAATACTCCAGTAAGGCCACACAAAGTATATCCTCTGTTTATCAGGCCATTATTGGTAAAATTCGGATGAGCGGTTTTTTGTTTATTTTTTATTTCTGTAATTATATCTTTGCCAGCAAAAGTTCATGTTCTTTGTTTATGTTTTAGTGCTCATGTTCTACAGAATAGCATGGGTGGTGATGAATTTTCTTCCCTTTAGAGCTAAAGCATTGCAAAGCCTTCTTTCACGCAAGGGGCAAATTTATCAATGTTTGCAACTTGGGTAAAATATTAGACATAAATCATTTAATTTTTTTTTTTTTTTAAAGTTTACATTGGTTATAAAAAGAGAGCATGCGGCAGCCAAAAGGACTATGCGGGAGGGCCTGAAAAATATTTTTTAAATTTTTTATGCCTAATCGTTAACCCATTCAAACATAAGGGCAATTGTGGATTTATTACACACCTCCTCCTATCTTAAAAATAATTCCCTCCAAATTATGGTTTATTGGTTTAAATATTCACTAATTTGAAGGTTTAACAATATGGTTTCTAGAAGTCCCAAACTAAAAGTGGTCAGTTGTGTAAACTCTGAAAACAGCACCTCGATCTGGAGTTGAACATAGATGGGAGTACTCTAAGTGTTGTTTAAGAAACGTATTTCCTGGATTTATTGTTTGACAAGAAACTAAGTTTTACTTCTCACATTAAACAACTAACATTGAGATATAAAAAAATAGGCCGATGAAATCGTCAGATGTGTACCCATACGCTAAACTAGTAGAAAGCTGTATGACGGAGGGCCACCGCGGATGCCGACATTATGTACACCATACATGGTATGGGTACATATAGAAATGGATTGGAGGAGTGTCTAATCTGATGGATAAAGGGTTAATATCTCCGGATCAAATTATCAGATTTACATAAAAAAAAACTATACAGCATAATCAGTAACCTGAATAAATATATAAAGTAACATGACAATCGGATTGATATTTTTTGAGTTATCTCATGCCAAAGGGATTGGAGGAATTTTCAATTTGAAGGATAAAGGGTTAATATCTCAGGATCAAATTATCAGATTTACACCAAAAACTATACAGCTCGGCACATCAGTAACCTAAACACAAATGTATAGTAACTTGACAATCCAAGCAATATCTTGCAAGTTATCGAATACCAAAGGGATTGGAGGAATTTTCAATTTGAAGGATAAAGGGTTAATATCTCAGGATCAAAATAACAGATTTACACCAAAAACTATACAGCTCGGCACATCAGTAACCTGAAGACAAATATAAAGTAACTTGTCAACCCAAGCAATATTTTTCAAGTTATCGAATGCCAAATGAATTGGATGAATTTTCAATTTGAAGGATAAAGGGTTAATATCTCGGGATCAAATCATCAGATTTACACCAAAAACTATACAGCTCGGCAAATCAACAACCTGAACACCAATATAAAGTAACTACACAATCCAAGCAATGTTTTTAAAGTTATCGGATGCCAAATGGATTGGAGGAATTTTCAATTTGAAGGATAAAGGGTTAATATCTCAGGATCAAAATAACAGATTTACACCAAAATCTATACAGCTCGGCATATCAGTAACCTGAACACAAATATAAAGTAACTTGTCAATCCAAGTAATATTTTTCAAGTTATCGAATGCCAAATGAATTGGATGAATTTTCAATTTGAAGGATAAAGGGTTAATATATCGGGATCAAATCATCAGATTTACACCAAAAAAACTACACAGCTCGGCAAATCAACAAACTGAACACAAATTTAAAGTAACTAGACAATCCAAGCAATATTTTTCAAGTTATTGAATGCCAAATGGATTGGTGGAATTTTCAATTTGAAGGGTAAAGGGTTAATATCTCAGAATCAAATTATCAGATTTACACCAAAAACTATACAGCTCGGCACATCAGTAACCTGAACACAAATATAAAGTAACTTGATAATCCAAGCAATATTTTTCAAGTTATCGAATGACACAGAAATGGATATGGACGCCGGACAGACAGACGGACGGACAGACAGACGGAAAACGGACGGACAAAGGATGGACGAACGACGGATGGCCATCCCACAGTATGGGTACACATAAAAACACTTAACCTCGTGAAGGCATTTGGTCGCATTACTTGAGGTGCTGACCAAAACACATTACTCCATGATAAAAAATCACTTGGTAGATAGAAATTAGATTACTGTTGTGTGGATTACGATTTTGCAAGAAAGTTGTACTTCAAACCACTTGATGCAATTCATAACAGCGGTTTTAGGATTAGCCTTGGAGATTTTAAAACATCACCAAATAGATTCAATGCTCGTTGAAGCAGAGGTGCCTTCCCCCGAGAAGTGTAGAATTGAACTGTCACTCCAATATGTTTCTAAACTGTTGGCTTATCCATTAATCCCCGCTTGTAATTGTGTCACCGATCCTCAAAATGTTGAATTTTTTAACAGACCAGAAACTTAATTGTCCATTGGAAATTAGAATTAAACCTCATATGGAATGAGACATCCTTGAATCAGATTCGGTAAAAGAGAGCCACGAAGGCATGAACCTCATATTCCTCCTTGGTATCTTAGAAAATCTACTCAAACAATCCTATCACTGATTTCAAAAGTCAATTAAGTGATTTTAAACCACATATTGGTACCTACATCAAATTTATGTGGCAAGCGGAATGGGGTGGGGCGACAAATAACAAGTTCAATCGCTTCCGACTGTCAATGATAGATATTATTCTGGTAACCTCTGTAGAGAAGATCATGTAATTCTGACAGGTTGTCATATTGGCCATTCAAGACTCACACATTCCTTTTTGTTAGAGGGTAATATGCGACCAGAGTGTCTTCCTAGCCAACAAGTGTTGGCCACGGAGCACATTCGTTCACATTGTACAAATCTTAACCATGTCAGAGGTGGATCTCTAAGAGAACTATTTTATCATACGAGTCTGCACAAAATTCTATCATATCTTGAAGTAATCAGTCTTTAAAATATGTTTCAAAATTGTGTTTATTCTTTTACTCTAGATTCTCCAACAGTAGAGTCAGTGTGTACTAAGGCGTACTGCACGTCGATTGTGAACTTTTCTACAACCAATGCTAACCCTGCTTGTGTGGAGTTAGTACGTTGGGGAGTCTGACAGTTGCTCGCCGGGTACTCCGGCTTCCTCCACCGTAAAGCTGTCCGACAGGAGATGACCCTGGCTATCTAAAATGTCGTTAAACCCCAATAAATAAATAAATAAATAAATAAATAAATAAATAAATAAATAAATAAATAAATAAATGAATAAATAAATAAATAAATAAATAAACTCCCCAAGTCTCAAATCATCAGGTTGATTTATAAGGTATTCACAACACGAGTATCATCACTCCTTATTGTTCAAACTACTTCCGTATTTGAAATGTTCCTTCATAATTGACAATGATATATTTTACGATCTACCGTTTTTCTCGCCACAATATAACCAAGTTCCTGATGTTGCGAAGAGCACTAACCATTAAGCAAATAAATGTATAGCAGGATGATGATATAGCGTTGATGATTTTATCAGGGAACCAGTCTTGTGTTTTCGGCCAGGTCAGTTATAAAATCAAAGTTGACTAATATTATTGTATTCCATCCCTTACTTACCTCTTTATTAAAATTGACTTTAGATAAAGTTATCTCCTCTGAAATTATTTTAGACTGGCGAGAAACGTCGAATTACAAAACATGTAATTCTTGAGAAAAAAAAATTAACTTCCTGTTCTTACTTTTAATTAATGAAACCAACAGACAGCTCTCGACAGTTTATGGCACGCAAATTACAAGCATCTAGGTAACAGTCCACTTAGGTTCTTTGTTTAGCTAATGTGTTTTATAGAAATTTTATATTTTCCAGGAAATATATTTACAAATCTTATCTCCTAGTCTTTTATCTTAAAGGAAAAGATAGTTTGTTTATTATATGTCACTATCCACACACTGTTGATATAATAAACAGAACAAAGTTATAGAATGTCAAAAGATGGTGAAAGCGCCGTTTTGTTTGCATTGTAGACACGGTCACACGGAACGTGTTGTACACATACTGTCATTATTCGAATTTTTAACCCTTTGGACACGAGAGACCGCTTTTCCATACCAGGAACATGATACCATCAATCCAATCAGAGTACAGTATTACTTAATGAAGACTGTGCCATATAAAGTCACATGGCAGTTGAAGTCTCCCCGTATGGAAGTTTACAATGTCAGCTCTTGGGATCAACCAATCAGCGTGGATAAATGGTGGCGGCCTATGAAGCCTTACCAGGTCGATAAGGACATCAACGGTGACCCCCATATGAAATCAATATTGTTTTAAGAGATAAAAAACCCGCCTCGTCTCAAAAATGGCAATCTTACAGCAAACGTTCTGAGTCGTCCGCTGAAAGTGATTAAAATTTTATTAAACTCTCTTTAACCAAACGAAATAATCTGTTTATAATATGTGTCCCAAATTGAGAAACTTATTTCGATCGATAACTCCATCCGATAGCTCAATGTAAATCGAAACACTGTAAACTTCCGGATGGCCGATGTGATTGCCCTTGACATTTGATTGTTGTGAGAATTCCAAATGCAAACCACCCCAACGAGAAAATAAATTATCGGGTCGACTAAGTAAAGGGACATACTGGTTTTTGTCCGTTGACATAATAAATACGTTACGGGATGTTTAGTGGGCGGATATGGTGTTATGTGAGGATCAGTGAGATTAATATTGCTCTCACTTCGCCTCACATGACACCATATCCGACCACTAAACATCCAGTAACTTATATTATTATGCTAGTAAATTTATTTATTCAATCAAATGAAGTTACCAAGAGACATAGACTCCGCAATATTAGGTTCAGGGTGGATGAAAAGCACCCAATATTAATTTAATATTAGGTGCCCGTCAGCCATTTTGTTTTATCATTATATCCACACGCCTCAGCTTTTAATTTACACGTAAGTACATGCTGCAGCGCATTCGTACAGAAGACCCACCATATAAAATAGCCCCGTCGTATAAACATTGCATTCGATTGAATGAAACTGTTATAATAAAATGCCGAACCAGCCCAAAACATTGGCGGTTATAGAACAATTCACGAGTGATTTATTGGAATGCGGAAACAAAATTACTCTCCTTGTTGCGTATGTAAACATGTTTTGTTTACATTTTTCGAGAAGTGCGCATCATTTAACTATTCGTTGAGTAAACTTCCCCAATGACATTTTAGCATACGTTGCATAATAAATATGCTTCGCCACGCCTAATATTGTTTACTCGGTGACGTCTCACTCAGCCAACCTTTTTAAAAAACGAGTCGCGTCCAGCCAACTTCTAACAGTTAATTAGTAGCATCTAGCCACCCTCTTTTCCTTCTAGCGGGGGAGGAATTCGCTAGAATTGTGCACTTGGTGATACCTTCCTGAAATTTGGCATGATGTAAGGGTAGGCATCAGAGATTTCAAAATCGATCGGCTACAAGTTGGCACCATCCTCTAGCCACCACTAGCAGCGAAATCCAAAATGGCCGCCAAGCGGATCGAAAAAAAGCTATTTTCGCCGATCGCACAACTGAAGCTCCAAACCTAACACCATACATGTGCTGTAATTGATGTGAATGATGGAGTGAAGCCCTTGGAACAAGTTGGGGGGAAGATTAATGGATAATGGGATCAGAATTTCCGTCGATGTGTGCGTCTGTGTGTCTGACTGTCAGTATGATCGTCCGTCCGTAGATAAATTAGTGTTGAATGTTTCTCGGGAATGCAATGGTCAAATGAACATGGTATGAGAGATTCCTGTCAACACATGAACAAGGGTACTCGATAGTATGCAGCAGTGGGGATACTTGGACATTTGATAATCCAATTAAAGTGACAGTCTATTCTCAACTTCCGGCATTTTCGATAGATTTATTTTCTAAGAAAATAAAACTATCAAATTTCTAGAGGAGTTCTGGTTCAATCTCAACACCATAGCGACACGTCTGCCAGCAAGGGCAGTGCTGGAATGAACTCGGGATGCATTAGTTCCCGTTGTTAATTATACAATGTTATCTTGCCAGTATAGAACATTGGCAAAATGGGACTAGAAGGGGTGAGTGTATGTTTGCAGTCATTCGAGGTACAGGAATATTTTTTGACTACAAGTAGTATTCTTCATTTTCGGCCAGTTAAGATGTGGTGTGTTCCAAGTCAGGATTAATGTTGCCGACACTTAATGCCCATCCCTCATGGTATGCTACTTTACCAGGGATATAGAGATATAGCCACCACTGGGAGCCAAAACATGACCTTTGATGTCGATGAGTGGTCGAAATGTTTTAGCGAATAACTTATCGAAATATGATCCGGTATGGCAATTTGATACCTTACGTTAGATTTATTAGATCAACTCAGGTATGGATTCATTGAGACATGAGTGCGCTACAAGATGAAGGATTTCCAAGTTGATTTGCTATGGAGTAGGAACTGACTAGTCACATGTGGCCTATGGCCAGAGAAAGACAAGGATACCATAGATGAACACACGGGTGAACGAAGGTATCAACTGTTGTACAGAGGCAAAATAGTTGGGGATATTGTATCATGCTATGCATGAATTAACACCGTCTTGTGCAGTAAATAACAGACTATTTTCCGAAATCTAAAACTGTATTCCTATACCCCGGACAATGTAGCAAGCCACATGGGATGAACATTTGTTAGCAAAATCAACTCAACTAGAAACATGACATGTGTTAACTGGCCGAAAATGGAAAAAAAAATACCAGAATAGGAGATGACTGGTCCTAACATGACAGTATACTACTCAATATTGTTACAACAGCCACCTTCACACTTACACAAAGGTGTGCACCTTAATCCAGCTTTCAAGCATTTGCAATTGCCCTTGCAGGCCTTGGCACAACTACAGTGGAGCATCAGTGCACATGCAGCACTTGCGTCTCCTAGGTGAGTCCAAAATGGGACCAGAATATTGAGACGTGGATTCCACTCCCATCCGTACTGTGATGGGTCTGGCACACATAAGTGTTTCTGCAGAGCACGATGCCAAATGAAAGATGACACAAGAATTACCCTTTTTACATGTTGATACAGAGCTGCTTTGGTGGGCGGGATGTTTTCCATAGACTTAAGGCCATGTGTGAACATATGCCGTCTCGCATCATTGACACGTGTACTGACACAACTGTTACTGTACATCTGTATGGTGAGTTTTTCGATATGCTGCATATGAGGGGAATCCTCTGAAAAGACTTGCGGATTCTCAGTCAATTCTATCATCATTTCAGTTGATGCGGGAAAATTCATCCATGCATTCCATCCTGTCTTCTTCCCAATGCCGAGCATGCTGGATGTTACATCACAACCTGTGAAGGCGTGGAAGAAAGTCAGGGCCTTACAGTAATCAGGTCCAAGTTGTGAAGCTATCTCATGAATTGGCATATCTTTATATGCCTTTCCAATTCCAAACCCAATCCACAGCTCACTGAGTCCAAGGTCACGGAATGTTGCGAAATGGTGCAAAGACAGAATGACGACATCAGAATCAACCGTGCGAAGAAAAGCTATTTTGTGACCTTGTGAGACTGCATGGTTGAGATGAAGCATCATGCGCGTGTCTGCTTCCTCGTGGTTCGATGGAGATATGTCACATAAGCTAACATCCTTATTGCATAGTACATATTCTCCTGATGTCGTTAACAACTGGTACTCGGATGTTGATGTTAATTTCAGCAGTTCAGCAGACAGGAACTTGAAAAATTCGTCTTTATTCTCACTAACTTTCAAGAATGCCTGCCAATTCTTCCCTTTAGGTAAAGGGACGTTCTCGGACACCCGTATCAACCTAACTGCTGTCTCACCGAGGCGTTTTGCTCGCGTCTGATTCTTCAAACTGCCTTCGGGGTAACAGTCATAGATCGCATCAACCCTTGTGGTGTTCGTGTTAATCAGAGATTCGATGTATGGCAATAATTGCAATCGAGCATATTCTCCAAACAGATCCGCTTTCTGTGGTTTGATTACATGGACTACAGCAGGCATATCCAAGATGACAACTGAAGCTTGTCTAGCTGCTGAATTCTTCCCTTGTGCAGGAATAGCTGGTAAACAATTGAGAATTTGAGATTTTGTCCCACTCCGTAGCTTACCTCTATCGGATAATGCTGGCGGATCACGTGCATTCTCGTGCATGAAAAACTCATCCATGTTTGAATCAGGCCGGGCTTGCAGTGAAACGAACATCTGGGTAACTATTGCGGCAGTTGCTTTACTTGACATGAGTTTGTCTCGGCCTTTGTCCAGGTTGGCTGGGGGTGGGTTAAGGAAGGTATATATATTTGCCTTGGGAATAACATCATTCAGGGGTACGGTGCATTCCACAAGCCTTTCCTTCAAGAAAGTGGAATATAAATGCTTGCCCCTTTCGGGTAATGACCGTAAACTCTTACTAACTTCGGGGTCCATATATTCACCAGTATCTAATGTCACCAGCTGACCACTAGTTTCATCATAAGGGTTGATAATGAGTCCCTGATTCACCAGATCGAGGAGAGATTTCAATTGATTCAGAAATTTTTTCTGCTCTGATACCGAACTTTCCGGGTGTTCCGTGTTATCTGATGATGTTGTGTGGAAACTTGCATATTCATACTCATCTATAACACGCAGAACTTCTGACCTTGAAAGCTCAATAACGACTTTCTCTTCAGCCTGGCCATAGAGACCTTTTGGACCACTGTCTTCTTTGAGTAGTTGGATACTATGTTCTTGGCTCTGATCTAAACCCATCATACTGAACTTCCTCTCACTACGCTGGACCACAAAATGGCCTTCCATGAATTTGTTGTGGATTGAAGGATGCCGCCTGGGTAGCTGAGACATGTCTCTCAGAAATACGGGGACCCACCGACAATAATTTGTATGTCCTAGGGCAAAAAAGTAACTGCACAACTCATCGATAGAACACAGTGTACCAGGCCAGTTACCGATTCGTTGGTTCCGAACGAATTGACAGCTTGTCAAGAGAAAGTTCCGAACGATTTCACCCCAATAGCGCGCAGTTGGAGATTGTGAAAGAATCCTCTGTTCCCACATTTCAAATGACTCATGGGGCCCAGTCTGCTGACAGTAAATCTCATAAGCATTCTTTCTGAGGATCTCAAGCCAAGCTAGAGTGAGAAGATATGCCTGTCGCGTCCTCTTGACATGTTTCCCACCAAGTAGGGATGATGCTACACCGGGTGTGAATATCTTTGCGAGGTGAAACATTCGCTCCCAACCAGAACCACCCATAAGCTTACCACCAGCTTCTTGGGTGCACATTTCAAGATGCAGGAATCCAATCATACACACCATTCGATCCTCACCTATCTCCTCTGGGAACAGCCATTGACATTTTTTCTGCCTGGCATACAACGGACAGTCACCTTCAATGACAGGTATCTGGCCGGGGTTTACGAAAGCAGTAGCTTCCCTGACCACATACATAGCATGCTTCTGCATACTGAGTGAGTCCGCTTTCTGCTCACTGAAAACAGGGAATACCCCAATAACTGCACGAGGTTTGACATTGTCTTGATCTTCATGTTTTGAAAAGAAGCCTGAAAAGGTCACAGGGACTTCATCAAGCTGCCAGCTGCCATCAACCTTCCCTTTATTGCTGATCTGTGACACATGAGACAACCAGTCATTCTCTCCCACGTTCAAATCTGCATATTCATTGGGCCGTACATTACATTCATCTGGAGATTCAAGCCTGATGTCCCCACCAAAGTCTTCAACGAAAGGAACAAATGCATAGTCGTCTGGGAGTTCAATTTGTGTGTCTTCTGGAACATCTAAACTCAGTGGTGGGGGATCAGTACCCACATTGTCCCTGCTCAGTTGACCAATGAGTGTGATGGACGTACCATGCATATCAGATCTACCAGATACATCAATGTTATCAGTGGTTCCTATCGAGAAAACATTACGTTTGCAGTTAGCTGGGACTACAACACCTTCGTTCTTGAACCGCAGTGAAACAGCTCTCGCGAAACTCCTGCGAACATCCATTACGCGATCATAAGAGACAGAGAGTCCCATTTGATGAAAATCTCTGATAAGATTTTTCATACGATCATGGGCATGCAACTTCAAACCCACATAAAGAGGCATTGGAGTTTCTCTGTCACGTCTCTGGTGAACATTTTGTGCATGTTCGGAGCGTTTCGCTGAATTGCTGATCAACATCTGTGAAATAGTACAAGCCACTCGAGTCTTGGCATTAACAGTCTCATCATCGCCTAAGTTCTGTATACTACATGTGCCCTCAAGTAGAACTCTAAGAAGAGTCAGGAGTGAGTTGGGTACAGGCTCGCTCAAGCAATAAGATGAAAATGATCCCGTGAAAGGAGCTTGAGATATGAGTATGTGTTTACGCAGAAGAAGACCCACATCAACTATCTTTTTTGCCTCTTCCTCAGACACTATACGAGTTAAAGATTCGGACAACAAGGAGCCAACTCGAAACCTACTTGAAATAAACACATCTCTACCCTGTGTGAAGGCGTCCCAGCCATCGCCCAATTTCTGCAACAAATGTTCTTTGAATCGAGTGGAATGTATTTCTTCACTAAGCCAATCAGAACCGACTTGCTTCAACCTCCGACTGTACAGATTCTTGAGATCGACAAGCTTCATCGCGGAATCGTTGTGTTCAACAAATGTTATGAGCTCTGCCATAACGAGAGGGTCATAGGGCAGGCCTGACGCGGAATGTTCGGCGTTCTTCGACTTTTTAGATTTAGCCGCTCGTGCTTCATTGGCAAGCTTACAATAACAGGTTTTGTGATAGTAAAGATCACTAGCAGCGGAATCAAATGCTGCATTGACCCGAGAAAAAACAACCCAGTTCTCGGCTTCCTTTGCCATAATTTTGAGTTTATTGTTATCAGACATTGATCTGCAAATAGGCTCACTGCTGTCACCTTCGCGTTTGTGACAATAAACACACTGGGGCAGTTTCCTGTCACAGCCAGATTCAAAACTTGTCCGTGTTCTTTTAGGACTCAGCGTGGAGCAGGATGCCACTGCCTCATTTCGCTCTCGCTTGTGTAGCACGCGCTGTACGATGTGAGTCCGAATACTGTCACGGCATGTCTTATGATATATTGCCTTATTCGTCAACAGTGACATCGACATACACTCATCACTCTCTCTCATCAAACAATCAATGGTCAAATTATATGGAAGCTCAACGCCATTATCTAGGAAGCGCGTTATGTCTTCCTCAATAGCTTTATAGGCGTCATGAAAACGAGATTCTCTATACGGACGCATCAATTTCTTGGAACTGTCTTGCTGGCAAAAGCAACAACGTTCCCAGTCAGTACTAGTCCGTACACGAAGAGGATTCTCACTCATTCTGTGAATGATTTTTGTGAACAATCGCGTTCTCGAATTAATTTCGACAGACAAATCAGAATTGCTTGCGGAATTACGCCAAACAAGAGATTGTATGGCAAAGAGACTGCTTCATAAAGAGCGTTGTTTCTCCGGGATCAGCGTCATTCAGGTTTGCCTGAATGACGCTGATCCCGGAGAAACAACGCTCTTTTCAAGTTCCAAGAAATTGATGCGTCCGTATAGAGAATCTCGTTTTATTCTACATCATCTCCCACGTCTGTTTCCAACACGTGCGTGGATCAGAGTTCACTTTCGCGCCCTTACAATCGGATGTATAGTCGGTAGACCGTCGAAAAGGAGGTTCCCTTCAGCCGCTGGCGGCCATTTTGGATTGTGCCGCTACTGGTCGCCACCGGTCGGTGTCAACTTGTAGCCGATCGTTTTTGAGAACCTCATAGCCTACACTAACAGTGTGCCAAATTTCAAGAAGGTATCACCAAGTGCACAATTCACCTGTATGTGACGAATTCCTCCCCCGCTATAGGTGATGAATGGAAAGAGACACTCTCCGGAGAGCGATTCCTTCTAAATGATCAATCGGACGAACAGAACCGACGCATTCTTTTATTCGGCACGGAAGATAGCTTACACCGGTTATGTGAATCTCGAGTTGTCTTTGGAGATGGTACTTTTTATTCTTGTCCGGGGTTGTTTTACCAATTTTATTCACTTCATGGCAACATTGATGGGAAGGTGTTTCCATTAGTTTATGCTTTGTTACCAAACAAGACTTCCATGTTCCCTGTATATTCTGTGTCGGTATAACAAGTTGAATTTCATATCGAGCAAAAGAAATATCCCCATCCTGTGAATTTTTCTTTCGTTTGTTCCCAAATTCAACAAAATCTTTGATACAGACTATACCTTCTTCCCTTAATTAATAGTAGCGTTCAGCCAACCTAACACCTTTTCGACTCCAGTTAGGAAAAATTAAAAGGTTGGCTGAGTGAGACTAAACCGTTTATTCTTCGCCGTATATGACACTGTATCTGCCAACTAAACGTCCCGTAACTTATAATATGGGGTGTTTAGAAGCCTTTTTAGATTTCCAATACATATCCTCGTCTCGCATCAAATATATACACGTCGTCGTGAGTGCGACACCAAAATATCTCACCGCATCATGGTGTGTGGAGCTATTTTATAAACCTTTCGAATAAGGTATTTATAACCCAAGCGAAAACTGGGCGTTCTTGCATCGCCAGAAGCAAAGTTTTGTTAATATACAAAACACACTTGTGAGAATCGGTCAGTTGCTCAACGAAACGTTTCGGTAATTCATCGGATCAAGATGTAGCGGAGAAAAAGTGGAAAGTATAGACTGGAAACACAACAAAATCGACCGATCGGGCTACAAATACGTTCTTGTTAAAGTGAAATGGCTGGCTTGTAAATTGTATGATTTGTTGGTGGATACGGTGTTATATGAGCCTCGTCCAGTATTGTGTTTGCTATGTCTTATATGTCACCGTATCCGCCAACGATCCGCAGCATGAATTATAATATTTCGACTTCATTGTAATGTTCATGCATCTTCTAAGCGCATCACATGTTGTTAGGAAGATACTGCTTCATCCATGCATGTTGTATGAGAGCCGCCAATTTGGTTTCTTTGGTGGGATGTGTTTACTTTGACCTCTGAAATTGTAGGAGTGTAGAGGGAGAGTATGTTCGACCGTATGGAAGTTTGTCGATCAACTGCAATCGATCAAAGAACTAACAAAAATACCCAAATGGACCCAGAACCCTTCCAGGAACCTGGTATATTTGATGATACGTTTGGTGAGGGTAACGCATAGGGTGTGTTCATGGGAGTATTCGTAGAGTATGTTTGGAAGTTTGTTGATTTACCGAAAACTACCCGGGTAACCAGGGGCGGCGGAACCGGGGGTACATGGGGCACGTGACTCTCCCACTTTTTTACCAATTATAGGTACCCAAACGGCATTTTCCGCCATAACGTACACAACGCCTATGCCACTACACATCACCTATACATATATGACCACATTGATTTTCAACATTGAAGATGTTATTGAATAAAAATAGAATGCTCGAAAAGGAAAGGGATATTTCAAAGGTCGAACGAATACACTGCCCACCACCATTGATCTCCCCTTGCATTATTTTCCATCCTATACCCATGTGGTACCCACTTTTTGGACCCAGAAAGGTGTGACCCCACACTTTTTTTGAGGTTCCGCCGCCTTTGCGAGCAATGACCAAGCAATACTCAAATGGAGTATTTTGTCCGAGTTAGGGACTTCCACTGTAGTGCAAGCCTGAAGTAAACAATTGTCAGTAGGTTGATAAGAAACTAACAATTCATCTGCAAGAAATTTTTACCTATTTCACCTAATAAATCTTATATACTAAAAAGATAGACATTTTTTTGTTGGCCGCATGTATTCAAAGTACAAATGTCCCGTACCGGCCGAGAAAGCCAAACAAATGGAAAACGGAAAATTCTACAGTTTTCACAAAAGTTATTATGAATTTCCACTTCAATCTAACGACCTCTCGGAAATAGTTTCAGGGCTGCGTTGCCGTTACCAGTTCGCTTTTCAGAACTGAAATTGTAAACTAAACTTTACTCTGAACATATTAAGGTCTCTGATACCTGGGGTTCACTACAACTGTAAACAGACCAAACATGATGGCGACTCGGTGTATTTCAAATCGCAGTTTGTCCACAATACTGTCGAAAAAAAATAATAACAAAAATACAAAGCGATTTTCTTTCATTCACGTTCATTATCCGAAGTTTTCGTGTTGAGTGAGGACGATAGTTAACACAACTTCATTCAAATCGCAGTTAGTCCACAACGTTGTAAATCGATGCTAGAACCACGTGTTATGTGTCGGATCGTCCTAAACACCGAATTCCCCTCCTTATTTATTTATTTATTTATTTATTTATTTATTTATTTATTTATTTATTTATTTACTGGGTTTTAGCTACGCTTTCGACAGCCAAGATCACCTCGTGTCGGAAGGTTTGACGGGTGAGGAAGCCTGAGTACCCACAGAGAACCATCGCGCAACGGCAAGCAACTGCCTGTCCCCAACGTAAGCATTGGTCGATGACAGGTGCACAATCGAAGTGTAGAACTCTTTAGTACACAGCGCCACCGTTCCCCCATGCCCACTTAATAGACCAAACAAAAAATGCCCCCCCCCCCCCCCCCCCCCACACACACACATTTAAAGCTCGAGTTCCTAATGTAATACATTTAAATGGTTTAGGGTCGTTTCAACACAGGGACGTTTCGGTCCCCGTCGAGACGAAAATAACACAATAAAAAACTATAATGAACTTTGTGTAAAATGCCCGGTCCCATCCATCTCCTTGAATGTATATAAAAGAATCTTAGTCGATTTGTACCACTGCTTAATTTCTAACAAAACTGCTGGCATGGGTCCCCCACCCCCTCTGTTTCTGTATCTATGCGGCTGAATAAATAAATTATGCATTTCAAAAATCTCCTTTAAAAGTTTTGATGGGAAATGCGTTTCTCTTTCCGTATCGATGCCACTGAATTAATACAGCGTGCATTTACATGTATTTTGACAAGGGAGTTTTTACTTCCAATAAAAATATCGGAATATCAGTTACTTCATTTCTCCATTAATGTTTCCTCTTATTCCCGCGTATGAGCGCTTTTATACCACCCACTTGAAAAGTGGGCGGTATATAGCATTCATGGTGTCCGTACTTCCGTACTTACGTACGTCCGTACTTCCGTACGTCCATACGTCCGTGACGCTTTGGGGGTACACATCTGCTATCCGCTACTCCTCTTAAACCAGTGGGTGGATTTCATTGAAACTTACAGGCATTCTTTTCTATACATTATAGATGTGCACCTCCTATTTTGCTTTCAGGTATTTTTATTTTTTACTCTTTCCCAAAGGGCGAAATGAACTTAGCCAAATTGTTGTGATGCTTTAGGGGGGTACACTCCTGCTATCCGCTACTCCTCTTATACCAGTGGGCGAATTTCATTGAAACTCTCAGACATTCTTTTATATACATTATAGATGTGCACCTTCTATTCTGCTTTCAGGTATTTTTATTTTTATTTTTTTTTTTTTTTTTTGGGGGGGGGGGGGGTTGTCAGTGTTTGTGCTCTCTACATTAAACACACTTTTACTGTTGTAAAATGTTTCTTGGTGGGAGTGGGTGGTCTCATTTAGTGAGCAGTGCTCACAGTTTTTCTAGTTTTTCTAGTGTCTAGGATACAAATACATAATTCGCTCGAGACACAGTTTCGCGTGCTCATAATATATTAGCAGTAGGGTATAAGGGGCATTCTTCTGTAGATACTTTAGGAGCACGTGAACAGATCGTTTTGAGGCAAAGCGTAGTAAAATAGACACAGAGATATTGCCATTGAACTGCGTGGATGCAATGTTTTGTCCGAGACTTTATTTTAAGCTTCCTGTCCAGCTGTACGTGGATCTGAGTTCGGAATGGATGTAGGCCTACGATATGACGAAATTTCTTCCTATTGACTGAGATTTCATAGAGACATTATAAACAGTTGTGTCGGGTCAACTATCTGAATGAGACATAAACACAAATACACATTTGTTTGAATGATTTAAAGAATACCGATGAGAGCGACTGGCGTGAGGATAGCGCGATAGCTAGTAACAATACTCCAGTAAGACCACACAAAGTATATCCTCTGTTTATCAGGCCATTATTGGTAAAATTCGGATGAGCGGTTTTTTGTTTATTTTTTATATCTGTAATTATATCTTTGCCAGCAAAAGTTCATGTTCTTTGTTTATGTTTTAGTGCTCATGTTCTACAGAATAGCACGGGTGGTGATGAATTTTCTTCCCTTTAGAGCTAAAGCATTGCAAAGCCTTCTTTCACGCAAGGGGCAAATTTATCAATGTTTGCAACTTGGGTAAAATATTAGACATAAATCATTTAATTTTTTTTTTTTTTTAAAGTTTACATTGGTTATAAAAAGAGAGCATGCGGCAGCCAAAAGGACTATGCGGGAGGGCCTGAAAAATATTTTTTTAATTTTTTATGCCTAATCGTTAACCCATTCAACCATAAGGGCAATTGTGGATTTATTACACACCTCCTCCTACCTTAAAAATAATTCCCTCCAAATTATGGTTTATTGGTTTAAATATTCACTAATTTGAAGGTTTAACCCTTTACCCAACGTAACGGCCAAAACCGGCCAGCGCTATTCTCAAAAATCGGCAATTAATTTTCATTATTTTTTTCATTTTTTGTCTCAAAAACATAGGTTATGACCCCTCGTTGGAACGAGCTCGTCGAGCTCGTTCCAACGAGGGGTCATAACCTATGTTTTTGAGACAAAAAATGAAAAAAATTAGTTATTCAAGAATTATTTTTGCAAGTGTCGTCTGCTTTCCACGTTAGGTAAAGGTTTAACAATATGGTTTCTAGAAGTCCCAAACTAAAAGTGGTTAGTTGTGTAAACTCTGAAAACAGCACCTCGATCTGGAGTTGAACATAGATGGGAGTACTCTAAATGTTGTTTAAGAAACGTATTTCCTGGATTTATTGTTTGACAAGAAACTAAGTTTTACTTCTCATATTAAACAACTAACATTGAGATATAAAAAAATAGGCCGATGAAATCGTCAGATGTGTACCCATACGCTAAACTAGTAGAAAGCTGTATGACGGAGGGCCACCGCGGATGCCGACATTATGTACACCATACATGGTATGGGTACATATAGAAATGGATTGGAGGAGTGTCTAATCTGATGGATAAAGGGTTAATATCTCCGGATCAAATTATCAGATTTACATAAAAAAAACTATACAGCATAATCAGTAACCTGAATAAATATATAAAGTAACATGACAATCGGATTGATATTTTTTGAGTTATCTCATGCCAAAGGGATTGGAGGAATTTTCAATTTGAAGGATAAAGGGTTAATATCTCAGGATAAAATTATCAGATTTACACCAAAAACTATACAGCTCGGCACATCAGTAACCTGAACACAAATGTAAAGTAACTTGAAAATCCAAGCAATATTTTGCAAGTTATCGAATACCAAAGGGATTGGAGGAATTTTCAATTTGAAGGATAAAGGGTTAATATCTCAGGATCAAAATAACAGATTTACACCAAAAACTATACAGCTCGGCACATCAGTAACCTGAACACAAATATAAAGTAACTTGTCAATCCAAGCAATATTTTTCAAGTTATCGAATGCCAAATGAATTGGATGAATTTTCAATTTGAAGGATAAAGGGTTAATATCTCGGGATCAAATCATCAAATTTACACCAAAAACTATACAGCTCGGCAAATCAACAACCTGAACACCAATATAAAGTAACTACACAATCCAAGCAATGTTTTTAAAGTTATCGAATGCCAAATGGATTGGAGGAATTTTCAATTTGAAGGATAAAGGGTTAATATCTCAGGATCAAAATAACAGATTTACACCAAAATCTATACAGCTCGGCATATCAGTAACCTGAACACAAATATAAAGTAACTTGTCAATCCAAGTAATATTCTTCAAGTTATCGAATTACAAATGAATTGGATGAATTTTCAATTTGAAAGATAAAGGGTTAATATATCGGGATCAAATCATCAGATTTACACCAAAAAAACTACACAGCTCGGCAAATCAACAACCTGAACACAAATTTAAAGTAACTAGACAATCCAAGCAATATTTTTCAAGTTATTGAATGCCAAATGGATTGGAGGAATTTTCAATTTGAAGGGTAACGGGTTAATATCTCAGAATCAAATTATCAGATTTACACCAAAAACTATACAGCTCGGCACATCAGTAACCTGAACACAAATATAAAGTAACTTGATAATCCAGGCAATATTTTTCAAGTTATCGAATGACAAAGAAATGGATATGGACGCCGGACGGACAGACGGACGGACAGACAGACGGACAAACGGACGGACAAGGGATGGACGAACGACGGATGGCCATCCCACAGTATGGGTACACATAAAAACACTTAACCTCGTGAAGGCATTTGGTCGCATTACTTGAGGTGCTGACCAAAACACATTACTCCATGATAAAAAATCACTTGGTAGATAGAAATTAGATTACTGTTGTGTGGATTACGATTTTGCAAGAAAGTTGTACTTCAAACCACTTGATGCAATTCATAACAGCGGTTTTAGGATTAGCCTTGGAGATTTTAAAACATCACCAAATAGATTCAATGCTCGTTGAAGCAGAGGTGCCTTCCCCCGAGAAGTGTAGAATTGAACTGTCACTCCAATATGTTTCTAAACTGTTGGCTTATCCATTAATCCCCGCTTGTAATTGTGTCACCGATCCTCAAAATGTTGAATTTTTTAACAGACCAGAAACTTATTTGTCCATTGGAAATTAGAATTAAACCTCATATGGAATGAGACATCCTTGAATCAGATTCGGTAAAAGAGAGCCACGAAGGCATGAACCTCATATTCCTCCTTGGTATCTAAGAAAATCTACTCAAACAATCCTATCACTGATTTCAAAAGTCAATTAAGTGATTTTAAACCACATATTGGTACCTACATCAAATTTATGTGGCAAGCGGAATGGGGTGGGGCGACAAATAACAAGTTCAATCGCTTCCGACTGTCAATGATAGATATTATTCTGGTAACCTCTGTAGAGAAGATCATGTAATTCTGACAGGTTGTCATATTGGCCATTCAAGACTCACACATTCCTTTTTGTTAGAGGGTAATATGTGACCAGAGTGTCTTCCTAGCCAACAAGTGTTGGCCACGGAGCACATTCGTTCACATTGTACAAATCTTAACCATGTCAGAGGTGGATCTCTAAGAGAACTATTTTATCATACGAGTCTGCACAAAATTCTATCATATCTTGAAGTAATCAGTCTTTAAAATATGTTTCAAAATTGTGTTTATTCTTTTACTCTAGATTCTCCAACAATAGAGTCAGTGTGTACTAAGGCGTACTGCACGTCGATTGTGAACTTTTCTACAACCAATGCTAACCCTGCTTGTGTGGAGTTAGTACGTTGGGGAGTCTGACAGTTGCTCGCCGGGTACTCCGGCTTCCTCCACCGTAAAGCTGTCCGACAGGAGATGACCCTGGCTATCTAAAATGTTGTTAAACCCCAATAAATAAATAAATAAATAAATAAATAAATAAATAAATAAATAAATAAATAAATAAATAAATAAATAAATAAACTCCCCAAGTCTCAAATCATCAGGTTGATTTATAAGGTATTCACAACACGAGTATCATCACTCCTTATTGTTCAAACTACTTCCGTATTTGAAATGTTCCTTCATAATTGACAATGATATATTTTACGATCTTCCGTTTTTCTCGCCACAATATAACCAAGTTCCTGATGTTGCGAAGAGCACTAACCATTAAGCAAATAAATGTATAGCAGGATGATGATATAGCGTTGATGATTTTATCAGGGAACCAGTCTTGTGTTTTCGGCCAGGTCAGTTATAAAATCAAAGTTCACTAATATTATTGTATTCCATCCCTTACTTACCTCTTTATTAAAATTGACTTTAGATAAAGTTATCTCCCCTGAAATTATTTTAGACTGGCGAGAAACGTCGAATTACAAAACATGTAATTCTTGAGAAAAAAAAATTAACTTCCTGTTCTTACTTTTAATTAATGAAACCAACAGACAGCTCTCGACAGTTTATGGCACGCAAATTACAAGCATCTAGGTAACAGTCCACTTAGCTTCTTTGTTTAGCTAATGTGTTTTATAGAAATTTTATATTTTCCAGGAAATATATTTACAAATCTTATCTCCTAGTCTTTTATCTTAAAGGAAAAGATAGTTTGTTTATTATATGTCACTATCCACACACTGTTGATATAATAAACAGAACAAAGTTATAGAACGTCAAAAGATGGTGAAAGCGCCGTTTTGTTAGCATTGTAGACACGGTCACACGGAACGTGTTGTACACATACTGTCATTATTCGAATTTTTAACCCTTTGGACTCGAGAGACCGCTTTTCCATACCAGGAACATGATACCATCAATCCAATCAGAGTACAGTATTACTTAATGAAGTCTGTGCCATATAAAGTCACATGGCAGTTGAAGTCTCCCCGTATGGAAGTTTACAATGTCAGCTCTTGGGATCAACCAATCAGCGTGAATAAATGGTGGCGGCCTATGAAGCCTTACCAGGTCGATAATGACATCAACGGTGACCCCCATATGAAATCAATATTGTTTTAAGAGATAAAAAACCCGCCTCGGCTCAAAAATGGCAATCTTACAGCAAACGTTCTGAGTCGTCCGCTGAAAGTGATTAAAGTTTTATTGAACTCTCTTTAACCAAACGAAATAATCTGTTTATAATATGTGTCCCAAATTGAGAAACTTATTTCGATCGATAACTCCATCCGATAGGTCAATGTAAATCGAAACACTGTAAACTTCCGGATGGCCGATGTGATTGCCCTTGACATTTGATTGTTGTGAGAATTCCAAATGCAAACCACCCCAACGAGAAAATAAATTATCGGGCCGACTAATTAAAGGGACATACTGGTTTTTGTCCGTTGACATAATAAATACGTTACGGGATGTTTAGTGGGCGGATATGGTGTTATGTGAGGATCAGTGAGATTAATATTGCTCTCACTTCGCCTCACATGACACCATATCCGACCACTAAACATCCCGTAACATATATGATTATGCTAGTAAATTTATTTATTCAATCAAATGAAGTTACCAAGAGACATAGACTCCGCAATATTAGGTTCAGGGTGGATGAAAAGCACCCAATATTAATTTAATATTAGGTGCCCGTCAGCCATTTTGTTTTATCATTATATCCACACGCCTCAGCTTTTAATTTACACGTAAGTACATGCTGCAGCGCAGTCGTACAGAAGACCCACCATATAAAATAGCCCCGTCGTATAAACATTGCATTCGATTGAATGAAACTGTTATAATAAAATGCCGAACCAGCCCAAAACATTGGCGGTTATAGAACAATTCACGGGTGATTTATTGGAATGCGGAAACAAAATTACTCTCCTTGTTGCGTATGTAAACATGTTTTGTTTACATTTTTCGAGAAGTGCGCATCATTTAACTATTCGTTGAGTAAACTTCCCCAATGACATTTTAGCATACGTTGCATAATAAATATGCTTCGCCACGCCTAATATTGTTTACTCTTCGCCGTATATGACACTGTATCTGCCAACTAAACGTCCCGTTACTTATAATATGGGGTGTTTAGAAGCCTTTTTAGATTTCCAATTCATATCCTCGTCTCGCATCAAATATATACACGTCGTCGTGAGTGCGACACCAAAATATATCAACGCATCATGGAGTTTGGAGCTATTTTACAAACCTTTCGAATAAGGTATTTATAACCCAAGCGAAAACAGGGCGTTCTTGCATCGCCAGAAGCAAAGTTTTGTTAATATACAAAACACACTTGTGAGAATCGGTCAGTTGCTCAACGAAACGTTTCGGGAATTCATCGGATCAAGATGTAGCGGAGAAAAAGTGGAAAGTATAGTCTGGAAACACAACAAAATCGACCGATCGGGCTACAAATACGTTCTTGTTAAAGTGAAATGACCGGCTTGTAAATTGTATGATTTGTTGGTGGATACGGTGTTATATGAGCCTCGTCCAGTATTGTGTTTGCTATGTCTTATATGTCACCGTATCCGCCAACTATCCGCAGCATGAATTATAATATTTCGACTTCATTGTAATGTTCATGCATCTTCTAAGCGCATCGCATGTTGTTAGGATGATACTGCTTCATCCATGCATGTTGTATGAGAGCCGCCAATTTGGTTTCTTTGGTGGGATGTGTTTACTTTGACCTCTGAAATTGTAGGAGTGTAGAGGGAGAGTATGTACTACCGTATGGAAGTTTGTCGATCAACTGCAATCGATCAAAGAACTAACAAAAATACCCAAATGGACCCAGAACCCTTCCAGGAACCTGGTATATTTGATGATACGTTTGGTGTGGGTAACGCATAGGGTGTGTTCATGGGAGTATTCGTAGAGTATGTTTGGAAGTTTGTTGATTTACCGAAAACTACCCGGGTAACCAGGGGCGGCGGAACCGGGGGTACATGGGGCACGTGACTCCCCCACTTTTTTACCAATTATAGGTACCCAAACGGCATTTTCCGCCATAACGTACACAACGCCTATGCCACTACACATCACCTATACATATATGACCACATTGATTTTCAACATTCAAGATGTTATTGAATAAAAATAGAATGCTCGAAAAGGAAAGGGATATTTCAAAGGTCGAACGAATACACTGCCCCACCACCATTGATCTCCCCTCGCATTATTTTCCACCCTATACCCATGTGGTACCCACTTTTTGGACCCAGAAAGGTGTGACCCCACACTTTTTTTGAGCTTCCGCCGCCTTTGCGAGCAATGACCAAGGAATACTCAAATGGACCCCGAAACCTCCCAGGACCTTGGCTTATTCCATGATATTCGATGATACTCCGTTGGTGTGGATAGGAAGTGGTGATATTTACCCGTTAACGAAGTAGAGAGTATCCAAATGCTGAGTTGGTTATTGTGGGGTGTAGAGCAAAAGAGACGATCTCGATGTAGAATTGTAGTTTTGTTGTTACTATTTCGAGTTTATTTCGTCTTTCCCGGCTTTACTTATAGTCCACAGATCTGGAGTACTCCAGTAGATGGGAAGAAACTTCCACTTGGAATAGATTTACATGAAACCCTTCTGCATCCTTAGTGTAACTATGGCTACAACTAATACAACTGATGTTAGTATTATAGTCTCACAGGATATATTTTCCCTGTCGTGTTACAACCACTACAGCTTACTTTTTCTCCACCTATGACCACTACTAACTTTGACTACCACTGTCTCCTAATCCTGTTCTAATACCTACAGGTAACTACTACTCCCATACGTTTCATTCATTACTATGTTTAGAATCACTAGCATCTTGTGTAGACTCTCTTGACGTAGAGGTCCTAGTCCCATACACCAAAATCGTTGTTGAATAGAACAGTGTTGTTTAATACTCGAATGGGGGGCTATGAGAATTATCTCACTGAGCTCTAACCTCATAGACCTTATGTGAGCATTGGGAAGTTATTGACCATATATAGAGGATATGGAATGAGAGTTTTTCTCATATAATATTTATGAAACGAGTCTAAGAATTTTCCGTTTGGGCAAGCCTCGGGCGAGCCCAAACGGAAAATTCGGACGAGTTTCATAAATAGTATATGAGAAAAACATTCATTTCATATTCTATTTATCATATGACACACACGCACAAATTAGCCACATAGTATGACTTTTTAACCCATCACCTAACTTGAGATGCAGACGGCACTTGGAAAAAAGATCATCGTATAACTAAAAATTGTCATTTTTTGCTTCCAAAACATTGGTTATGACACCTCATTGGAACGAGCGCGACACGCTACTTCCAATGAGGGGTCAGGTCATAACCTATGTTTTGGAAGAAAAAAGTGAAAATATAAAAAAAAATGAATGGCGTTTTTCTTGCATTGCGCGAGACGGTTTTTGCCGTTACGTTAGGTAAAAGATTAATACAATATAACCCACCCTAAATAGGACAGATAACGTAAATTCTCCCTACTGAAATTATGCAAATGTGACCCAGTTGTATTTTGTTTAGCTAATCAAATTGTCCAGTTTTGAAATTGACCAATGGAAGCTCCCAACTCTAATTATGCAAATTATGAAAATGTGGCCCAGTTGTATTTTGTTCAACCAATCAAATTGTCTAGTTTTGAAATTGACCAATGAAATTGACGGAAGGCTTTATTTGTCACTGATTAATATGAAAACAAAATATCAAATGTTTTAAAGTGAACAAAACGGACGATTCATATGATAAATAATGATATACATTACTAGTATCAGTAGAGGTTTTGATTTTGTCGAACGAGGCCATGATGCCTATGAAGTTTTATCTCAAAGAGGTGTAACATTAAGGCGGTAATCTCAGTACTGAAAGGCATTGGACATACTTGTATGGCCTACTAGTATCAGTAATGGATAGTTCTAGTCTGTACACTTAATTTAAAAAATGCACTATGAACTTCAGAAATGAAATTGAGGTTATATAATGCAATGTCAAGCAATTTAAAAATCTACACTTGATGAGACCTGTGCGAACCGAGTGATCTGGACACAAATTTGTAATTTCCACCTTGTTTTAACTCATTTGGTGTTGGTCCCAGGTCCATATGTTATATAATGCTTGAGATATGAGTGTGACCAACTTTCAAACTTTTGGCCCCCGCCCAGTTTTTGAGAATAAAGATACATGTATGAACATCGGAAACGCATATGGGGGGGGGGGGGGGGGTCATAGAATGTGATGTTCAGCAATTCTGAAAAATGCACTAAATGACTAAGGGAACTTGACGCACAGTTTTAACACCAAATCAGTTTCAACTCATTTATTGTTGGTCCCAGATCCTGACGTCATACCATGCTTGAGATAAGAGCGTGACCCGCTTTCAGTATTGCCACACCCACTTTTGAGGGAAAAATTCATTTATGAACTTCGGGAATGCATTAAGAGATCAAACGATGTGATTTGCAGCAGTTCTGAAAAATACACTCAATGACGTCTGGATGATGTCAGTGACATTGACCCATACTTTGAACCTCCATTGAGTGTCGACTCATTTAGTGTTCGTGTCAAGTCCATATGTCATACCAGGCCTAGGATATGGGTGTGACCCACTTTTAAAACACCCATTTGGACACCCCTATGCCTCGGAAATCTGAAAAATGTAGGTGGCCGAGTACTTATGACTGTCTATCAGTATGCCAAAAAAGAAAAAGAAGAAGAAAAAAAAAGAAAAGAAAAATAAACCATATAAAAACAACAGTCTGTGTAGTTTACACAGACTAATAGCCTTTAACCCTCTAAACTCTCGTGGTATCGTCCATATCTATTCAATGGCAGCCATTCGAAGAGGCCAGATTCATTATTTCGGGTAGGCCAATCAAAATGTTTAACGTGCAGCCTCGGGGCAGCACGTTGAAAATAGTGATTAGTCTATCCCACACATTTACAGAACAGCCATCTCATTTAATGACGTTAGGGCTTATCATGTTCCTGGCCGGAAAAGCTGCCGCTCGGGTACAAAGGGTTAATTATTCCGCCTCTTCTCGTGAGTGATAATCATAAGTTGCTGAACACAAATTTCTACATAATTTAGTATGTTAGACAAATTGTGTGCTTATGGCCATCGGTATTCTGGACTATAGGATGCTGTTAATTATTACCAACTCCTTATAATACTAATTACAAATGGAACAAACATGATGAGCCAAATATATCTGTGTTTGGGCGAAAGAGGTGTCTCATATCACATAATATTCCTACACACGAAAAAAGAAATTACCTCGTTCCAATATTAAGTGGTTCAATAACTGAACACGACTAACATCTGAAGGCTGTAATTAATAAAAGTTGATACGTCATAATAACCATGTCCTCCTGTCGACAAATGTCATCACAAAACACCTGTTGGAACCCATTGGCTGAACTCTGACGTCACTGTTCTTCGGAAGGTCAGAATTTCATAACTTGAAATGATTGGCGATTGTTATAACGTAATATGCATATTTTATTCAAATTAGAATTGTTTCCTGCTCACCACTAGATCTTTCCTGTATCTCTTTTGCAGCACTTCATTTAAGCTGAAGAGCATAAATAGATAGATTTGTTTGATCAAGTACGCAACACATCAAGAATCAGGTGAATACTTTGCAGATTATATATTTATTATTTATTTATTTATTTTTAATTAATTAATTAATTAATTCATTCATTCATTCATTCATTCATTCATTCATTCATTCATTCATTCATTCATTTATTCATTCATTCATTCATTCATTCATTCATTCATTCATTCATTCATTCATTCATTCATTCATTCATTCAATCATTCATTCATTCATTCATTCATTCATTTATTTGTTATTTATTTTTATTTTTCTTCATCGTCAATGATATATCATTACTTTATACACAAGAACTGAAATGGAAATGATCTGTCACCTTTTTGGATTATGAATGTTAGGTGGGTATGTGAGGTTGTATAAAGTGGCAAGAAATTCATACAGATTTTAACACCACTTTATGAATGCTGGGTGGACATGTTAAGTTGTATGAAGTGGGCAGAACTTCACACAGATTTTAAAACGAATTTATGAATGCTGGGTGGGTATGTTAAGTTGCATGAAGTGGGCAGATCTTCACATAGGTTATAACACGACTGTCCCACATTCATACTCCGATAAAGCGACATATAATTAATTTTTCAATTCTAAAAAAATGTTTGTTTTTTTTCAATCAGTTGCTTGTACTATGAGCCCGTCGATGTCTCTGCTATCCATTCCATGGAAATGCCAAACGAGGGCATATACTGGGGAGTTGTATTTATCAAGCTGCAAAGAAAATGCATACGAGCAAAGACGTTTGTTGCATATACTTTTATAAAAGGACTTGTGATTCGAGGTCAAGTGTCCTAGTCCATTGGGAAGCAATGTCGTTGTGTCCTTACCCAAAATACTGTTTTCCACTTGTAAGTGGAACGTACTCGAGATGGTTGGGGGTGGATGAGGCTAGATCCCAATATCGACGTACCAAGCGCTATTTAAAAAGACAGGGTTTGCCTCCGGGCGAGAAGTCAGGCTTGGGGTAGGGGAGAGGTAGGTTAAGTGTACTTCCCCAAATAAGGCCAAGTAACCCACTTAAAAGCTAATCGTGAATGGAATGTATTTCAAGAAATACAATTTCCATTTAACATCCACCATAAAATGATGGGTGCGTCAGTGGAGTACAGCGAACCCACAATATTACTGTGTATATCAAATCAAAGGTAATGTTGAATTGAACTGCATTGTGAGTCAGACAGTTGAAGTTTGACTCTAATGATCAAAGGGTCATAAGCACATTTTGTCATCTAGAATTAAACTGGTATATGCATATTTGATAAGTTTTAGTAAATTTCTTATTGGCCTCCGCGAGCAATGGACTACCTAAGTTCCTCACCATTTAACCATTTACCAAACGCACATAATATCAAAATTTAATATTTTAAATATTATGTCTTCAATTTTTGCTATCATTTTTAACCAGACTATATTATATGACCCCCACTAGTTGGAACGAGCTCAACGATCTCGTCTCAATGAGAGGTCACATGATGTAGGTTTATTGACAGTGTTTTTCAACTGCGCAGTTTGTCAATTAAGCGGTAGGATGCGGCCGATTCGTTGGGTAAATGGTTAAAAAAGCTAATTATTTCCTCTTCTTCTTATTCTGAATGTCGCAAATCCGACATTTATTTTTAATATCACAAAGTCTCCGAGAAACACTTATCATTATATCTTGTGATTATACAAAATCAACCATTTTTGTTATAAAATGAGCTCACCACTTTTGTTACAACATCGCCAGCTTTTGTTAGAACTTTTGTCAGTGTGAAAAATAAAGTAATTCCCAAGTAGTGAGAGATGTCTAGATTTTATTCAAATGCACACAATTTCGGGAAGCTCGATGAGCTTCGAAACAATATATACTTGAATGAATTCTTGATATTTTAATCTTACCACGCTTTGCAAATGTCAAGCGATCTGGTTAGAAGAAACCTACTTTGTAGTCACACAATCGGAGCTTTGTGCAGATGAGAGCTATCGAGTGCTGATTTTAATTAATTCAGATGTGGTCAAATGGGAAGGACAACATATATTTTCTACGCTTTACAGAGTTTTTTCTTTTACAATTAAGTCTTTTATCTCTGGTTTTAGCCAGGGAAAATACAAAATTAGCAATAGTGTATCCCGCTGCAGATAAAATTCAACGATCTCCTTTACTTAGTGTGTGCTAATTCCATATGTATCATGTCAATATGTACCTATTCACATGACGAATAAAAATGCAAAGGGTCGTTCTATACTGCACGGCTGGTTAATTCCCGAAACATATTTTCATGATTTATTACGAAGTATGAGTGTAGACATTTAGGTCAGTTACTTACTGATCCAACTGAACCCCTTCAACAATGCATGCAGATATTTTGGATAAAGAGAATGTATAACTCGTCGTATGAGAACCATAAGGTTCTATCTTCCACAGGAAGATAGAACCTTATGGTTCTCACGCGACGAACTATTGCCACGAAGATGGAGAGAAGAATCACATATTCCTAGGGGAGAGCTGTCATAATTGAATCTAACAGCCCGCATGGAATTTTGTGTTCAGTAATAACGAATCTTCCGTAATATTACAATAGAGACAAGACCAACTGCTCGAAGAGCACAGACGATTGAACAAATCACTCATAGCACAGTGTTCAATGTGCCCCACACAGCCTCCTACCGTCTCTATTGTGATGCATTAAACAAATCACTCACAGCACAATGTTAAATGTGCCCCACACAGCCTTCTACCGCCTCTATTGTGATGCATTAAACAAACCACAGTGTACAATGTGCCCCACACAGCCTCCTACCGTCTCTGTTGTGATGCATTAAAACAATCACTCATAGTACAGTGTTCAATGTGTCTAACACAGCCTCCTACCGTATCTATTGTGATGCATTAAACAAATCACTCACAGCACAGTGTTCAATGTGTCCCACATAACCTTCTACCGCCTCTATTGTGATGCATTAAACAAATCACTCACAACACAGTGTTCAATGTGTCCCACACAGCCCCCACCCTCTCTATTGTGATGCATTATACAAATCACTCACAACACAGTGTTCAATGTGTCCCACACAGCCCCCACCGTCTCTGTTGTGATGCATTAAAACAATCACTCATAGTACAGTGTTCAATGTGTCCAACACAGCCTCCTACCGTATCTATTGTGATGCATTAAACAAATCACTCACAGCACAGTGTTCAATGTGTCCCACATAAACTTCTACCGTCTCTATTGTGATGCATTATACAAATCACTCACATCACAGTGTTCAATGTGCCCCACACAGCCTCCTATCGTCTCTACTGTGATGCATTAAACAAATCACTCACAGCACAGTGGTCAATGTGCCCCACGTAGCCTCCTACCGTCTCTGTTGTGATGCATTAAACAAATCACTCACAGCACAGTGTTCAATGTCCCCTACACAGCCTCCTACCGTCTCTATTGTGATGCATTACACAAATCCCTCACAGCACAGTGTTCAATGTGCCCCCACACAGCCCCCTACCGTCTCTATTGTGATGCATTAAACAAATCACTCACAGCACAGTGTTCAATGTGCCCCACATAGCCTTCTACCGTCTGTATTGTGATGCATTAAACAAATCACTCACAGCACAGTGTTCAATGTGCCTCACACAGCCTCCTACCGTCTCTATTGTGATGAATTAAACAAACCACTCACAGCACGGTGTTCAATGTGCCCCACACAGCTTCCTACCGTCTCTATTGTGATGCATTAAACAAATCACTCACAGCACAGTGTTCAATGTGCCCCACACAGCCTCCAACCGTCTTTATTGTGATGCATTAAACAAATCACTCACAACACAGTGTTCAGTGTGCCCCACATAGCCTAGCTCCTACCGTCTCTATTGTGATGCATTAAACAAATCACTCACAGCACAGTGTTAAATGTGTCCCACGCAGCCTCCTACCGTCTCTATTGCGATGCATTAAACAAATCACTCACAGCACAGTGTTCAATGTGCTCCTCACAGCCTCCTACCGTCTCAATTGTGATGCATTAAACAAATCACTCACAACACAGTGTTCAATGTGCCTCACACAGCCTCCTACCGTCTCTATTGCGATTCATTAAACAAATCACTCACAACACAGTGTTCAGTGTGCCTCACACAGCCTCCTACCGTCTGTATTGTGATGCGTTAAAGCGGGAGCTCTCAGGTCTCTTTTTTCTGGTGTACGCAGCATATAAAATTATTATTCTGAATTTATATTGGCAATGTTTGCAGAACAGTAGCGGCTGCCTATATAGGAAAAAAAACAATTGTATACAAGTCATCTTTATGCATGTGTACATATAAGGTAACAGTTGCCATCAAAATTAAATAGACAAGAGTTCAACTGTTGATATCACTTGGACACTTTGCTATTAGTAGCTATGTCGACAATCGACATTCCAAATTCAATTAATTTTTGCATTACTGTGCATGCGCACAATGCAAGTCTAAAACCTTTAGAAAGTGAATCTCAGACTGGAAACCATCCAGCCTGACATTCACAGCCTAAAGTTTTTAAGTTTGTTTTTGTGCGTAAAATGGTGCTGTACTAACAATGAAAAACCGTTAAATTAAAATATAATGAATTTTGAACGTTATACACCAAACTAATTTCAAGCGAATATCAGATGAATGTTGAACGTTAACCCTTTACCCAACGTAACGGCCAAAACCGGCCAGCGCTATTCTCAAAAATCGCCAATTAATTTTCAAAATATTTTCATTTTTTGTCTCAAAAACATAGGTTATGACCCCTCGTTGGAACGAGCTCGTCGAGCTCGTTCCAACGAGGGGTCATAACCTATGTTTTTGAGACAAAAAATGAAAAAATTTAGTTATTCAAGAATTTTTTTTGCAAGTGTCGTCTGCTTTTCATGTTACGTAAAGGGTTAAGCTAACTTCAGGGACATAATAAATCTAACACTACCAGAAATCAAATCGATTTGAACTTCCTTTACAAATTTATACGAAAAATTATGATTGTCATTGGAACCAGATTCATGATCCATGAACTGATTTCAATGGCATCCATAGTTTCATTATTTTATCGGTCTACTATACATTTAACTTTAAACGTGTATCTGATACAGTAGTCAAATTAAGTAATAAATAATTACAACCAAAAAAAACTAATTCCGCGAAAACAAACGTATACATTTGTCAAAATAACAATAAAAGTTTGAGTCTGATTGAAGAGGTTCAATGATCTCATTCCAATGACATCCACAGTTTTATTGTTATATTGAAAATATTATGACAATGTGTTTTTCAAAATTTTACTTTATTTCCAAAATACTGTATTGGGTGAGGGGTTAAAGAGTTTTGACCATAGGCCCTACACCACTGAGTCGGCTTCATTTAGTCAATTCTATCGGTAAAAGGGGAGAAAATGGCGAAACATTCGGGGGATTACTCTAAAAAGACCCATCATCGTAGAACTTACTAGAAGACGAGGTCCAAAGCACCCACGAAAGAAATTATAGTCCCAGTGCCCTAAAAATTAGAATTTTCCGAAATATGCGCCTTTATTACTCGTGTGCGCATGGATATGTCTTTACTAACGGATATACTTGTCTGCCGCAATATAAAAGGTTCGGTTTTGATAATCATGATTGAACGTCACGTCTGCCACTACTTGCCGATTGCTTTATTTTTAACACTGCCAAAAATCGTAATAACAGTAATGATGTTGTAACAAAAGTGATGAGCAAGTTTTTTGTTTGTATCAAAAACGGGTGGGTGTTGTAACAAAGGTGGTGAGCTCATTTTGTAACCAAATGAGTGATTTTGTAACAAAGGTGGTGAGCTGTAACAAAGTGGTTAAGTGTTGTAACAAAAGTGGTGATATGTAACAAAAATGGTTGTTACAGAAGTGGTTGCAACACAAGTGCCTTGAGATAACGTAGGTGTGTGCAAGATTAAACAAGGTCAGGGTATTATTCCACAGAATCACGATAAAATCATGTTACAGAAAAGGCTTTATTCGGTCATTATAAAGAAAGTTAAATTACTTTTTTCTGTGATTGAACCTCGGCTCGGCACATCGGTAACCCGAACACAAATATAAAGTAACTTGACAATCCAAGCAATATTTTTCAAGTTATCGAATGCCAAAGGGATTGGAGGAATTTTCAATTTTGAAGGATACAGGGTTAATATCTCAGTATCAAAATAACAGATTTACACCAAAAACTATACAGCTCGGCACATCAGTAACATGAATACAAATATAAAGTAACTTGACAATCCAAGCAATATTTTTCAAGTTATCGAATGCCAAAGGAATTGGGGGAATTTTCAATTTGAAGGATAAAGGGTTAATATCTCGGGATCAAATCATCAGATTTACACCAAAAACTATACAGCTCGGCAAATCAACAATCTGAACACAAATATAAAGTAACTATACAATCCAAGTAATATTTTTCAAGTTATCGAATGACAAATGAATTGGATGAATTTTCAATTTGAAGGATAAAGGGTTAATATCTCAGAATCAAATTATCAGATTTACACCAAAAACTATACAGCTCGGCACGTCAGTAATCTGAACTCAAATATAAAGTAACTTGACAATCCAAGAAATATTTTTCAAGTTATCGAATGACAAAGAAATGGATACGGACGCCGGACGGACAGACGGTCGGACGGACGAACGGACAGACGGACAGATGCACAGACAAAGGATGTACGAACGACGGATGGCCACCCCGGATGCCGGCATTATGTGTACCATACATAGTATGGGTACACATAGAAACACTTAACCTCGTGAAGGCATTTGGTCGCATTACTTGAGGTGCTGACCAAAACACATTACTCCATGATAAAAAATCACTTGGTAGATAGAAATTAGATTACTGTTGTGTGGATTACGATTTTGCAAGAAAGTTGTACTTCAAACCACTTGATGCAATTCATAACAGCGGTTTTAGGATTAGCCTTGGAGATTTTAAAACATCACCAAATAGATTCAATGCTCGTTGAAGCAGAGGTGCCTTCCCCCGAGAAGTGTAGAATTGAACTGTCACTCCAATATGTTTCTAAACTGTTGGCTTATCCATTAATCCCCGCTTGTAATTGTGTCACCGATCCTCAAAATGTTGAATTTTTTAACAGACCAGAAACTTAATTGTCCATTGGAAATTAGAATTAAACCTCATATGGAATGAGACATCCTTGAATCAGATTCGGCAAAAGAGAGCCACGAAGGCATGAACCTCATATTCCTCCTTGGTATCTAAGAAAATATACTCAAACAATCCTATCACTGATTTCAAAAGTCAATTAAGTGATTTTAAACCACATATTGGTACCTACATCAAATTTATGTGGCAAGCGGAATGGGGTGGGGCGACAAATAACAAGTTCAATCGCTTCCGACTGTCAATGATAGATATTATTTTGGTACATTGTACAAATCTTAACCATGTCAGAGGTGGATCTCTAAGAGATCTATTTTATCATACGAGTCTGCACAAAATTCTATCATATCTTGAAGTAATCAGTCTTTAAAATATGTTTCAAAATTGTGTTTATTCTTTTACACTAGATTCTCCAACAGTAGAGTTGTGTACTAAGGCGTACTGCACGTCGATTGTGAACTTTTCTACAACCAATGCTAACCCTACTTGTGTGGAGTTAGTACGTTGGGGAGTCTGACAGTTGCTCGCCGGGTACTCCGGCTTCCTCCACCGTAAAGCTGTCCGACAGGAGATGACCCTGGCTATCAAAAATGTCGTTAAACCCCAATAAATAAATAAATAAATAAATAAATAAATAAATAAATAAATAAATAAATAAATAAATAAATAAATAAATAAACTCCCCAAGTCTCAAATCATCAGGTTGATTTATAAGGTATTCACAACACGAGTATCATCATTCCTTATTGTTCAAACTACTTCCGTATTTGAAATGTTCCTTCATAATTGACAATGATATATTTTACGATCTACCGTTTCTCTCGCCACAATATAACCTAGTTCCTGGTGTTGCGAAGAGCACTAACCATTAAACAAATAAATGTATAGCAGGATGTTGATGTAACGTTGATGATTTTATCAGGGAACCAGTCTTGTGTTTTCGGACAGGTCAATTATAAAATCAAAGTTCACTAATATTATTGTATTCCATCCCTGACTTCCCTCTTCATCAAAATTGATTTTCGATAAAGTTATCTCCCCTGAAATTATTTTAGACTGGCGAGAAACGTCGAATTACAAAACATGTAATTCTTGAAAAAAAAAAAATTACTTCCTGTTCTTACTTTTTAATTAATGAAAACAACAGATAGCTCTCGACAGTTTATGTCAGCTTATTACACGCATCTAGGCAACAGTCTACTTAGGTTCTTTATTTAGCTAATGTGTTTTATAGAAATTTTATATTTTCCAGGAAATATATTTACAAATCTTATCTCCTAGTCTTTTATTTTAAAGGAAAAGATAGTGTGTTTATTATATGTCACTATCCACACACTGTTGATATAATAAACAGAACAAAGTTATAGAACGTCAAAAGATGGTGAAAGCGCCGTTTTGTTAGCATTGTAGACACGGTCACACGGAACGTGTTGTATACATAGTGTCATTATTCGAATTTTTAACCCTTTGGACTTGAGAGACCGCTTTTCCATACCAGGAACATGATACCATCAATCCAATCAGAGTACAGTATTACTTAATGAAGACTGTGCCATATAATGTCACATGGCAGTTGAAGTCTCCCCGTATGGAAGTTTACAATGTCAGCTCTTGGGATCAGCCAATCAGCGTGGATAAATGGTGGCGACCTATGAAGCCTTACCAGGTCGATAATGACGTCAACGGTGACCCCCTTATGAAATCAATATTGTTTTAAGAAATAAAAAACCCGCCTCGTCTCAAAAATGGCAATCTTACAGCAAACGTTCTGAGTCGTCCGCTGAAAGTGATTAAAGTTTTATCAAACTCTCTTTAACCAAACGAAATAATCTGTTTATAATATGTGTCCCAAATTGAGAAACTTATTTCGATCGATAACTCCATCCGATAGCTCAATGTAAATCGAAACACTGTAAACTTCCGGATGGCCGATGTGATTGTCCTTGACATTTAATTGTTGTGAGAATTCTAAATGCAAATCACCCCAACGAGAAAATAAATTATCGGGCCGACTAATTAAAGGGACATACTGGTTTTTGTCCGTTGACATAATAAATACGTTACGGGATGTTTAGTGATCGGATATGGTGTCATGTGAGGATCAGTGGGATCAATATTGCTCTCACTTCGCCTCACATGACACCATATCCTACCACTAAACATCCCGTAACTTATATTATTATGCTAGTAAATTTGTTTATCCAATCAAATGAAGTTACCAAGAGACATAGACTCCGCAACATTAGGTTCAGGGTGGATGAAAAGCACCCAATATTAATTTAATATTAGGTGCCCGTCAGCCATTTTGTTTTATCATTATATCCACACGCCTCAGCTTTTAATTTACACGTAAGTACATGCTGCAGCGCAGTCGTACAGAAGACCCAACATATAAAATAGCCCCGTCGTATAAACATTGCATTCAATTGAATGAAACTGTTATAATAAAATGCCGAACCAGCCCAAAACATTGGCGGTTATAGAACAAGTCGTGAGTGATTTATTAGAATGCGGAAACAAAATTACTCTCCTTGTTGCGTATGTAAACATGTTTTGTTTACATTTTTCGAGAAGTGCGCATCATTTCACTATTCGTTGAGTTAACTTCCCCAATGACAGTTTAGCATGCGTTGCGTTATAAATATGCTTCGCCACGCCTAATATTGTTTACTCTTCGCCGTATATGACACTATATCTGCCAACTAAACGTCCCGTAACTTATAATATGGGGTGTTTAGATGCCTTTTCAGATTTCCAATACATATCCTCGTCTCGCATCAAATATATACACGTCGTCGTGAGTGCGACACCAAAATATATCATGGAGTTTGGAGCTATTTTATAAACCTTTCGATTAAGGTATTTATAACCCAAGCGAAAACTGGGCGTTCTTGCATCGCCAGAAGCAAAGTTTTGTTAATAAACAGAACACACTTGTGAGAATCGGTCAGTTGCTCAACGAAACGTTTCGGGAATTCATCGGATCAAGATGTAGCGGAGAAAAAGTGGAAAGTATAGTCTGGAAACACAACAAAATCGACCGATCGGGCTACAAATACGTTCTTGTTAAAGTGAAATGACCGGCTTGTAAATTGTATGATTTGTTGGTGGATACGGTGTTACATGAGCCTCGTCCAGTATGGTTTTTGCTATGTCTTATATGTCACCGTATTCGCCACCTATCCGCAGCATAAATTATAATATTTCGACTTCATTGTAATGTTCATGCATCTTCTAAGCGCATCGCATGTTGTTAGGATGATACTGCTTCATCCATGCATGTTGTATGAGAGCCGCCAATTTGGTTTCTTTGGAGGGATGTGTTTACTTTGACCTCTGAAATTGTAGGAGTGTAGAGGGAGAGTATGTACTACCGTATGGAAGTTTGTCGATCAACTGCAATCGATCAAAGAACTAACAAAAATACCCAAATGGACCCAGAACCCTTCCAGGAACCTGGTATATTTGATGATACGTTTGGTGTGGGTAACGCATAGGGTGTGTTCATGGGAGTATTCGTAGAGTATGTTTGGAAGTTTGTTGATTTACCGAAAACTACCCGGGTAACCAGGGGCGGCGGAACCGGGGGTACATGGGGTACGTGCCTCCCCCACTTTTTTACCAATTATAGGTACCCAAACGGCATTTTCCGCCATAACGTACACAACGCCTATGCCACTACACATCACCTATACATATATGACCACATTGATTTTCAACATTCAAGATGTTATTGAATAAAAATAGAATGCTCCAAAAAGAAAAGGGATATTTCAAAGGACGAACGAATACACTGCCCCACCACCATTGATCTCCCCTCGCAGAACGATTATTTTCCATTCTACTTCCAACCCACTTTTTGGACTCAGGAAGGTGTGACCCCACACTTTTTTGGAGCTTCCGCCGCCTTTGCGAGCAATGACTAAGCAGTACTCAAATGGACCCCGAAACCTCACAGGACCTTGGCTTATTTCATGATATTCGATGATACTCCGTTGGTGTGGATAGCAAGTGGTGATATTTGCCCGTTAACCAAGTAGAGAGTATCCAAATGCTAAGTTGGTTATTGTGGGGTGTAGAGCAAAAGAGACGATCTCGATGCAGAATTGTAGTTTTGTTGTTACTATTTCGAGTTTATTTCGTCATTCACGGCTTTACTTATAGTCCACAGATCTAGAGTACTCCAGTAGATGGGGAGAACCTTCCACTTAATATAGATTTACTTGAAACCCTTCTGCATCCTTAGTGTAACTATGGCTACAAGTAATACAACTCATGTTAGTATTATAGTCTCACAGGATATATTTTTCCTGTCGTGTTACAACTACTACAGCTTACTTTTTCTCCACCTATGACCACTACTAACTTTGACTGCCACTGTCTCCTAATCCTGTTCTAATACCTACAGGTAACTACTACTCCCATACGTTTCATCCATTACTATGTTTAGCATCACTAGCCTTTGTGTAGACTCTCTTGACGTAGAGGTCCTAGTCCCATACACCAAAATCGTTGTTGAATAGAACAGTGTTGTTTAATACTCGAATGGGGGCTATGCGAAGTATCTCACTCAGCTCTAACCTCATAGACCTTATGTGAGCATTGGAAAGTTATTGACCATATATAGAGGATATGGAATGAGTGTTTTTCTCATATAATATTTATGAAACGAGTCTAAGAATTTTCCGTTTGGGCGAGCCTCAGGCGAGCCTCTGGCGAGCCCAAACGGAATATTCGGACGAGTTTCGTAAATAGTATATGAGAAAAACATTCATTTCATATTCTATTTATCATATGACACACACACGCACAAATTAGGTACATAGTATGACTTTTTAACCCATCACCTAACTTGAGTTGCAGACGGCACTTGGAAAAAAGATCATCGTATAACTAAAAATTTTCATTTTTTGCTTCCAAAACATAGGTTATGACCCCTCATTGGAACGAGCGCGACACGCTACTTCCAATGAGGGGTCAGGTCATAACCTATGTTTTGGAAGAAAAAAGTGAAAATATAAAAAAAAAATGTTTTTCTTGTATTGCGCGAGACGGTTTTTGCCGTAACGTTAGGTAAAATATTAATACAATATAACCCACGCTAAATAGGACAGATAACGTAAATTCTCCCTACTGAAATTATGCAAATGTGACCCAGTTGTATTTTGTTTAGCTAATCAAATTTGCTCCCTTGAAAATGAGTAGACGCTCCTTTATAAATACATGTATTGCTTACATCACTTGGATTTATGGTTCCAAGAATAACACTTCAAGAAATAACTTGGAAGAAGGTCATGTACAACAGTCTCTGAATTACTGAGAATACGATTTTTGACAGTCTTTTTAAAAAAAATGTTCCAGAAAGAAGGACTCCCACCAAACGACGCACCAAATATCCTCTCGTAATCCCCCACCCCTACCAGTAGGCCACTGCTAATCTATTTATGCCGCAGTCCAACACTGAATGCCTCAATGTAATTTCGTTTTGTTTGTTACTCCCAGTGAACGTACTAAACTAATAATTTTTATTGCGGATTTTGAGTTTTAGCTTGGACTAACTGTATGGGTAATTAGTGCTACTTTAAAAAAGTCTTGATCCGCCGTGATGTGCACTGTACTTACGCGCACCCAAGAAAATGGTTGTCTTAGATTGTAAAAAATATATGGCTGAATATAGAAAGTGTGTGTGTGTGCGGGGGGGGGGGGGGGGGGGGGGGGGGGGGGGATAGGTTGCAGCGTAGGGTGGGAACATGGATTTGTGGAAATCACAGTGCTTTTAGACCAATACGTGAAGATGTACGACCTGAGCTCAGTCTAGCTTCAATAACAACAAAAATGTTCATATGGCGATAGGTTCACTGTGGGCAAAAGTGTGTTTAAAAGCTATTTCGGATTTTTTTCAATTTACGTGGTTTGTATGTCGTCGCGTTGATCTCTAATGCTCATTTGCCCGGTGTTTGCATTCTGTTGGATAATTCACAAGCAGGCATGGTTTGGAAAACATTTACCCCCCCCCCCCCCCACCAACCCCCACCATGAGGCATTGGGGCAGAGGTAAAATTATATTTTTCTTTTTTCGGAAAATACACATATATTTACATACACGCTTATTAATAGCTTAGTTTTTGGTACATATTCGGTATTTTGGAACGGGGCATCGTTCAGGCGGTCACGTAACAAGGATCCTTTGGAGCGGTTGTATTTCGTTATCATTAATGCTCTTAACTGACATAGTAACTTCACACATTCATATTATTCAACTTAAAAATTTGGAGGGCACATTCTCAGTCCAACTTTGTCTTATACTTAAGTTTAGAATCCTAATATGGGTGGCGGGTCAAACGTAATTTGTTTGGTATCAAACTGTAATATTTGTATTGTCATAAATTTATCCCCATTAAAAGTCGTTTTGTCATATCATGATTATGTACAATTAACGAAACATTTCAAGCCTTTTTTAAAAGAATCAACTAAGGCGGCAAACGATTTCATTGTTCACATGTTGCCTAGTTTTGACCCACGCGTGGGCCTCTCAGGGAACTGGCGAATAGCTCACAAACGAATGGCAGTTCTCTTCCAGCGGTTGACAATCACACGAGTCGCCATTTGCCAATAATCAAATGCATACCGCTCTTTGCCATTCGCTCATCGCTAAATGCCATTCGCCATTAGCTAATCGACAAATGCTAATCGCCATTGGCCAACAGCAAATAGAAAACTAATCGCTAATCGCCATTTGTGACTCACCATTCGCTGACAACAAAAAGAAAATTTAATCGCTATTCGCCATCAGCCAATCACCTAACCCCTCCCAACCATTACTATATATGTGGATTGGAAGAGTAAAGGGGCAAAAATGACTGAAACATTATTGTTTGGTGTAAAAATTGAAAACAAACCACTCTTCAAGCATTTCCTTCACTTTTCTATCATCCAAACATATCTTAACCCCCCCCCCCCCAACAACAAAAACCAACAACAACAAAAAAAAACAAAAACAGGGATGCCTTGTCCCAGCTATGAAACGCCCCGATCTTTATCCCCTACTCCCACTACCCCGTCCCAACAAGGACCTTCCCGTCATTAGACCCTAGTATTAGTTAGGACTGGAAAAGAACTCCTGAAGCCCGACAACAAGCTTCCAAATATCATGGTAGATCCCTTAAAATTACCTAGCGCCACCCCCCCCCCCCCCTCCATTATAAAATTATGGCTACGCCCCTGTTAAGGAATAGGGTCGGTATATGGCAATAGGAAATTAAGAAATGACGACTGGCAACACTGATTAGCGAAAAACGATTGGCGATTAGCAATTAACTACTGGCGATTGGCATTGTTTTAGGGCCACGAAACCAGTTAGCGACTGGCGATTGACGATTGGCGAGACTGACGATTGGCGAATAGCGAATCTGAGGAGACACAAAAAGCGTTTAGAGATTAGCGATTGGCGTATCGATAGAGGCGCATTTAACTGGCGATTAGCGAATGGCGGTCAGATTGGCAACTAGCGATTGGGGATAGGACTGGCGACTGGCTATTAGAGAATAGCGATTAGCGTGTCGGTTAGGAGTTTCCATTCGGGCGTGTAATTTATCGATGCACCTGGAAATGTACGTTGGACGTGCATTTTTCAGCGCGATGAGATTAAATGTACGTCGGACATGTAATTTAGCGATGCACCTGGAAATGTACGTTGGACGTGCATTTTTCATCGCGATGAGATTAAATGTGCGTCGGACGTGTAATTTTAGCGATGCACCTGGAATTTATCGTTGCAACGCTATTTTTGAATGTAGGTGCACCTGTAGTAAAAAATACAGGTGCATCGCTATTTTCTGTTTAGGAAAATCTCCTCGCGATGGGAAATGCACGTCCGACGTACATTTATACGTCGGACGTATAAAATACAAGTTGGAAGAGTGAAATGCACGCTGGACGTGGATTATTTTCCAGGTACATCGATATTTTTGTAGATGCACCTACATCCGAAAATAGCGTTGCAACGCTAAAATACAGGTGCATCGCTAAAAAATGCACGTCGGACGTGTATTTTGGCTAATATGTATGTTGGACGTGTATTTTTTCCTAAAATTGCACGTTGGACGTGCATTTGTCATCGCGATGAGATTAAAATGCACGTCGGACGTGTAATTTTAGCGATGTACTTGGAAATTATCGTTGCAACGCTATTTTTGATTGTAGGTGCACCTGTAAAAAATACAGGTGCATCGCTATCTTCTGTTTTGGAAAATCTCATCGCGATGGGAAATGCACGTCCGACGTGCATTTATACGTCGGACGTATAAAAGACAAGTTGGACGAGTGAGCTGGACGTGGATTATTTTCCAGGTGCATCGATATTTTTGTAGGTGCACCTACATTCGAAAATAGCGTTGCAACGCTAAAATACAGGTACATCACTAAAAATGCACGTCGGACGCGTATTTTGGCAAAACCGTACGTTGGACGTGCATTTTTGCCCTAAATTGCACGTTGGACATGCATTTTTCATCGCGATGAGACTGAAATACACGTCGCACGTGTATTTTTTATCGATGCACCTGGATTTTATCGTTGCAACGCTATTTTGGAATGTTGGGGCACCTACAAAAAATACAGGTGCATCGCTATTTTTTTATTTAGCGAAATCTCAACGCGATGAGAAATGCACGTCCGACGTGGAAATGCACGTCGGACGTACAAATTGCACGTTGGACGTGGATATTTCCAGGGGCATCGCTATTTTTTCCAGGTGCACCTACATTTAGAAATAGCGTTGCAACGATAAAATACAGGTGCATCGCCAAAAAATGCACGTTGGACGTGTATTTTAATCTCATCGCGATGAGAAAAGACTTTTGACCCAAATGGTACGCCATATGATTCGCTGGGGCCATGACTTGATCTGGAGACGTCATACGTAATTTTACGCAGTTGAAATTATTCAAGTTCAACAATGCCCGGAAACATAGGCCTGACATTTAAGATAAATTCCAACTGCGAAATATGCCGTACCATGCAGTGTAATGCGTAGTGATTTGCACCATAACCTTGTACTGTATTTAGACTGACCACAACCCCTGACTATACACATGACAGCACGGACGATGGTTATTACCATAAGTTCTTTGTTCATCTCTCTCTCCCTCTCTCCCCCTCCCCCCTCTCTCTCTCTCTCTCTCTCTCTGTCTCTCTCTTTCTCTCTCTTTCTCTCTCTCTCTCTGTTAATTTTCCAGTTTTCACTGTTCAGTTTTTAGCTCACCTGACTGAGAGTCAGGATGAACTATAGTGATCACTCACCGTCCGTCGTCCGTCGTCTGTCGTCCGTGAACATGGTGTTTGCACCTGCTCCTCCAAAACCGTTGAACCTATTTTAGTTTGAGGTGGTTGCTTGTTCTGACATCGCATTTTGTTTTTGTTCAAATCAGCAAGCCCAGTCCCATACGGAGGGGGTGGAGAAGAATGCTCCAAAATTCTTAAAAGATCTTCTTCTCATGAACCAGTGGGTACAATAACTTGATATTTGGTATGGGGCTTCCTTTTGAGGTGTAGAATCAAGTTTGTTCGTGCATCAATATTTGCCTTTATAATGGGAGGGGCAAGTTTTTTATTTCTATATTCTGAACCGATGATCCGATTGGAACCAAATTTGATATGTGGTATTACTGAGTCATAAGTACTTGATTTGTGCAAAAAAAAATTCGTGTGTCCCCGTGGGAACCCCAGGAGCTAAACATAGAACTATTTTCAAATGCCCATATTTCCCAAACCACACGGAACAGAAAACCGCTATTTGGTATGAAGCATCCCCGTTAATTGGTATGAAGCATCCTAAGGTTCAGTAGAATTGTATGGTAACACAAAATGCCATCGGTTGTGTCAGGGTGTTCTCTACAGGGGAGGGGGTGGGGGGCATCGAACAAAATGCTGAGTCAGCATGTTTGCAAGAATAAAAGAAAAAAGTTCTTCAAAACCACTGATCAGAATCTTTTGATATTTGGTAAACAGCATCCATAAGGTGGCCCAGGAGGGGCAAATACAAATGTGTTAAAAATGAAGCCCCTCGGTTCATATTTGGGTTCAATACAGGAGCCTGAATTTTTAACATAGGGCAATATGGGAAATGATCTTTAAAAAAAGTTATTTTTCAGATCCACAGGCAGAATGCTTTCATATTTAGTATGCAACATCTTTAGGGGCGTTAGATTCAAGTTAGTTCAAATCTGGTTAATAGTTGGGCTCTATGTTGGAGCCCAAAGTTTAACTTAATGCAATATGAGGAAATCCACCATTGAGAATCGTTTCATATTTGGTTTCCAACTTTTGTTGATATTTTTGGAAAATGGTGTTGGATATGTGTGATTGGACATCGATATGTTACCAAGTTTAGTATGGATCTTGAATGTCACCAGCCCACGAAAACTTAGTGCATGTTTTTCGCTCGAGCGCCGCGTTAATGTCTGTGGGGCACGTTTTGAAAAAAAATTCATTTGTACTGGACGGGCTTTTTCGGAGGTCTCATCGTTCTTTTCTTGGTATAAACTCGTTCATCAATAGTTTCTGGTCGAAACGTAACTTTTGAGGTATGCGAAGACTGACACGTGACGACATGTTGGAATCTGGCAACAAACAGACTGCAGTGGCAAAAATTCTCAACGTTACTCAATCGGTGATTGTGGTCGCACTACCGACAGACAGGCAATGTTGATGATAGATGTCGGTCAGGTTGTCCAAGAGCGACAACTGCTAACCAGGATCGTTTCATCCGAACCACAGCATTACGTAACCACCATCAAAGGGCCACAGAAAGTGGACAGCAGCTGCACCGAGCGACAGATGTGCGATTCAGTGGTCAGACTATCTGAAATAGCTTACACAACTGGAATTTGTACGCTCGACGATCGCGAATATTTCCACGTTTGACTGAACGTCACATCGCAGCCAGACGTAATTGGTGTAGAGCACGACAGCGCTGGTACAATCGTCGGTGGAGCAATGACATGTTTTCCGATGAAACGAGGTTCACTCTCGACTTCTACGACAGGTGAAACAGAGTGTGGCGGAGGCGGCGGAACGAACGATGCCATGACGTAACCGGTAGGCAGCACGATCGTTTTGGTGATGGATTGATTATGATGTGGGGAGGAACAGCATTACATGCCATCTAAGGGCGAGTCACAGGGCAGTACTACCGTTACAACATGTTAGCAGCTCATGTAGTGCCATTTGCGCGACATCACGGCCGTCGATTCATTTTCCAAGATATAGTGCAAGAGCACACAAGGCCCGTGTCCCTACAGAGTTCCTTCAGCAGCAGAACATCACTAAACCGCCTTGGCCAGCACTAAGTCCAGACCTTTCGCCAAATCGATCACGCCTAGGATATGCATGGCAGGCGCGTACGACAACGTCGACAGCCCCCTACTCACGTCCAGGAACTCGCCGCTGCACTATAGGAAGAATGGAATAACATCGTTCAAGCTGATATTTGACGTTTGGTGAGGCGTATGCCACGTCGAATCCGCGCTTGTCCCCCGAACCAAGGAGGATTTACAAGGTATTGAGGTTTTGGACTGAATGTGGTAAATTCTCTGACTGACCTTCCATGTGTTTACAGCTCAGTGCGTGGAATGTGTGCTTGTGAGATACCCAACTATCGTTGAAATCATTCTCCAGATGTCATAGTACAATGCCTCAACCATCTTTTTGATAAAAATATAAATATCTTTAGATATCTCACTTTTATCAAATATTCCCTACTTTTTTGAATTGTATATTTATTTTCTTTCGATTTTTCCTTCTTGTTTGTTCCGTTTTGCGGCGTCTATTTGTTTCAGTGACATCAAAAGTACATTTCGTTTGATTTACCTCAAAGCGAAACCAAATGAAATCCCCAAGAAAGCTCTTGATCTAACTAGTAATCTAACAAGACTAGATTTTATACTTGGATTTATGTCAGACACACAATCGGTCATATAAATGAAGATATATACTCTGTAGAACCCGATTACTTATGTCAGACACACAGTCCGTCATACAAATGAAGATGTGTACCCTGTAGAACCCGATTAGTTATGTCAGACACACAATGGGTCATACGATACACTGAAGATCTGTATTCTATAGAACCCGATTAGTTATGTCAGACGCACAGTCGGTCATACAAATGAAGATCTGTACACTGTAGAACCCGAGTAGTTATTTCAGAGACACAATATGTCACATAGATGAAGATCTATTCTCTGTAGAACCCGATTAGTTATGTCAGACACACAATCGGTCATGCAATGAAGATCTGTACTCTGTAGAACCCGATTAGTTATGTCAGACACACAATCGGTCATACAAATGAAGATCTATACTCTGTAGAACCCGAGTAGTTATGTCAGACACACAATCGGTCATACAATGAAGATCTGCACTCTGTAGAACCCGATTAGTTATGTCAGACACACAATCGGTCATACAAATGAAGATCTATACTCTGTAGAACCCGAGTAGTTATGTCAGAGACACAATATGTCGCACAAATGAAGATCTATACTCTGTAGAACCCGATTAGTTATGTCAGACACACAATCGGTCATACAATGAAGATCTGCACTCGGTAGAACCCGATTAGTTATGCCAGACACACAATCGGTCATACAATGAAGATCTGTACTCTGTAGAACCCGATTAGTTATGTCAGACACACAGTCAGTCAAGCAAATGAAGATCTATACTCTGTAGAACCCGATTAGTTATGTCAGACACACAATCGGTCATACAGTGAGGATCTATACTCTGTAGAACCCGATTAGTTATGTCAGACACACAATAGGTCAAACAATGAAGATCTATACTCTGTAGAACCCGATTAGTTATGTCAGACACACAATAGGTCATACCAATTAAAATCTATACTCTGTAGAACCCGATTAGTTATGTCAGACACACAATAGGTCATACAAATTAAGATTTATTCTCTGTAGAACCCGATTAGTTATGTCAGACACACAATCGGTCATACATTGAAGATCTGCACTCTGCAGAACCCGATTAGTTATGCCAGACACACAATCGGTCATACAATGAAGATCTGTACTCTGTAGAACCGATTAGTTATGTCAGACACACAGTCAGTCAAGCAAATGAAGATCTATACTCTGTAGAACCCGATTAGTTATGTCAGACACACAGTCAGTCATGCAAATGAAGATCTATACTCTGTAGAACCGTATTACTTATGTCAGACACAGAGTCAGTCATACAAATGAAGATCTATACTCTGTAGAACCCGATTAAGTATGTCAGACACACAATCGATCATACAAATGAAGATCTGTACTCTGCAGAACCCGATTAGTTGTGCCAGACACACAATCGGCCATACAATGAGGATCTATACTCTGTAGAACCCGATTAGTTATGTCAGACACACAGTCAGTCAAGCAAATGAAGATCTATACTCTGTAGAACCCGATTAGTTATGTCAGACACACAATCGGTCATACAGTGAGGATCTATACTCTGTAGAACCCGATTAGTTATGTCAGACACGCAATAGGTCAAACAATGAAGATCTATACTCTGTAGAACCCGATTAGTTATGTCAGACACACAATAGGTCATACCAATTAAGATCTATACTCTGTAGAATCCGATTAGTTATGTCAGATACACAATAGGTCAAACAATGAAGATCTATACTCTATAGAACCCGATTAGTTATGTCAGACACACAATAGGTCATACCAATTAAGATCTATACTCTGTAGAACCCGACTAGTTATGTCAGACACACAATCGGTCATACAAATTAATATTTATTCTCTGTAGAACCCGATTAGTTATGTCAGACACACAATCGGTCATACAATGAAGATCTATACTCTGTAGAACCCGATTAGTTATGTCAGACACACAATAAGTCACACAAATGAAGATCTGTACTCTGTAGAACTCGATTAGTTATGTCAGACACACAATCGGTCATACATTGAAGATCCATACTCTGTAGAACCCGATTAGTTATGTCAGACACACAGTCGGTCATACAAATGCAGATCTGTATTCTGTAGAACCCGATTAGTTATGTCAGATACACAGTCGATTGTACAAATGAAGATCTGTACTCTGTAGAACCCGATTAGTTATATAAGACACACAGTCGGTCATACAGTTGAAGATCTGTACTCTGTAGAACCCGATTAGTTATGTCAGACACACAGTCGGACATACAACGGACGATCTGTACTCTGTATAACCCAATTAGTTATGTCAGACACACAGTCGGTCATACAAAGGACGATCTGTATTCTGTAGAACCCGATTATTTATGTCAGACGCACAGTCGGTCATATAAATGAAGATCTTTACTCTGTAGAACCCGATTAGTTATGTCAGACACACAGTCGGTCATACAACTGAATATCTGTATTCTGTAGAACCCGATTAGTTATGTCAGACACGCAGTCGGTCATAGAACTGAATATCTGTATTCTGTAGAACCCGATTAGTTATGTCAGACATACCGTCGTCATATGAATGACGATCGGTACTCTGCATAACCCGATTAGTTATGTCAGACGCACCGTCGGTCGTATAAATGACGATCTCTACTCTGTAGAACCCGATTAGTTATGTCAGACACACAGTCGGTCATACAAATGAAGATCTGTATTCTGTAGAAACCGATTAGTAATGTCAGACACACAGTCGGTTTTGAAAATGAAGATCTGTACTCTGTAGGACCCGATTAGTTATGTCAGACACTCAGTCGGTCATATAGTGAAGATCTGTACTCTGTAGGACCCGATTAGTTATGCCAGACACACAGTCGGTCATATAATGAAGATCTGTACTCTGTAGAACCCGATTAGTTATGTAAGACACACCGTCGGTCATATGCTGAAGATCTGTTCTCCGTACAACCCGATTAGGGCGCCTGGAGACCATGCATGATTAGTTCGGAGTACTGGTACGGTACACGTTAATGAAATAAGAAGCTGCGTCATAACAAATAGATTTCCAAGAAGTATTAAATTTATTGACCATCACCCTGACTGACGAATAGGCCTGCTACATGAACAGGGTATGCCTTCGACGAAGGCATACTTTGATGATGTAATTGCAATACTTTTCCAGTTTACACCCCTCCTCCGAATCGGCCATCCTGGTGGCGCTCCTGGTCGTGTATCGGTGTATGCGTCCTAATAACCCCTTCCCATTACACACAAGGAGTTCACAGCGTCTCTACGTATTTGTCTCGACGGACTCATTATACTAATTAATTGATAATAAGTTATAAGACTAATATACACAAAAGTGCTCATTGGTTTTTCAATTTGCAAGACGCTATCTGTTTAATTGATAAATTGGAAGTGTTACTAATAGAATGCCTATTGAACAAGATGTGTTTTCAAACTTCTTTTCAATGAATTTAGAGCGTAGGTGGTGTTTATATTTTTATATTAGATGTCACGTGACTTTCCCGCGTTCTGATTGGTTGAACAGAAACACCCTATTTTCCGATAGTTCGTCAGCGAAATCGCACAGACCTACTATCATTTTTGAAAAAAGAATAGTGCACGGTAATAGTGCACGGTTATAAATAGTAACATTCGAATTCGCTTAAAAAATTCCATTGAAGCGTAAATACTTTACAAGACATCTCGTCCCATATACATTATTACATTTAGTTTGGAGAAATAAAAATATGTGTATCGAAAGTGGTGTTTGTAATAGTGTTGGGGGCGGGGAGGGGGTTAATGGAATAATGGTATTGTGTTTCTTGGGGTTTTGGTTCTCTACCTCTCTATCCCAGAACTATGAGTGGCAGAATTAACTTAGTTTACCTGTTTAAACCCTGAACCATTTTCTTTTCTCTTTGGCTGTGAATAAGAATATTATCTTGCATATATGACCGATGAAGACACCCCCCCCCCCCCCCCCCCCCCACACACACACATCTAGTATAATAAATACAGCATGACTTTTCGTTGACAATGCCAAACTAGTGGTCCTCGAGGAGAGAATAGTCCCTCCGCTACGCGTCGGGACTATCCTCTCCTCGAGGACCACTATTTTGGCATAGTCAACTCAAAGCCATGCTATATTTATTAAATATTCTTCGAAAGGTTGTCATGATTTGCCATTGTGCAGAAATATGTGCCATTAAAGACTAATAAATAAATTCTTCGGAAGAGAGTTCAACATCGTGAGAGTGATATAGATAATACACTGTCGCCCACAACCTTCGGCAGCACTAGCACAAGCACAATTTCATTACTCGCCTATGGTCTCTGGGTGGCACATACCAATACAATAATTAACTTTAGATGAGACGGTGCGGGGGGCATGTAGACATGTGAAAAACAGTTGACCTAATTTGTATTGGATTCTCCGATACAATGGAATCCAATGCAATTCGAGAAAGATTTGTATTTGTCGTGTTTTTCTATTTCTCTTCACTACTCTGGCAGCATAATTCTGGATATATTGTAGTTTTCACTGAATGTTAGTGTTTCATTTGTTGAACCAAAGAATAGAAAAAAATGCAGTAGTCAAGCCGAACTGTCAGAAAAGCACGTACAAGTTTACTTTGAAGTTGTCTTGTCTTTTAGGGTCCTGGTTTTGCTTATGTTCCACATATGAAAAATGTGCCACCTCGGGCTGGTAGATTTGCATAACAACTGAAAAGTTTTCGTCTAAGAAAAAAACAAGGTTACGAATTGACTGGTAGTGTGAAATGCATGCATCCTGAATTTTTAAATCAAGTTTTGACAATTTCCTTAGTTGCCGTGGAGTTCACAAATAGACTACTACTTTACCGTGGTTCAATTTCTGGAGATTAGCAGTTATCCAAGTTCTGAGTTCAACAATGTACTATTGAAGTTGTTGCTCTTAGTCAACAGATCATGCAATAATACAGAAAGTCATTTTTAATAGGCGCCGCAAATCCAGGGAAGTAATCTTTTTCTTCTGTCCCACACAATTGTACATTCCACACTCTATAAAGTCAGTTGGGTTAGAAAACAACCCAAATCAACTGGGTTGAGTGAATATTCACTCAATCCGGTTGATTTGGGTTGTTTTTATCCCAACCGATTTTAGAGTGTTCAAAGAACGAAACGGGACAGTTTTCAAATGGTTGCAAATGCAAAAATCCATTCTTAACATCAGTTGTATCCTACGAAATGGTGTTAGGGACACGGGTGAATGCATGGGCCCCTGAAAACGTTAAAAAATTGTTTCTACATTGTTTTTTACAGTAAACCCAGTTTCCGAATTCGTTTCAAGTTTATTAGGCGTTCATACAAATTCAACTAGCCGTCAAAAATTGCATTGCCTTCCTGCAGCCGAATCTCATATAACCAATGATGGTAGGCCCTGCAAAGCTTCGACGATTCGGTTCGATATGGACATTGAAGTCTCGATTTACGATCTACATCGAACCAGCTTCTTGATTCATATATTTTCGAATAGGGCAATTCCTGTTTTTCACCAATGGACGACGGCAAATAATTTTCTTCGATCGGCACACTCATGCCATAGAAATTAAAATTATATTGTTACGACCGTACTAATTAAGTGGCTCGATGAATTCCTGTACATCATTTTATATGTACTGTTGTAGGAAGGTGACTTCTGGCTTCTGCACTCAAGTACTCATGCTACCAGCGGCACGCGTAAGCTGCAAGGATATACGTGGCATATAGGTAATGTGGTAAAATAACAAGCCTGAAAATTGTTTCGTGCTGCTTCGGATTCCATTCCGACTAGATGTCGACGTCGATATCGGAACTACGATTTGATTCTATATTCGATCAAAGGATAGAAATTCCGATTAGCAGGTCCCCATGTGACGGCGGAAACAATGGAACATGGGGTCAAGGCTCTCCTCCCCCTTTATTCAGCTTATATTTCATCGCCCCTCTCCTAATTTTGATGAATAAAGAATTAACTGAAAATATGATCCCCCTTTGGAACGAGGACTCATAGACTAAGTTTTTCTTGTTAAAAATAGCAATAATAAAATTGGAATGGCGCGTCTTGTGAACAGCGCTGGCCGACATTCATAATTACGTTTATTGAAGAATTAATACAATTTATTTTATTGCAATATAAAAGATTTTATGGTTAACTTTTAGCTGAGTAATTTTTTCTTTTCTGTTTTTGATTTGTAATATTCTTGAACGATTGAATATTAAGACATAACACAATAGGGTGGAGGACAGGGAGGGGAGGGGCTGGACTCAACTGCCCGAGTTAGAGTTTTTGCTGTATGTGAAATATGGAAATAACTCCATCAAGAGTCGCTGAATCATGTACCTCGTACTCTACTCCCGTTGTATTCTTTATTTATACTACGATTTCACTTCAGTTAAGTGTGTGGTGCTGATATGTTTAAAGAAAAATATAAACTTCGGCGGTCTGTTTACATTTTTGTTTATCACCGTTGTGTTGTCGAAGCATTGCATTCGGGTAAATAACGTCACTCAGATGCGTAACGACCAATTTGATGAGTTCTAACATGGCCTTCGTACACCTAGAGTTGATTTTAAGTGGCGTGCTGCTTGCACAGCTCTTAATGCCGGTGTGACAGGAATGGAAGTCCGTAGGAAAATTAGTCCCTCTGGACTATTATTCCGCGGAATTATAGTCCTTGGTCTAACATTTCTAGGAATAGTAGTCCGCCTCTGGACTATTATTCCGCGGAATTATAGTCCTAGGTCTAACATTTCTAGTAATAGTAGTCCGCCGGACTACTATTCCTAGAAATGTTAGACCAAGGATTATAATTCCGCGGAATAATAGTCCAGAGGGACTAACGTTCCTGCGGACTTCCATTCCTTTTACACCGGTATTATATAGGGTAACGTTAAACACAAACAACAATCAGGGTATGAAATGGAAAATAATACGTGTAATACATTTTCTTCAAAATGACAGCTGATCCCCCGTCCATCAACGGATAAGTAGTCCTGGATAATGTAGAGAAATTTATTTATTTATTGGTTTTAACGACACTTCCGACAGGCAGGATCACCTCGTGCCGGACAGTTTGACGAGTACCAGGAGAGAACCATTGAGCAGCTGCGAGCAACTGTCAGACTCCCTAATGCTCAAATGCCTTACAAGTTCATTTAGCATTGGTTGAAGTGCGCCATCTACGTGCAGTACATCTAGTACATAGCGCCACCGTTCCCGCACGTGGGCAATCAAGATTATAGGATTAAGTGCCTTGTTCAAGGAATCAAGGTAGTTACCGCTGGTCAGCCTCGAATAGTTGACCTTTCGGTTTCAAGTCCAACGCTCTATCCACTGGGCGACAGCTCTCACTCAAATGAAGTGAAATAATCAAATCGTACAGACGTGAGTGAGTGAAAATACGGTATCTGCGTTTTCGCCCCACATTCCATCCTTTTTCCCCTCACTAATAGAATACCAACTTCCCGTAATGCTCTCTGGACTGCTTTGACTACACGTGCTAAGTTTGATAGCGATTCGATCGACGATGAAGAAGTTAGGAACCAGTGGTTTTCGCCATATTTTACCCTATTTTACTCCACTGGCTTCCTCACACAGAAACCCAAACCCCTTTGACACTTCATGGACAGCACTCATTGCACATGTCAGATTTGGAGGCTATGCGTGCGACAAGTTTGAGAACCAACACAATAAAGGCGTTTTTTTCCCTAGTTTCAACCTATTTCACCGAATGACAATCCCATGTGGAACCTCGGCCTCCCCATTGACACCCTCTATAAAGAAGAAGACAAGGTAAGTTTAAGGGTCGTTTGGTTGACAGTCTAGGAGCACTGAGAAAACTTACAATTATTTTTTGGAAAATAACAGTATGAAGAACTACACAATTCTTATTGATGTTTCAAGAAGATCTGGTTGGATAAGAACTACTCCCACCCCACCCCCAATTACCACATAAATAATGTTATCAAAACACATGTACAGAAAGTATTGTAAGCTTATAAAGTATCAAATTATTATCCTTACAAAGAAATGGCTTCGAGAAGGGAAATATACTGAAAATGCACTACCAGTATATTTATGAATAATCAATAAACCACAGCGAAATTTCTGAGATAAATTGTTTTTCCTTTCTTTCATTAAAGGGCAAAGACGTATTACGAAGTGTTAAAAAGTTTCTAGACAAGAATTACTCCAAGACTGGTAATTTAGTTTTGGGTCAGACGAGGATAAAGAAAACATATCTTCAAACAAATAGCCAACTTCGAGAAATCAAGGTAAACTGTTCTTATGTTTATTGAAATTCAATTTTTGTATGTATTTTTCCAATTTTGTTGAATTCGGTGATTAGATGACATCATACACAATAAATCGGATTAAAGAATAAGCAATTACTCAATCTTACTATCCTGTCGTCAGGGCTTTGCGAATTTGGAATTTCTATCCTTGAATCCAATCTCAAGACGAATGGGAAGCAGAGAGTACCATGTTTCCTGAAATACCATGCTGTTTTACCGAATTACCTGATTACTGGATATATTCTTGTGACCTCTGTGTGTCACAGGTGGCACGAGTCTCCGAGTTCAAAGGTCCCAGGTTACATTGCTTATCCGTTTACCTGACATGAAAAGCAGTCGACACTTGAATAACCATTTGTTTTTCATTTTTTGTCTCAAAAACATAGTTTATGACCCCTAGTAGGAACGAGCTCGACGAGCTTGTTCCAATGAGGGGTCATAACCTATGTTTTTGAGACAAAAAAGAAAAAAACAATGAAAATTAATTTTGAGAATAGCGCTGGCCGGTTTTGGACGTTACATTGGGTAAAGGGTTAAACAATACTCATAAAATGGAGCATGGATATCCCGCGATCTACTTTATAAGAATTGTTAGAAGATTGTAACCTGTAAGCCAGACAAGTATACAAATTGAACGGAAAACGCAACAGGCAGCTATTCATTTATTTGGGGACGCGGTGGCGTTGCGGTAACCGGTTCTCGTCAGATCACCGAAGTTCAGCAACGTCGAGCCCGGTTACTCCTCGGATGGGTGACCGTCTGAGCGGTCAGTTCGGAGTCCCGCGCTGTGTCCTTGGGCAAGGCACTTAACCCCTATTGTCCACATGGGAGCACGATGACGTTGTGTACTAAGGCGTACTGTACATCGATGGTGCGCATGTCTTCAAACAATCCAACCCTGTCTGTGCTGCAGTGCGAAGTTACGATGTTGTGGGGGGGGGGGGTGCTGGCAGCTGCTCGTCGTTACTCGGTTGTTCTCTCCGGATACTCCGGCTTCCTACACCCGTAAAACTGTCACGGTCATGATTAGCCATTGTGCATAAGTGACCTTAAACACCAATAAATAACTAAATATATAATTCATTTATTTCTGTGGCATGTTTCCTCGGACAGAATACATTTATTTGCAATCGCCCTTTCGTGAAAATAAGTTACCCAGTTCGAAAATATTCGAATCAGGAAACTGATTCGATCCTGAGTCAAGCCATCAATATCCACATCGAATCGAATCTCTGAAGCTCTAGTGGCTATAAATGTAGTGCGGTTGGATTAAATTACTGCAAAACAGCCAATGAATACAAAATGGATTCGCTCACACCGCAGTAAATTATATTCTTAAGGGAGATCTCATTCTGGCATTCAGTGTTGAAGGGGTTACGTTTGGAGGTGAGGATGTTTGACTGAAAGGGGAAGTTCTTCAATAAAATCCAACCACACCCATCATACAAACTTACAACTAGCGATGAGGCAAGCTAGTTCATGGATGTTTCTTTCCATTGAAAGAGTATGTGTGGGTGTATTTTCTATGGATATTCACACAGTCCAGAATACTGTTTCGTTCATGCTTGTCGCTTAAAAACGTTGCGCTCACAAACAAAAATACATGTTTAAACTAAACCGAATAACGAAATGGACTCGACTAATTCTTTCACCCCAGGCCTATTGTATTTTCGGAGTATGCACGCAACTTAAAATACCAGGCAGACAACACATCTGGTGTTCAAGTGACGTCACTTGAATACCCCTAGTCCACCGACTATACCCGAGTCAATGCGTTTATGTTCATCGAACAAAGGACAGGGTGTAAATTAGCTACCAACCTCTTTGTCGATATTTCATGAATTTTAACATATAATTCAAACTCATGAAATACCCCCATCTCGATTGGTAAATATTAAGTAACGAGTACTACAGTGGAGTCAAGTTAACTGATTAGCCACTTTACCAAAGAAAATGGCAGACGGGCGGGCGGCCTTTTATTCGGGCAGCGGTATTCGGGCGGGCTTCGGGGTTGCGGGCGGGCAGGCAGGCAGGCAGATACGCACTGGCACAGAGTGAACGAAATAGACAGAACGCGATGTGTGTTTGAATCGGTGGGTGTTTTACATAACTCGTTGGAATGGCGTAATCATATTTCGCTCGAGCCGTAGGCAGGCTTGAGCGAAATATGATTACGCCATTCCAACGAGTTATTTAAAACACCCACCGATTCAAACACACATCGCGTTCTGTGTTCATTTCACAACCCATGCATTAAAATTCATTTAAATAAACAAATTTTAATTCCGATGTTTAAACTCAAGGTGAAGAGTTTGTTTTGACTGAAGCTGTACTACTCATCAAATGGATAGATAAAAAATCAAAGCAACCTTTTCGGAACCAGTGTTTGTTGAAATTCGTATCGCTGTTTACTAACAGTAGTAGGTGATATTTGCGGATTCGGTATCACTTGTACACGATTTGTACACGTACACGGTGCATGTATGTACACCGCCATAAGATTCAGTGTTAAAATCGTGTACAAGTGCAAAAAATGTCGTTTTTCATGGTGATACAGAATCCGCCATTGGTTTTGAGGCTCACAGATCGCACTTTTAACGTTCAAATACCCGTTGGCGAACGCGTACATTCAACACGTCGCTCAAGAGTGAAAAAAATGTATGAAATTTTAAGAAAATATAATTAAATTTTTTTTCTCTACGTTCCCATCGCGGATTAGACCATCGATCCATCGTTGGTGAACGCGAGCAAAAAACGTTTTGCGGATTCTATATCAGCATCAAAAAGTGGTTTGAGGATTCTGTATCACCTAAGTAGCTATACGTTCGCCAACGAATGTTCAGACGGTTGAAGTGCGATCCGATCGGGGAAACCCATTTGCGGATTCTAGATCAGGAAAATCGACCTCAGGACGGTACATGGAAAAAAGGTGATACAGAACCTGCAAACCACTGCCACGTTCCCGATCGTGTTTGGGACGGTATAGGGTGCGATTTGATCGGTGAAAAACGATTTGCCGATTCATCTCTTGAGTTTTGTGAGAAGAAATCGTGATAGAATCGGTTTTGAGGAGAGGAAATAAAAAAGTGATTGATATATATATAGGAGAGAGAAAAAATAAATAGTTATTTAAAAAAATAAATATATCAAATTGAATAGATAATAAAATACGTAAATCATGAACGCTTCCTAGACTATTAGAGCAAGGTTTCTTTTAAAAATGCTGATGAGAGCCTACGCATTCTGTGTGAACGAACAACTAGGTCGCCTCTTGTTAGAACGATGCGTCGGATGTCGGGATCACCTAGACTTCGATCATGAGAATCATTCGTGTCTGACGATGGAAAGGGAAGATATGGTCGTCAAGTATTTCGAACCGGCGTTCGAACGCATTCAAATCGACGAAGTGATCGTGTTTTTGGAAGAGTAAGGATCGAGACAAGCCTACAGTTTCGGAAGAACTGAAATTGGCGCGTAGAAGTCTGACTTTAGAAGACAAGGGATGCATCATGAAATTATTGTTCAGTGAAGCATACGTCTCAGTTTTCTCGTTGATATAAAATAAGGGAGAATAGAAATACAAATAAATACAAACATAAATTTTTTATCTAATATTAGAAAGAAAAAAACACAAAAATGAGAACCAGAAATAAATTGTATCCGACGTTAGATGACGACGAGGATGAGAAGCCGAACGTTGTTTTGCTGACGGCACGGTCGCTAGAAGAAAAAGAAAGAGGAGAGAGGTATCGCATCGATCAAATCAGTAGAATCCAATTGTATCTCACTCGAGAGAGAGATTCTCGCCGTTCTCTCAAGGAGAAGTATTCGCGTTTTCTGAAATTCGGCAACGCGGTCGACGCGACACTCATCACGATTTCCATGGGTTTACACGCGGCCGGCATTGGATTGTTGTCGACCGCAGTCGGCATTCCGATCGTGTTAACCGTAGAAGGAGTGGCTCTCACCACTGGATTGTTTAGCATGCTCGGAAACTTTTTGAGTAGGAAATTATATCTGAAGGCAAGGAAACACGACAAGATTCGCGTCTTGGCCGACTCCAAGATCGACACGATATCCGAAATGATCTCGATGGCGTTGAAAGATGGTAGGATATCGGACGGAGAATACTTCACGATATTGAGCGAGAAAACGACTTGTCAGATCATCAAGGAAGAAATGAGGATTCTCTCGTGGAAAAGGGGAGGAATGAGGCTAGGGAGGAATTCAGTAAGATGATAGAACTCAAGAGGAGAGACTGAAAAATATATATATAATAAGAACAGAATTTTTAAAAAAGAAATATTAAATTTATATATAAAATAAAAACGAAATTAATTTAAATAACTCTCAAAAAATGTATTGCGTAAAGTGTAAGAGAGTTACCGAGACGAGTAATTCTCAAGAAGTACGAACTAAAAACGACAGACAGATGCTTCGCGGAATTTGCGACATGTGTGGTTCTATCAAGACTCGATTTGTCAAAAAAAAAGAACGCGAGCAAAGGTAAAGGCATCGTGAATAAAATGATCAATAATCTACCTTTCGAAATGCATCTGCCTGGTCACAGTTTATGGGACCTGGAACGAAATTGAACAAGAGACTCAACGCCGATCTGACTCCTAAATCTTGGAACAAACCTGTGAATAGGGTGGACGTGGCCACGTATGATCACGATCTATGCTACGCCGGACATCCCGACACCAAGACTCGCAACGATGTCTGCGATAAAAACATGTTGGCGAAATTGAGAGGTATATCGAATCCGACCAGGAGAGAGAAGATAGAACGTTCGCTGGTCATCAATTTGATCGGTGCAAAACGTCGATTCGGATGGGGCGTTCAAAAAAAAAGCGCATCTGAAAACAAGAAGAAATGAGTATTGATGAACGAATTGGCTGAGGAGTTACACAAACCCATCGTGCGTAAATTTCGAAAGAGAAGGGTGTTCGTGAAGGGTTTGGGTGATATTTGGTCTGCCGACTTGGTCGACATGAGATCATTTTCGAAGTGGACCGAGGGTGTCAAATATCTATTGACAGTCATCGACGTGTTTTCCAAATACGGTTGGATCAGAGCTTTGAAGAATAAATCGGGACCTTGCGTCGCTAAGGCTCTGAAGAGCGTTTTCGACTCGTCTTCTCGAAAACCGAATAAATTGTGGGTGGACAAGTGGAAGGAATTCTACAACAAGCACGTACATCGACTAGTCGACCTCTACTCGATCGAAAACAAAGAGAAAGCCAGCGTGGTGGAACGTTGGAATCGAACGATGAAGGAAAAGATGCATAGATACTTCACGGCAAATTCGACCAAGAAATACATATACGCTCTGAACGGTCTGGTCAAAGATTACAACAACACGTGACACAGATCGATCAAGATGACTCCCGTGGAAGCTAGCGATCCTCGAAACGAATCTATATCCTGAGAGATCTAAGATCAGGAAGAAGTCTAGAACGCCGAAATTTGCGGTTGGTGATCGAGTGAGAACCTATGCTTATAGGAAGCACTTCGAAAAGGGATATACTCCTCGATGGACCTCGGAAATCTTCGTGGTAATCAAAATATTTCACACCGATCTGGTGACTTACGAAATCGAAGCTTTGGATGGAGAAGAGATCATCAGAAAGTTTTACAAACAACAATTGCAGAAGACGAAGTTTTGATAAATAAAACAAAATTTTTTTATTTACTCTCTTTAACATTTTCTTGTTTACACACATATATATAATAATAATAATAATAAAAAAATAATTAAAACTATTTTTAGATAAAAAAGCAAGGTAAGTAATAAACAAAAAACACAAACCCTTCAAAAATGGCAAATATACTAGATATAGCACAAAGCATAGTGAAAGATGAAAGTATTCAAGAATCTGAGGTTCACGAATACAAACCGGTAACCGGAATGAGTTTGAACAATGCGGGAGAGATAAGAATCAACATCGAAACTCAAGATCTATTTGTACATCCTAGCGAGAGTTACATAGTGGTGCAGGGACATCGCACCAAGGAAGATGGGAGTGACTACGCCAACGACGACACGGTTACTCTAATCAATAATGGCATCATGCATCTATTCAGTAATATAAAATACATGCTATCCAGACAAGAGAGATAATCTGTGTTTCATCCCGGTCAGGCCACTATGATGTTTGGACTCTTGACGTATCCTGATGATTTTTTGAAATCCAGAGGACTTAATCAGTCGTGGGTTAAAGACACCGTCGGCCCTGCTAACGCCGGCGCCATCGCGATATTCGACTACGTCGTCAAGACGTTCAGACCTAAAGGAACGTTTTCGTTCAGGATACCTTTGAAACACATCTTCAGATTAGCGGACGATTACAATAAGATTATGTATGGATTCAAACACAATCTGACGTTGATTCGAAAGGGAAATGATGACGGGATAGTGAGACTACCCGCGACCGATGCGGGTAAGATAACTCTACACAAGATATCGTGGTTCGTTCCGCATGTGGAGCCTTCGATCGTGGAAAAAGCGTGTCTCTACAAGATCATAGAATCCAAGAGTAAATTACCCGTGGGATTTAGAATGAGAGAGTGCGACACGCCTAGCATTCCACTCTCCACGAATCACTTCAATTGGAGATTGACAGTGAAATCCGCTTCCGAGAAACCGCGTTTCATCGTGGTTACATTTCAGACTGATAGGGACGGGTCTCAGGAAAAGAATGCGTCGAAGTTCGATCACTGCAATTTAAGAAACATGCAAGTGTTTCTGAATGTCACGAGATATCCAGCAATCGATTACAACGCATCGTTCAACAAGAACGATTTCTGCAGACTGTATGGCGACGCTGCTGATTTTAGAAAGAAGTATCACGGTCTAGTAAAATTGATGAGCAACCCTAACATATCTCCTGGCGAATACAAGTCGATGTATCCCATGTTCGTATTCGACGTCAGTAAACAGAGTGAATGACTCAAGAGTAGCGTCTTAGACATTCAGATCAAGATGCAATTCGATAGGAACGTGCCAAGAAAAAACGAAGCCTTCGCTCTGGTCCTGTTGGACAGAGAATTACAATTCGAATCGGATGGAAATAAGATGTTGATCATTCGATGAGAGACGTGTGTGAAAAAATAAAAAACAAAATAAAAAAGTAATGAGTAATTATTAAAAAAAAAAAAAAAAAAAAAAAAAAAATAAATAAAAGTAATGAGATCTACAGAGATTGAACATCTTTCTAAATCTCATTACTTTTTTTTTTGTTTTTAATAATCACACATTATTTTTTTTAATTAATTATTTCCACGCGTTCACTGTTTGTTCAAAGGATCTAGTTCGATCAGTAGACTCACCACGGAAGTGGCAGCTTCGGGATTATTGGTTTTCATAACGAAATTAATCCTGTCTCCAGCGTTCACTTTGATTCTCAGTCTTTTCAACACTGTATTTCTTATCACTCTCTACTCCATTCACCACGAGATTGACGACCGCTCTGTTATTCAAATCCGAGGAAGCCAGACTCATTCGAATGATTTCACCTCCTAATGGCATGGGATATCCCACCTGACCATGTTTCGATCCGCTACCTCCGTTTCCGAAAGACCACTCGGTTTTTCCCTCCTCTAACATGCCGGCCTCCTCAGCCCACATGGTGAATCAATTGTCTAGCGTATTTGACTCTTTCCACCACCGAAATCAGGGTGCAGGCATCCGTCATGTTCACAGGATCCGGTAGATTCGTGAGTGCCTGTCCACCCATGTCTAGTTTACCTTCCATGATGTCGCCCTTTCTCCAGACCGAGTTGTCATCTACGTACTTCCTGCTGACTGCGCTGGAATCGAATTCGGGATCGTGATTGAGACCGAATAAATTCTCACCGTTCATGTTGATACACCCTCCATGGTTCTGCCAGATTGTTTGTTCAGGTAGAGATCGTCCACTTGCGATTCTATGTATTCTTGTGATCGTATCATGGCAGAATCTACATAGACCTTGTTGACTGCGGTTGAGTCCGCATCTGTGTCGTCGACCTTCGACAGATTCAATATCTTGTTGAATCCCGCATTCAGATCCGATTTCATTTCTCGTCTGCCAGACTTTCTCTTTCCAGATCTACGTAGTGTTTGGTTGCCACATCCTTGGGATTTGTGGGAGTGGCCACGTTCGTTATCTTGTTAGAATTGGCGTTCAATTCTGAGTGCATCGTTTTCTGAACGTATCTATTTCTCAGATGTTTGCTGAATTGAGCGTGAGAGTCGTCCACATATTTCTTGGTCACGGCATTGGTGGGATCTATGGGATTTGTGACGTTCACCAAACATTTAGATTTCAGATCGAAATCGTCGGTCATGGCTTTATCCACGTAATTATCTAGCATGATTCATTCGAAATCCGCGTTCCCTCTGTCGGCGTATTTTTTAGTCGCAGCATCTGCGAGATCTATCGGCTCGGGAAGATTGTAGAGCTTCTTATCGTTCATGTTCAAAGGTTCCTCTTGAGGTTTGTATCTCTGAACGTAACGTTCGTCCAAGTTAGCAAAGTCGTAACCATCACCGACTTCGAGCGTCTTCCTCTTCTTTTTTGGTTGACTTTCGTCATCACTTCTACCAAATTTATTGACTGGCATGTTGTTTCAAGATTTTTGTTTTAAAAATATATTTCAAACGCAGTTTATTAAAAATGAATTATTTCACTTATTTTTATTTTTCGTTTTTATTCGATTAAAATTTTTTAAATAAATTTTTTACCTTTATATATACAAAAAAAAAATCTCTCTCTAATGTAAATCATTGAGAATGTCTTGAAACCGATCTTCTTCAGACCATCTCTTGAGAACGTAGAGACACAGGTGACTGCAAAACACTTGATCTGGCAATTGCACTCGTTCCGTGTTGTAACAAACCATCGATTTGTTGAAATAGTTCTTTATTTCTTTCGGCGGTGAGATTCCGTAGCTGTCAAAACAATAATTCTTCTTCTTCCTGTTCTTGAACCACGCCACCCAGTGAGTGCCTTCACCCGATAAATTGTCTAGATTTAAAATTCTGCATTCCCATTGTCGAGGCCTTCTCTTCGGCAAGGCATCTCTGGAAAACACACCTAGAAAATCTTTGATTTTCAAATCCTTCGCCTCATTCGACAGATCGATGTTGGATAGGGGTTCGTTAGGTAAGATGACACCTTCTTCGGATATCTCTATTTTCTTATTCATAAATGCGTATATTTTTTTTTTTTATTTATTTTATTATAATTCACTAAAATGACGTTATTTTTTTATTTTTCTTTTTAAACTAACTCTATCGACTTCCATAATCTTGAATCCGTCTAATTCCTCGACTTTCATAATCTTGAATCCGTCTAATTCCTCTTGATATTCTGGAATCCTATCATTCTCAATCATATCTGGAATCTTATCATCCTCAATCATATCTGAAATCCTATCGTCTAAAATTAGATCCAAAGTCCAATGTCCAAGTGCCAAAGTGCTTATTTTATCATCTAAAAACGAATCTCTTATCGTCATCAGCCGTCAGCAAAATCTTGTTGACTATTTCGGTATACAACTCGTGATTTTCGCTTCGAATCGATTTCATAGTCTTATACACCGGACCACTTCCTAACAGACAATCTTTATACTCTCGGAAAGAGATGTTTTTCTTCACCACGCACGCTTTAACCCCTTTGCACTTCTTGATCTCTTCATCTTCTAGACGATAAGCATACAGTTTAGGTCTCAAGCCCACGAATTCGAGGATTTGTTTACCGCCGTTCTCATCCTTAAATTTACCCAACACCTTCTTGTTGTCGTTCGATTGAATGTTGGACGGGTGATCGATGGGATAATTGCTTGTGTCAAACCACGCAGCCACGTCCGGAGATATATCTTGGTAGACACCTTTCGTCTCTATCTCATAAACTAAACTATCCGTGTCGGTGAACAGTAGTTTGGCATTATCACCAAATTTTCGTTTGACATAATCGTAGTGAAATTTGTACATCAATCGCTTGCTGATATCTAAGATGATCGGTCCAAGATAATACGGTTTGTCGAACTTCAGGTGCGTCTTTTGCATGTGAATGGCCACTAGATTTTCGTTCAATATGGTTTGGTGTTTGTAATTGGGTTTCGCCTCAAATTTTTTAGCTTTTTTTCTCAGACGTGATGAGTCGAACGTCGGTTCTCTTCCTGATCTTTTCCATTGATTTACCGTACACGCGGTTTTTCATGAGTTTGAAGAAATCTTTTTTGAAATCGTTCTCGACCCGAATTCTGAGATTCGTGTTGAGATCGATGTATTTTTTCATCCAAGGCTCTTCGTTGAATCGAATGATGCGATGTATGTTGACTAATTTCATCCCGTAATCGATGTATTGTTTCAAATTCTCACTGTAGACGACGTAGTTACGTTTGTTAAATAAATTGGGAATGAGTTTTTCCTCGTCTCCTTCATTTGGTTCCATTCGTTCGGGAGCCAGTGGATAATCGTTGTGTAGATCGTGTAATTCTTCCGGATAGTTCAAATCGACTTCTAAAATGCAAGGATAGTCTCTCCATTTTTGCATCTCTTCCTGTTCCGTTACCCATTCGAAATTTCCAATTGGTAAAGGATGACTCATAGCCCAGCCATACAGATTATTAGCATCCCAATACTGTATGTATTTATTCAAACGTTTCGAATCGAAACCTTCTTTCTTGTAGGGATTGTTAGCTTCAGAATATCTGTGGGAGGTCATCAAGACGCCACCTCTCATAGCTCTTTCGAACATGAGCAACATCTCCACGTTGGATAATAATTCCAGTTGGACTTCGATGGTCTTCAACAGAGCGTCCCACGCCAGACCAGGTGTGGTCAAATACCAAGCTGGATCCAGATCATAATTTCGACGACAAACGTCTCGAAAATTTTCGAACACGTCTGCCAAAAGCAGAACGTCAGTCTTCAGATAGAGATTGTGATAATCTCTCATGGTTTTCATATCGAATGATTTCCACACGTTTTTAGCGTGTTCGTAATTGTCATCGGAAATGTCGGATTTGTATAATTTTGAATAAAAATCTTCTTTTGAAGGTAGTGTGGTGTCATCGAATCTCTTTAGATCATTCATGTAATCGTAAGGATAGACTCCTTTCCTCAACATGACGTCTACTCGTTCTCCGAAATGTTCACTTGTGATTTTAAATTTATCCTTGCTCATGTTATCGACTAATTTTTCCAGAGCAGTTGATATGAATTTAAAACTGTCAATGAAACGTATGCCTCTACGAATGAATTTCGTTTTTTCTTTCAACGTCTCTCCGTCGATTACTCTTTTCTTCTCCATGAGCTTCCATTTTGTGAAGGAAATGTATCTTTCTTCACTGTTCGCGATGCAATTTAATTCCTCATGGGAGGTGCAGAGATTTTTCACGAACAGATGACTGTCGTAACCCGAGAGATTGTGAAATATCACCGGATAGAAAACGGCGTCTCGATATTTTAAATTACACTTGCTGTGAGCCGGACCGCAATACAGACCCGTGTAATGATCGTGGTCTCTGACCTTCTTATTTTCCTCCAAATTCTCATCGAATGATTGTCTGCATATGTGACATTCGGTGGCTCTGTTATTTTCGTCCTGCTGCTCTCACGTGATGATTTATCGTATATCATTTGAATTTTCGATTCTAACTCTTCCACGAACCTTTGAGCCACGTCGTCGTCTTCACACTGTTTCATGTAGATGAAGGGACCCATGTCGTGTTGCGAGTCGAAAGCGCATTTCACGTAAATGCAATAACCCAAAGGCCTGTGTTTTTGATATATTTTGACGTAACTTCAAAGAGCGTTGGGTTGGCAGGAACTCATTTTCACGGTGAAGCATTCGAAATCAGCGTACACGACGAATGGTACTTTTAACCTTCTATTGCGATTTTCAAACTTCATGATGGTGTTGGGTTTGGGCATTTCAATGGCGACACCTTGATTTTCGTTGCAATATTCCTGATGTTTCGCTAACGATTTTTCATTATGAAAAGAGTTCATGCAGTTGCAACATAAACATATCTTTCCTTTATGTTTATTATTTTGTCTCGACAGTAATCGGCTCGGATGTTTAACCCAACAATAATGACGATTGTCACCATTCAAAATCAATCTTAAAATAATCATCTTTTCTCTTTCGAAATACGAAGTCTGTCTGAGAGGATAGATCGTTCTTTTTTCATCATCGTATCCCAAGACATTTACCGCTATGGTGGGATTTTGAGCCTCGAAACGTTCGATGTGTTTTAACTCTGTTGGAAAAGTCACTCCGGTCCAATCGAGATTTATAGAAGTCTCCTCATAACGAGAAACTCTATCGGAGTTCATTTTGACAGGGTATGAAGCGGAGGTGACTGCCCATTTAAAACACTGATCATCTTTATTTCTCACGTTGATCACAGCATTTTTTTTAGCTAAGAAATATGGTAATTCCACATAGGAAGACCCTTTCAACGAATCGTTTTCAGTTATATGAATTTCGAGTTTCAACACCTCATCAAACGTCCAATTACTGCCTTCATGTTGATAATTCGCGAGAGACGTCAACATCTTGTCTTTCATCTTTTCGAAAACATCCGATAAATCCTGAATCTCGAAATATGGGTTTGACGTTAGATCTGAAAAATGCATTTGTCACAATGCTGTCGCTTAACTTCACATCGATTTTATTCATCACGCAATGGAGTATCATCTTAATTTTTAGTCCCACGTTCATGTGTTCGTGAAACAAATCCAATACTTTTTTCTTCACCCGTTCCATGAATAATTTCGCACTCTCCCGTTCTACAGGCTTCGATTGGAATATTTCTGCGACGAGTCATGCTATATATTCTTATCTTTTTCCTTCATTGATTGCTCATCGAATTTTGCTCGATATATCTTGTTTGTCTAGAATCTGAAGTACATCACTCGTTTTCGTTTTAGTTTTTTTTCTCTTTTCTTTTGAAACTTGAAGTTCTTCAACAGCTTTTCGTTTAGTTGTCTTCTTATTTTTCACAACCGAAACGTTTTTGTTTTTTTTTTATGTTGGCATTTCAATTCCTTTTACTATCTTTTTCTTCTTCTCATTTTTCACAACCGATGCATTTTTTGACTTTGTTGCTATTGACATTTTGTTTGCCTTTCCATTGTTTCGCAAACAATATGCCTGTATGACTTCAATTTATTTTGATTTAGTTCTATGATTTCTGAAATGTGGAATTTTTAATATTTTACAAATCTCGTTTAACTGAGGTACAGTTTTCTTATTTAAATTTTCCATTTTTTAATTTGTTTGATCCATTTGTAAGAATATTTTTTGTTTTCGAATTTTGTATTTAATAATAATTTGTTAAAAAGTTTTAAAATTGTTTTTATATATATATGTTTTAATTCCTTCAAAAAACAATTTTTTTTTTTGATGAAATTAATCAACTTTTTTATGTTCCTTAACGTGAAAAAATTGAATTAATGCGAGAAAAAAGGACGTTAAATTTAAACTTTTTATTTATATATAAAGAGAAAGAATACTTTTACAAAAAAAATGTTCACATTAAAGAAAATTAAAATTAAAAAAAACTTTTTTATATATATATATAAAGAGTAAAAAAAAAAAAAAACTTTTTTAACAAATTATTATTTAAATACAAAATTTAAAAATATATATTATTTGCAATAATTCATAAAACAAAAAAACCAAATAATCGATCATGACAACAACACCTAAAAAATGCGAATTGAAATTGAAACGAGTCGAAACGTGTAAGAAATTCGGTTTTAAAATCTATAGATTACAAAGACATGATTCCATCAAATTGAACAAGGTCGAGACGAAGGACTTAGAGTGCAAATACGACAAATATAACATGCCTTTGAAATTGGACAAAGCCACGCTCAATTTGTTTTACGACTACCAAAGCGATCTACAGAAAATCGTGATCGCCAAAGATAGAGAATTCGACAAGGACAATTTGTTGTTGTCCTATGGAAGTTACATATATCCAAAAATCTCACTCGAACTCGTAGACAAATCTGGTGGTCAGAGCACGTTCACTGATGTAAAAAAACTCAAAAAAGTAAAGATAAACATTCAACACATTTTCAAAAAAGGAGAATACACGAGCGTCAACATGCTAATAACGGACTTAGATATATAAACAATAGAGAAATTGATTTTTTAGCGAAGAAGGAAAAAAAAAAGTAATGAGATCTAGAGAAGTTGATCATCTCTAGATCTCATTACTTATTTTTGGTTTTTGTTTTCCTTCTTCACTATCGCCCATATATTATAATAACATTTCCTTTTATCTCAAATTTCAGTGTCGATTCTTCTTTTCTTTTTTTGTGATATGTTACGTTTTTTTGTAAGAACACATTTGTTTATCTGAATCATAATTATGAACGAATGTTGTGCATCTCTCGGTAACACTACCTCTTTCCTACTACTACTCATTACCATTCTCTTCAGAAGGTAGTGGTGACGGTGGAAAACGTCTCATTCTTTTAAATTTCAACCATCTATCCCGATCTTTATTTAACTGTTTTATCAGTTCTTTCCTAAGATATCCATCATTAGCGTCTAATCATTTTTCCACATCTTTTTTGCACTCTATCTCACGATATTCATCATTATCGTCTAATTGTTTTTTCCACCTTTTTATCCATTTTATATTATTTTATACTTTCTATGATTTATATTTTATATAATTATATAATTTTTACATTATAATAACATACTCAAAATCGGTATATTCTTAAATGGCGAATTCTCACCAAACAACAAACCCTTGCCGAGTCGCTCAACGTTCCGTCCACTCTTTAGATAGAGACCGTTTCCACTCAGAGAGTTGTCACCTTTAATGGGTTCTAGATACAATCCTTTACCGCTGTCGTCTATGTGGACGCGACACACGGCTCCTCCCTTCTTCAAAAACAGTCCGCTGCCACCCATTAATTTCTCAACTGCCGAACGCGCGAGTCCCGAGAGAGCTCCCACGCCGAGAGTCTTTCCGAGAAAGGGCAATGCTTTTGCGGCAAAGGGTAATGCTTTTGCAGCGATTCCTGCCATTAGCGGTAGGAAACCACCTTTCATTCTCAAATTGTATCTCAATTGAGCGGGACTCAATCTCACTCACTCATCAAATCCTGACCGCCACTCGTCAGATCTTCGTGAGTGAATTTGAATCTCACCGCCTCACCTCGAGTTGTTAACGTTCTCTTAAATTTCTTCCTCTGTCTGCGGATATGTTCGGATATGTTCACGTTTTTAACCACGTATTGTGTCATAATTCTTTTTTTAAAATATATTTTCTTCAATTGTTTTTTTGTTTTAATGATAATTATATATATTAAATAATTTTTGTAAATTAATATTGCATTTATTTTATTTGTTATTTATATATACACAATATTTTTTTTTTTTTTTGCTTTTATATTTCTCTTATGTGAAATCGTATCGTCACCCTCTCTCCGCGAAGATCTAACAGTTCACCATTTTGATCCGTCAACGTGGTTTTGAGACTATACAACGTGTCTAAAATCACTGGTAGATAAACTAAATTTCGAGGTCGTTCCACGATCTTATAACCCGGCGACACGTTTGGAAAGAAGGAATAGATAGTCGGTTGAGCACTACCATTCACGTAGCTTCCAGCAATCACATCCACGTTCACCAGAATGCTATTGACTGCGAGAATGTCGACCGTATTTTCAGATGCCGTGTGGCCTCGATACAATTTTCGATCAAATCCCAGCATCTTGCCTATAGAATCGTCCGTGTTAAAATCCACTCGAAAATTATCTTCCAAATTCAACATCGTCTGTAAGGTATTAGGGTTGCGAGCGAGTCTGATCTTGTTGCTTCCCTTTCCATCCGTCTTCATTCGCGTCTGAATGTAATTGTTCAAATGTCGTAACTTCCTTTGGGAATTCGAATCTCCAACCAGTCCACTCCGTCGGAATACTTGAACGAGTTATTCTTTTTGGTGACATTGGGAAAGGAATAATAAGTCTCCAGATTCACCAACGCCATCTCGTATCTTTTCTCTCTATTCAATTCGATGGAAGGTTCGAATTTCGTCGCGAATCGAGTCGAATCGCCACTCACCACGATTTGAATGGATTGTTTTGCAGCCGTATTCTCGGCTATCCGTTCTAAGAATTCTCCTTGTTCAAACATTATATTTTATTTTTTTATTTTATTTTTTCAAAACTAAATTATTTGATGATTTATTATTTTCTAATTTTATTTTCGCTCTCTGTCTTATTATCATCAGAAACATAAAACTTGTCGAATCCGCACCGATATTTTCCGCGATTAAATTCACTAGTCAAATCGATCACGACGAAATTGTAAAGTCCTCCATCCCAAACCCTCTTGCAGAATCTCCTGAATTCCGCCGCGCTCATGTCGTTTGCGACGTGATCGCTGTAGATGTGATTGAGATTCTTGAGATCTTGGTGAAAGAGACATAGAAAATTAGCGTTCTCCCTTATCGTCTGTCTGGGCAATCGAAAATAATTCTGTGACAGGTATAAACAGTCCACGTTGCTGTGACGACCCCTAACGTAATACGATTCGCATTGGTTCTGTCTCTCCAAAAGCAGGTCATCGAAAATCTTAAGATTCTTATCTTTCGATTTCAATTTTCTAGGATCCGGAACATCGCTAGCATTCTCATAAAATCGACACTCAACGTTCGAAGATGCATTTCTCTTCATCAATCCCATCGCCACACCGTCCAAAATGGTCGAAAGAGAAGCTTCACTTTTGTCGAATTCCTCCCTACTGTCAAAGATTCTGGCTATGACGTCCTTAGGAAATCTACGATCCATGCATTCTCGATGCAATCTGTACTCGGGTTGAAACAAGCTCTTGCCAAACACAAACAATCTGTTGTAATCCAACCAGTCGGGTCGCGACAACAGATTCATCAACAGATTGGTCTTTCCACAATTCGATTTTCCCACTATCAAGCCTCTTATGCTTTTGGGAAAGAACTCATTATTCGACCTCTTAGTCGCGGCATCGTTCCAAGACATATCTTTAATGTTCATCTTTAATTATTTTTTTTTTTGTTATTTTAGATTTTTTCAAACACAATTTTATGTTTTATCAAACTCAGTTTTTAATATTATTATTTATTTATATTACACCGTCCCGAGTTCTCTTCAATCCAGATCCACTCGTCATTTTGGCTAAATCTTGTATGGGTACCACAGCATCCTTAAAATCTTTCCAACTTTTCGGCGCTCGCTCTAACGTAGCTCGCTTCGCCAGTGGACTGATCAACTTGTCGATCAATGCGTCGGCTACCCTCTTGCCAGCCACAGAAGCTATCCTACCACTGGCTTCGGAAGCGGCTTTCTTACCAGCATTCAAAGCCGTCTTCTTACCAACCTCAAACGCGGTCGGTGTGAGTTTTCTACCTGCATCACTCGTGAATGCTCGCATTATAGAATCGACGATGCCAGAACCGCCTTGAATGTAAGTTCTAACGTATCCCTCCCCTATTCTTTATCACCAACATATTTTTATTTTATAATATTTGTTTTGTTTTCACTGGTAAATCGTTTGTTGTTTAAATACTTTTATTATTCTAGTGTAAAATCTACTATTTTTATTTTATATATTTTGTTTGTTTGTTTCTCTCTACTTATTATATACATCAATCCTTCAATTCGTCCATCAGCCTTTTATAATGGTTTTTATTCAAAACCTTCTGTCTTAACAATTCGTCGCATATACTAACTATTTCATTATCTAATCCTGTGTTACCAGCACGTCTACTTGCCATCAAAAAACTCAATCTCTGAGACAGAGCGTCAGAATCGCTCGGAAGAAAAGTGGTTTTCACCCCTTTGCCAGTCACCGATTCGACGAACTTCTTATTCATATCCCATATGGGTTCCACCACTTTCGTCCACTTGTAACCTCTGTTGGCTTTGGGTCTCGTCTCTCTGGCATCGTTATGTCTCTTCATGGCGTGCGTCTGAACCAAAATGTCGCCATAATTGTCGAAATCCTGTTCCGTGTAATCACTAGGCTTGTCGAAAAGGAGCAAATTTATTTACCACTTAAACCTAATTGAGTGGAAATGCGCTTTTATTGTCTATTATTAAAACGACCCATCAAACGAAGACCTTTCATTCACACCAGAACAAAAACATGAGTGTCAGTTTTATCTCATAAAAATTCATCTAAGTGAAAAAGGTTTTATAATAGAATTTTTATTTGAATGAAACAATTCTACGAACTATTTTTATTTGAATGAAACAATTCTACAAAGTGTTTTATTAAAATTTATTTCACAAAATTCGCAGTGACAAAACGTAAACAAACGATTTTTCCATCGATTCTAATTTTCTAAAACTCAAATTTTTCAATGTCATACGTTGAAACGAAAACCTTTCATTCACACCGAAACAAATCATGAATGTCTATTATAACAGATTCAATTTTATAGTCGACTCTTTTGAACGAAAACCTTTCATTCACACCAAAACAAAAACATGAATATCTATTATAATAGAATTTATCGAATTCAATCTTATAGTCGACTCTATTAAACGAAACAAGCTATTTATTTACACTGAGTACAAAATTGAAAAAAACTCCTCAAAACCAATTCTATCACGATTTCGTCTCACAAAACTCAAGATATGAATCGGCAAATCGTTTCTCACCGATCAAATCGCACCCTATACCGTCCCAAACACGATCGGGAACGTGGCAGTGGTTTGCGGGTTCTGTATCACCTTTTTTCCATGTACCGTACTGAGGTCGATTTTCCTGATCTAGAATCCGCAAATGGGTTTCCCCGATCGGATCGCACTTTAACCGTTCGAACATTCGTTGGTGAACGTATACCTACTTAGGTGATACAGAATCCTCAAACCACTTTTTGATGCTGATATAGAATCCGCAAAACGTTTTTTGCTCACGTTCACCAACGATGGATCGATGGTTTTATCCGCGATAGGAGCGGAGAGAAAAAGTTTTTAATTATATTTTCTTCAAATTTCATACATTTTTTTCACTCTTGAGCGACGTGTCGAATGTACGCGTTCGCCAACGGTTATTTGAACGTTAAAACTGCGATCTGTGAGCCTCAAAACCAATGGCGGATTCTGTATCACCATGAAAAACGACATTTTTTGCACTTGTATACGATTTTAACACTGAATCCTATGGCGGTGTACATACATGTATCGTGTACGTGTACAAATCGTGTACAAATGATACCGAATCCGCAAATATCACCTACTAACAGTATTAGCCACCAAATGCTTAGGCGTGAATGGGCGGTGCCCATTCACGCCTAACCTTTTGGTGGCTATTACTGTTAGTAAAAATATAAGTACAAATATGTGCATATTTGCAAAACAGCTGTGAGAAACGTTTTTAAAAGAAGTTCCAAGCATGTCAAGATTTACGAAGATTTACCGAAATAATGTTGACCAATTTAGATATAATGGGATTCACAAAACGAGACGGCCACGGGACTGGGTTAATGTTCTGGTTGGAAATGATTGGGTTCTTTAAAAATATTATCTCATTTTTGGCTAATATTTTGTTAACCGAATTTATTTTGCTTTGGACGTTTTCATTTTCACACCGTGCGACAGACGGTCGATGATTGTACAACGAAATTTGGAAACTTTTCGAAGTGTAACTAAACGGTGTGGTAAAAAAGTTCCGGCTTGTATATCACCCGTTGAATACAGAATCATTTATATCATAGCGGCGATTCCGTTGAATACAAGGGTTTAAAGTTTAATGGATGTGTAATAAATCATTTTCTACCTGTTTACAGGACATGCTTTTTATTTTTTAATTATCCCAATAATAGTGGGGCGACTTTTTGTTGATTTTTTTTTCATTTATAGATGTACTGAAGGGCCTCATTTAATGCGGGGGAGAGAGAGGGATTGAACATCGATCAACGCCCATCATTGCATCAAGACAGGTGGGGTCGCGAGTAAATTCAAAAGAACTTAGGCGCGGCCCCATCTGCCAGAAACAAGGAGCGTTGCGAGATGTGCAATTCCCCTGGCGATGAATCCCCCTTTTTGCTTGATTCACACTAGCCTGGATGGGCTGTTTTAACTTGGAATTAATGATTTTAAATTCCTCTTTACCCAAAGTAACGGCCAAAACCGGCCAGCGCTATTCTGAAAAATCGTCAATTAATTTTCATTATATTCTTATTTTTTGTTTCAAAAACATAGGTTATGACACCTTATTGGAACGAGCTCGTCGAGCTCGTTCCAATGAGGTGTCATAACCTATGTTTTTGAGACAAAAAATAAAAAAGTAGTTAATAATTCAAGAATTTTTTTTGCAAGTGTCGTCTGCTTTTCCTGTTAGATAAAGGGTTAAATATGTGACCGATTTAAACGGCTGGCGATTATACTGAAAGACAGAGGGAAGAAATTGCTTCTTACCTTGGTGACCTGCGCGCACGTTCATACCAAGAAGTGTTAAAGTTTGAAGTTCTCCGACCCAAAAAACGTTCTCGAATCTAACGGAATTCATTGGTAGATTCCTCCTCTTGTTGATTTTTCTAGACTGGAATTATTCTAAAGTGTTGCCTGATGTTGTGGCCAGAAATACTGAAGTGCTCAGAAACGGGTGTATCGTTCTCGTTGACAATGTCGGACACGTGCTGGGTGGCACTCGTTCTTAAGGTCATCTGGTTTCTCCTACATTCTGGAATTTACACAAAGTACAAGTAATCAGGTAAATCGTATTTTTCGCGTCACAGTCCATCTCGTCGCGCAGTTTGTATTGGCACTTGTTCTGATGACTGAAAAATGAGTCAGACTCCTTGAAGAAGTAACTTTGCTTACAGCGGGTTTTGCTGCAAGGGGTGGTCTTTCTATTGCCCACTACTGGTCGATTGTGTCTGATTTTAACGGGTTGATCGAGATGGTACGACACGGGGTCAGTATTTGCTATTTGCCTGAGAGTTTTCCGAGTTGATATCCCGCAAAAATCTATAACTGTACCCTCTTTCCCGCGAGGCACTGAATAGCTTGGTGCAGGCAGAGTTAAAATTGTTTTTACTGCTCGAATCTATGAAATAGGATAATCTGTGACTTGATAATACCTCTGAAAGTATGTTTTGGGTGAAACGAATTTTTGTGAAGTAACTGGTGGGAGCCTTTCGGTTTAAAAAACGTCCTGTAATCCAAACAACCTGTGGATTGGAATTTTTCACCTTTGTAAATAGTAACGTCCAAAAAGTCAACTGATTGCTCTGAAATGGTAGCTTTCAGCTTGATGTTCTGGTCGCGGCTATTTAAAAAAATCCACAAAATCCTAAAAATCACTCCTCGAGTATTCCCACACCAAATAAATGTCGTCCCGAAACCTGAGAAAAACTGACGGTCTTATTGTGTGCAGCATCCAAAGCTGCTTCATCCCAATCTGACATAAAAATGGAGGTAAACGACGGACTGTATGTTTTCCTCATGGCGGTACCTTTGCTGTGTTGATAATATTGACCGCCAAACTCAAAATCATTACCGTTTAGACTGATTTCCGACAGTTGGAGTATTTGTTTATCAGGCCACTTTGGGTTTGGAAATTTCTCAAAGGCCTTTTTGATTGAATCAAGGCCCGAATTAATGTCTATATTTGTGCACATATAATCGACGTCTAGAGTCGCCAAAAATATATTTTTTTGAATTTTCAGAATTGAAATCTTAGCCAGAAGGTCCTCGGTGTTTTTAGATAGCTTGCACAGCGGTTAGCTACGGGTTTCAAAAAATTATCTATATACTGTGCAATGCGGTGCGATTCCGATCCACAGTCTGAAATAATTGGCCTGCCTTTGGGCATGCGCGGACTAGTCCACGTGTCTATCGGTTTGTGCGTCTTTGGCAAAAAATAAGAAGTTCTAGGTTTTACCTCAAATCGCGAATCTGCCAGATATTCGAGTTGTTTCTGAGAGATGTCATCTTTCACGAAGAGGTCACTTAACACTTTACCAAAATTTGAAATATTATCCGGCCAGAGGGGTGCATCTATTTTCCCTCAGTGCTCGGTATTACTGAGCTGTCGCGCTACTTCGTGGGCATAATCCTCTCGGTCCATAATTACCATGGCCGAAGATTTATCAGCTGGTTTGATTACAATGTGATTATTGCCACGTAAAGCAGCCAGTGTCTTGCGTTCGGCTCGCGAAAGATTTTGTTGATCGCTCAGAATGTCCATGTCCTGACTTGTTGTGCTAGTTTCTTATAAGATTTATCAGTTTCCGGATCTATTTTTTTCTAGCGCAAGGGATCGATCCACTGCGGTTTGTGAACGGTTGCCTCACGCCAGAATTTTCGCCAAAATAACCAGTTAGACTAATCTGTTGGTAAAATGGAAAACATGTTTTTCTAGATTCGAGGTCTTTTTTACCTTGATAAAAATCGTCGAGCGGTATTCCCTTTTCAGAATACATACCCACCATTTGTTGGTCTAACTCATTCAGCTGTGGTGGCTTTTCTTTGATGTGGTAGGTACAAACGTTCATCCGCCGCTACGGAGAGATTTTTCAGCGTGCGAGAGAGAACGAGAGTGAGGTAGATTAACAATATTAGTACCTAAATCCAAATCTACAGGTCTGTCTAAAGATACCCTGCTCGCATTTAGTTTAAATCGAGATGGGAAAGCCAATGTTTATAGAGATTATTTGCGTTTTTTTCGTCCCAATGAATTTTGTCCTCAACAACGGTAAATTCCGAATCGGGAAGCTTGGGAGCCAGAGTAACGTTCCTGCTCTTACTGGCCTCTACCAGTACAGTTTGCAGAATGGACTACAGGGGTCCATCAATACTGCAATTTTATCTTCAAACACTATCATGCTATTACCACAGGATATTCCGACTGCTATCTTCTTATAGTACTACGACTGGCTTCCACCACAAGGCCACTACTGCTGACTTGTACTGCGACTAGCTTCTAACACCACTGTCTCCCAGTGTTGCACTACCTCTGGTTTCACAGCGGACACTACGGCAAGAACCACGCCTCATAGCAACCACATGCCACCATAGAATCCAAGACGTCAGCCCTATAATCAACATGGACGACGGAACCACGTATTTACTATCATAACACATGCTGCACATGCTCAGTAACATCACCCATCACCATTCTAATGACTCACAATATGACCGCTCACAAGCGATACCATGATAACTCACGTGACATGAATGCACAGCGAATGTTGTGTCACTTTTTAGGTCAGTAAAAATAAGACGAAAAGCCACTGACATACAACCGAGGCATATATACGCTCATCACTTCCCCCTGAATATTTCATGTTAGAAAGCGCGATCACTGTGATTCGTCATTGATCAGAGCAGTCAAACCCAGATTTCTATCCCCATAAAACAGCAAATAAGATGTGACCAAACATGGTGAAATTTCTCGAAGGCTTCTACGGAAGAAGGAACGCAACAAACTCGAATGGGATATAACTTTTATGTGCCCCCTTAATGTGGCATTAGTGAGACTTTGGGACAAATGTATTATCAATATGTCTCCATAATTTGACATTAGGAGAACTGACTATAATATAATCTTAAAAAATGAACGAAACGCACAAGTGATATTACCAAACATAACTAAAGTCATTTGGACCTATGCGATAGATGTGACATAAAATTATGTCATTTAGTGCAAATGTTACCATGCCGATGCTTCGATCCCCGTCCGGGACGACCCGCGTTGTGTCCTTGGGCAAGGCACTTTATCCTGGTTGCCTCCATGGGGACACGGTGATCCCGTGTACTAAGGCATACTGCACGTCGATGGTGCACATGTCTTCAACCACTGTAACCCTGCTTGAGCGGAGCATGAACAGAGTTAGGATGTTGAGGAGCTGACAGTTGCTCGTCGATGCTCGTTAGTTCTCTCCGGTTACTCCGGCTTTCTCCACCCTTAATACTTTCACGGTCACGATTAGCCATTGTGCATACGTATGTGACATTCAACACTAATAAATAAATAAATAAATAAATAAATAAATAAATAATAAATAAATAAATAAATAAATAAATAAATAAATAAATAAATAAATAAATAAATAAATAAATACCATGCCGATGCAGTTAGAATAAAAGCTTTCCCTGATTATTTCATGTTAGAGAGTGCGATCACTGTGATTTGTCATTGATCAGCGCAGCCAATGCCAGATTTGTATCCCCATAAAACAGCAAATAAGATTTCCCCAAATCACCCAAAACCACCCAAAACTACGGAAACGGACTAGGTGAATCTCCATTTTGCGTTAAAAAGATTAGCGCTATAAGAAGCGTTCTATTGTATAAGCCTGAATATAATTACCTAAATCATCAAAACACCTAAAACTACTCGATCAAGCAATTGCTCTATAGCTCATTTGCTCGATGGGATTCGAGTCGTTCGAGTAATACATGATCCAGTAACTGCCCGATTGTCTTTTGGGTTTGAGAATGATATATGCCTTCTTCTCTTCTTCTTGGGTGCTTTTTGTTGATTTGGGTAATTATATTCACTCTTATTCAGTCGAAGGTGTCTTATAGCGCTACTCTTATCAAAGACATTGGGGCTTCACCAGTTCCTTTTCGGTATTTGGGGGTGTTTTTGTGATTTGGGGAAGGTATTCGGTCTATGTTGGTAATTATATTCACTCTTATACAAAGGAACACGTATGGTATTAAAGAAAGAAGGATTCTAGGGGGGATCCGTAGCGATCAAATTGATTTTGAATGGATTTTCGTAATTTGGAAGGATTATGAATATGCCTCTTTTCCATTAGAAGCGTCCCAAGACATATAATCCACATGCTACCATAGAAACTAAAATGGTGGCGCCCAGTATAAAAATGGACGACGGAAACACGTAACACCCAAACAACACGCTCTGTGCTTGCACACTATCACCACATATCACGATGGTAATGACGTCACAACATGGCCGCTTACGCGAGCTACAAAGACAACCCAACATGGCGCCACTGGGTTGGGTTATGTAACTATGACTTCATATGAGATTCCCCGATGAGATCCCCCAACGTGGAGGTGAAAAGCCCCTGACATTCTACTGTGATTGTTGTCTCGTCGTGTCTGTATTTGTGCGCCATACGGAATGAAAAATGCCGTTCACCTAAACGATGTGAGTAGGATTGGGGGAGGGGGGGGGGGGGCTAGGTCATCAACAACTACGAGTTATTTTACGTGCTTTGTGAAATATTTCCGTTCAATTCGATGAACTGTCAAAATTGAAACTCTTGACATGATTATGGCCGATTCGATTTGATCCCATATCCGCGATTCAGTAACGAATTGAAAATCAAATGGGAAGGATGATTGGAAAATCAATTCTAAATAAGAATAATCGCTGAACCCCTACTTGGTATTTAATGATATCGTATCGCACATATTATTCGGGAATCGATTCGAAATTAGAATAATCGCTGAACCCTATTTGATATTTAATGATATCACATCGTACATATTATTGGGGAATCGATTCTGAATTAGAAAAATCGCTGAACTCTATTTGGTATTTAATGAAATCGTATAGTACACATTATTGGAAATCGACTATTTTATTTTTTGGGGAAAGGCAAAGGTGGAAATGACCACCGAAGCTTAACTCTTCAAACTTTTGACAAGCTAAATCAAGAAAGTAATCATGGTTGAAGAAGACAATAATACAGTCAGTGGATTTACATCAGCAGCCCTCTTTGGTTGTCTGTACATTCGTATTTATCAGCTATTATGTGTAAATATTAACGATAAGTTGACGAGCGCTGCTTATAATCAAAGATGCTGCCGTTGGTTATATTATGCGGTACAGGTTGAATAACTCGAAATCATCACTGATAAAGAGAGCATAATATATTTATTTATTTATTGGTGTTTAAGGTCACATATTTCTGCACTATGGCTAATCATGACCGCGACAGTTTTACGGGTGGAGGAAGCCGGAGTACCCGGAGAGAACCACCGAGCAACGGCGATCAGCTGTCAGCTCCCCAACAAACGAACTCCACACAAGCATGGTTAGCATTGGTTGAAGACAGATGCACCATCGACGTGCAGTACGCCTTAGTACACAACGTCACCGTGCCCCCACGTAGGCAATGGGGGTGAAGTGTCTTGCCCAAGGACACAACGCGGTTGCCGCAGGTGGGATTCGAACCGAGGACCTCTCGGCTTGCAGCCTGCACCTCTACCTACTGAGCCACCGCGCCCCAGAGCATAATATAAGGATAGGCACTCTGAAATTTCTACAACTTCGGGCCTGCTGAGTGAGGTATATTACTGTAGGACAAACTGTGGGTGCAGACTTGGGGAGAGTTACCAGGAACTTACCCCTCAAATCAACTTGCACTAGAATAAGGAACATTCTCATCAGTGGCGACGCCAGAAAATATTTCACGAGCTGGGGGTGGGGGTTGGGGGAGTGTGTAGGGGGCAGGTTCTCCATGAAGGGGGCATGTCAGCAAGTGGCATTTTAAGATCCCAGCATCATAGGATTGGATTTATATACCGTACGACATCTGCACGGGTTAGAAGCATCGGAAATGTTTACGGTATCTGAATGCAATGGGAACTCCTGGAAAGTTAGAAACCTCACGCGTTTGTTTGATATTTTTAGGGAGGGGGTGGATTGTGGGGATTAATTGCGCTTTCAAGTGAAGCCTTCTGTTCGCTTTTGGGGTAGATCTGCATTTTTAGTCTGTCGAAAATCAAGAAGCTGGAATACGATTGAACAGCATTCCCACGAGAAGCTTCTGAAAGTATGAAGCACAGTTGAGATCCAAGTTGGCTCAGTGGGCTGGAAGATTTTATCTTACAACGAAAGAAACAATTTGTCACTTCATCGCATCGCATTCGGGCCTGAAAATAAGCAGTCTAACATTTTCAAAAAGAGGTCCCCAGAGGGTGAATTTGATGATGTTATTCCATACAGTGGGCCAATTTATCCTCTGGGTATCTCTTTCTGTTTAGTTGTGAGGCCCTGTTTCAGATTGAGGTTCATAGAGGGTAAATTTAGTGATGCTACCCTGCTGTGCAGGGTAGCATTACTAAATTCACCCTCTTGGGACCTCATTTTGCAACTGACAGTCTGCTTGTTTTCTGGCTTGATCGCATTGATTCTGGCTAACTAGTTGGTGTTCCGTTTTTAGAGATATTTCACTAGCTGTTAAGTCTTCTTCTGGTATGTGGCATGGCGACCCTTTTTTGGTGTGACGAGTCCTCTAGGATCGTCATGTTGTATATAACTTTCTGTGATATAAATCAACCACTGGTTTAGAGTTTGTTCAACTAAGGAGATGTATAGTGTGTGGGGCCTTGAGGGTGTGCGTATGTGTAGACGGGTTTGTGCGTGACTGTGGAGGCAAAAGGAAGATCGAAGTCTATGTTTAGGGTAGCAAATAGCCTTTTATGCTCTCGTGACGCCGCCACTGGCTCGCACCCCTCCACTCTTGCTTAGTAGCTCTCTCCGGTTACTTCTTTTTCTTACACTGATATAAATGTCGGTAAAACACTTTTTGTTAAAAAAAAATCACTAATGCTTCACATCAAAACGAAGTCACCCCAACACTGACGAAGTGTCGTTAATTTCAAACTATATTTGTATTTTTCAGTGCGGTGACAGATCTATCTGATTGAAGAGAAATCTTGACAGACTAACTACTCCATCATGGAAGGAATTGATAAAGAAGAAAACGGCACATTGTCAACACTTTTACTCACTGATATAACAAAACAGTCAGGTCTTATTCTGGTTTCGAACATTTTCACCTCTATCGCAGGATTCTTCGCTTTCGTGAATAACTCACTGCTGTTACTGGTTTGTTTTCTGTTTTGGAAAAAGAAAAAGAAACAGCCACTGTCTCCACCGTTGCTATCACTCGTTGTATCTGACCTATTAATGTGCACTATGCCCTTCAGTTGGTTTTCAGGGTTTTATGACAGTTCTACTTATGGAATATGTAATGTTATGGTTACTATAGGTAGATTGGCTAACTATGGAATCGTTGGCAGCAGTGTTCTTATGTCTATCGAACGATTTCTGGCGATAAAATACGCCTCAACTTTCAAAACGACATTTAGTAAAAAAAGAGCTGGCATCGCGATCTTTTTCATTTGGAGTATTGCGTTTATTCTTGCAATAATACTTCCTGGCGTAATGTTTGGGCTGGACGTCTGCAGACGATCGCAAAAAGCTGACATCAAATTCGTCGTTTTTCAATTAGCAATGGTTGTTGTTCTGGCCGCAGTCACCTCGATATTTTACTTTATAACATACATATGGATAAGAAAGTCTGGTTCAGGCAAACAAAAATACAAACACATTTTCATAACTGCTCTTATTGTATCTATCATTGATTTTTCAGGCTTGGTGTTTTTCAGTTTATACATGTTGAATGAGAGATGTGGATTTGGGGTACTATGTGGTGTTGGAGACAGAAATTTCAATATATTCATGTTTCTGGTGACTCCTATCTCTGCTTCTTTATCAAGTGCTATCAATCCTATTGTCACGATGACGAGGTCCTCAGATATTCAAAACGGCATGAGGATATTATTCCCTAGATGCACTAGTAAAGTTGAACCGACTGTTGGTAATACCAATCGGCAGAGAATAGAAATAATAAACATACAAAATCTAGATGTTTAAGACAAGTAATACATGGGTTCTCTAAATATCATCCATATCATTGCAGATTTACCTCCCGTTTCAATGTGTCATTTAAAATCCTGTTCAAGAAACCACAATCGAAACTGAGGAATTTCGGTTTGAGCTCATTTCTGATGCGCTAATGCTGTAGGTGGGAAAAAGCTCTCCCAGTAGGTATCGAGGCGAATAGAAATGACCAAATACAGTACTTGGAGAGAGGATTGTAACAAAATCACCCGTGGAGTGGGTTATCACCCAAAGTATCACATTCAAATTCTCTACATATGGACAAACAACACAAGCAATGTTTCAGCCAATGGACCTCTGGGTTTAACCCAGAGGTCCATTGGCTGGACCGTTGCTTGTGCTTGTTATGCTTTGCAACCAATTTGCATTTATTGCTTGGGTGGAATCTCCACTCCGTGGGTGATTTAATGATAATATACTCTGCACGTACTGTACATGCTCCCGATTTATTTCTCTAAAGTACTGAGTTAGATTTGTTCACAGGGTAAACATTCTTGGTTTGGATACCAAGTATTTCATATTCTGATAATGGATTAGTTTGTTCAGGGAATTCTGATAATTGATTAGTTTGTTCATGGATTGACATCAGTTGACTGTTGGCGTCAATGAGCACAGAGTGCAGGGAAAACGTTCAAAATCAACCCGCTAAAGGTCTCCACAGGATAAAATGTTCGTTGTTAGTCGTGTACATGAACTGATTTATTCCTCTGCACAACGCACAATATTTCAAAATTTATTACTTCATGATTTATTTTTCTTCAGAATTTACAAAAAACAAAATACAAAACCATGTCAAGTGACACCTAATCAACGAGCTCGTTCCAATGAGGAGTCACATGATATGATTTTGTTGAATTTTTTTAAAACAATATTGTTTTCAACTGCTCGGTTTGTGAATTGTGTGGAGGGATACGGCCGATTCGTTAGATAAAGGGTTAAACGCGGAGGTGAAAAACACCCGATATCATTGACACGAATCAAGGATGCTCCCTGTGTTTGTGTTATAGCGGCCCGATGAATCGAAATCATATCCCTTAAAACTACACGGAGTGATTCTGTAGCATCGCAGGATTTTCCTGTATCTCGACAATATTTACAGTCGATTGGGTGCATTGTTAGGAGTATGTTTAATACGAATTATCCTAAATTGGTATGTAGTCTGTTGTAACTCTGTTGCAGAGGCCAATTTGTTAGTCCGTTGTTAGATGTTTAGAAACTTGGGCAGATAAAATGAATCTGACTAAATGTGATTGCGATTTTGGATGGAGAACTGTATTCTTGACCACAAGTAAATGATTCAGGTCAGCTTGGGTTTTGATCATGAGATATCGGTCATTCAAGATATGGGCGATTCTGGCGTTTTTGTTTGGCATATGTGCATCGTTTAAAAGTATCTTCCTTTGAGACACCGGACATATATAGTGCACAGAGTCGCACTGTATGAATTTGGACGAATTTGCACTGCACAAAATGGACACTTTTGGTGAGCATTATAGGCCTGTTATGGACAAAATCGAATTTTGCTTGTAGCTATGGAAACGGAATATTACCTTCTCAGCAAATAGGCCATTATGTTATTCTATAGATCGATAGTCTCAGGATTATGGGCCAAAATCGCTGATTTCGGAGTCGACTTCGAGGCGAGAGGGAGGGTGCTTTGTCAGAACAAAATGATTTATTATTATTATAATTATTGTTATCATCATTAATAGAAAAGTTTATTTTTGATGAACCAGATCATTCTCTGTTTTTGAACATAGTTTACTGGTTTACTGGTCAATGAAACTTTGGAAGATATGGGTTCAGATATGAGTAAATAGCTTAACAGACCCACAAGTTGAAGCTGGCTACGTCATCGCCAAGTTTAAAATGCGCAAAAACATTTTTGTGTGAATTTATACAAACTCACACTGTATACAGTACACTTTTGGGCGGCCAAATCGAATTTTTGTGCATTTATAGTGACAGGAAATTATAGTCTTAATATCTATATAATTACTGATGTTCTGTCAATTGACAGATTGTAGGGCAAATGCCGGTTTTGGGGCCTATTTTGAATTTGTGGCAAAAGAAGTTTAATACGCCCAAACGTTTTTGTATTTTTTTATTGTGAAGAGTAAATTTTAAAAAATCTCCAAAATAGCCAAGTTATTCACTAGTATTTTTTAAATATCAGCCAGTTACATTTTGGCGATTTTGGGCGTTTTTTGCAGAAAAAAGTTCAATTTGAAAATGAAAAGCTAATTACAAGTATAACTCATAGCCCTCTATGACCTTGAGAATTGTTTTTAATCTGTAAGAGCGTTCTCCAGAATCCCACTCCCCAAACGCTTGGGAAAGGGGGAAGGAAAAAGTCAGAAAATAATCCGGTGAATAACAAATGCCTTTTCCTTGTTGGAAAAGCCAAATTACAATACTCGGGCCGATGCTATGAGTACTTGTCAACTCCAGGCTTCTTCTTACCGCGGAACAGTTTGAGATATATACTGACAGGGGGTGTGGCACAGTCCTCGCTTGCCTATCACCAGGCCATCTCCGTATTTACTCTTGTTTGAACCCGAGCGGCCGCGTTTCCGGCCAAGAATGTGATACGTCATTAAATAGGATGGATGCTACGTGCATGTGTGTGGCAGACCAATCAATATTGTCAACGTACAGGCCCAACGCTGCACGTTGAAAATATTAATTGGTCTACCCATAAATAATGAACATGGACTCTTCCAGTTGCTGTTATTGAACTAATATGGAAGATATCATCACGGTACAAAGGGTTAATTGTTTGTTTGTTTATGGGTATTTAACGAAAAAGCCAAGGGCACATCGTGTCGGAATATACTCTTATTTAACTGGGTGAGTGTTAGAAGCCACTATCAGGGCTTCCAAAAACGAGAGTACCAGAGCAAAAACCCATGTTTTTCTTGCACGTATTTTACATTCATTCAAACGCAAATAAAATGTTATTCGTATAAATTACTTCTATTACAAATTATTGGAGAGTGTCTATGGAGACAGTCTCCAATAATTTGTAATAAAACAAATTTTGAATAACAAATTCCGACCATCAAAAATAATCTAGCCCTCGACCAGTTGAAACTGATCTAGACCATAGGGTATTGATTCTGTTTCCATGTCAGGAAATCTCCCTCGCAAGTGGTGAAGATATATATAAGATTTTAAAACATGACAATTTTTAACTTCTCTATAATATTTGTTCCATTGTTAATGGCACAGATCGATAACCCCAGAGCCCAGAGGTGCTTTAATGACGTCCCAAGCAAGCACAATGGTTAGTCCGACCGCCAAATGCCAACTTTCTGCCCAGCCTCTAAGTCGCGTTCAAAGTTTTTTTGCTCCGTGGTTTCTGATAGAGGGACATCTTCTGATTCAGTAAAATGTACTGGACGTCTGACAGTATTGAGCAATTTGAGATATTCGTCGCACAAAAGGGGTACACAATTTCAATAGACATAATTGGCCTTGGTGCTGAAATTCTCATATATAATCTGCATTTGTTAGAAAAAATCTAGATATTTTACTCATATATACACAAATGACATTATTTAATGCATAAAAAAGTGCATGTTCGGCAAAAAACTGCTATTTTGTTTTGAAAACAAGCGTTTTAGAACAGCGTTTATAAATTAATAAAGAGCGTTTACAATAACACATCAAATTGGAACCTCAAAGCCCAGTCGCAACACAGTCGCCTCCCACGGCTTAAAAGGTCTGAAATGTCTGAGACTATTCACTATCAGTTGGATGTTGTTCATTATCACGGGCCAAATACCCGTTTCTCACTGGAAGAATAATGCAGAAGTGGGGTGAAGAAACAAAGGATAGATGGCTGAAGGGGGACACGAGGGAGAGGGTAGGAATGCTTATTGAAGAAATTGAAAAAGAGGAAGTGAGGGACACTATTAAGCAGTTTATATCTGAATGCTGGGAGGAGAGGAGGGGAAGAGGGGGTGGGGTGCAAGGGGAATGGTGGCCTTCTCTTATGAGGACCGCGACAAATCAGCGGCTGGCCAAAGAGTTATTATTGTTATTATTATCACTCAAAAAGATTCACACCGCCGCTCCAGATCCTTTGGCATTCACCACTGTCAACTCAAAGGGCCACACAGACTGATTTTTTTATTTTTCGGTGATGTTCTGCAAAATGAAAATTGTGCAGAATTTAACCCTATGATACTTTTGAACGTATTATGACGTACGAAATCAAATAGCGCGTTGGTACTTTGTGGTCACTTGTTTTGTTATTATTTTTCGATTTTTTGAAGTTTTCACCTCAATTCCTATTTTCTCCCGAATAGTGTTCAGTGACAACCGTTGAGCTAAATGTTATCGCAGCTTAAAATACTAATATAATCCTGCTGTCAAGACTTCTTAACTGGTTGTGTACTCTATAGAAGTCACTATCTGGGCTTTCAAAAAATGAGGATACCAGAGTAAAAGCCAACACTTTCCTTGCTTATATTTCATATTCATTCAAACACAAATAATATTTGGGTTATTTAAATTTGTTTTATTACAAATTATTGGAGAGTGCCCGTGGGCACTCTCCAATAATTTGTAATAAAACAAGTTTTGAATAACAAATTCTGACCACCAAAAATAATCTAGCCCTCAACCAGTTCATCACTAATATGAAAAATATCTTGTTATTTGTACTTTCCGACGTTTGGCGTCGCATTTTGAAAAACGTTGAAGAAACGGAATTCCCAGTGACGTTGAAAGTCAGGATAATTGAAGTCTCAAAGGGTTAACGGTTATAACACTCGTATATCTCGTGAATCTGAAACGTTCCCTGAATGTCATAACTCCCATTGATCGAAATGACACCGGTCGATCCCGCAACTTTTGTCACTGCTGTGAGAAAGAACCACCAGCTGACGTTGAATGCAGGACAGAGCTTTACAGTATTCACTGTTGATCAATATCTGTACAAAATCACCGTGCAGGTATTTTGGGCGTCCCCGGAGGACTTTCCATATTTTATTCCCCGGCTTGGAGGTATGCATCTAATTATGAGCTTCGTCGGTGCCGTCGGAAAGCTAATGACTGAATTAGGTTTGGCTGATGTGCTGCAATCGGTGTTTGAAGGAGCGGGCAAATTTCTAGTTAAACAAAAATGTCCAATGAACACGAGAGCTATGTGTTTATTGGAAAAAGAACTTCCTCGTAAATTATTCGAGAAAAGCAACTTTGAATGCCGGGAAGATTTCTCTTCTTTATTGGAAGATTCAAGTGTAGAAAGTCGGACAACGGAAATGTTGGTGGATACTTTTCTTAAGCCGGTTTTCTTCATGATATTGTATGTTCGTGCTGAACAGGAATGTGAATGGCCTCTTCACCTTCATGCATGTGCGAAGTATGTTGTCATACCTTTTCGCGTTCGACCATGCGAATTACGCGAGGAATGGCCTGTACTACCTCCTCCAAATGGAGAATCTTGAGTCTAATGTTTTGGCCCATTTCATAGCGGGTTATGGATTGACATGTTCAAAGCGACTACATTTATGAGATATGGCCACAGTAAGTCGGGAATTATAGGCATTACTCTCAAATCAGAAACCATTAAGGTATTGGCTCTAAGTCTGCATGCCTGAGAAAAAGTGAGTCCTGGGTCTATCCTCGTTGGCAAGGGCCTAGAGTTAGGTTCAGCACTAATGATTAAGTTTGAACAGAACCTTCTTGGGGGATTTTACGACCCTATTCCAATGCCCGTCCAAACCATGGTTGTGTCAAAAAAAAAACTGTCAAGGTTGGTGATGTTAAAGTTTATGATACGAACCTCATATACTCCAGAGTAATCGGGCTACTATCAAGCTCCCGTCACAACGTCGATGTTAAGGGACCTCTCTCTTCCAAACTAGCGCCACTGCCTACATAACTTATTGACAAGATTTGTGACGTGCGGATTTCTAAATCAAAGTCGGATTTAAAAAATAAGTCGATGGTTGTTCTGCCTAACAGAATGGTTGGCAGTGGCATACAGCAGTTGTGATGTATGACTGTGCATTGTTCGGGCGAAACCCACCAAGCGACAGTTTGGGAGTTTGTAGAAACAAACAAGGTTAGTAGATACATCAGCTATGAAAATCACTGATGAATAAAATCACCAAACACCCAAAACATTCCTTGAAATGTATACAGGAACAGATACAACATCTGGTATATACAGATTATCATGATAATGTGCATGTCCTGTGGTTTGTATCAGCTTCGAGGTGGTGTCCAGAATGGGATCTCAACGAGCTGGCATTGCCGCCGAGTGGTGATCCCATTTTTGGACACCAAGGAGAATCTGATGCAAATCGCACATCATGCACATTATCATGAAAATTCATTTATCTAACAATTCTGTCACATAAACAGATTAAATCTTAACCCTTTTACTCAACGTAATGGCAAAAACGGCCAACGCTATTCTCAAAAATCGCCAGTTAATTTTCATTATTTTTTCATTTTTTGTCTCAAAAACATAGGTTATGACCCCTCGTTGGAACGAGCTCGTCGAGCTCGTTCCAACGAGTGCTCATAACCTATGTTTTAGAGCCAAAAAATGAAAAAAATTAGTTATTCAAGAATTTTTTTTGCAAGTGTCGTCTGCTTTTCATGTTAGGTAAAGGGTTAAATTATTTGTAAACATTTTTGGGCCATAATGTTCGGTCGATCACTGAAACGGACATAGAATGTTTCCCATGTGCCTGTTATGATAGCCCGTAGCGCTACCGGAAACGAGTTGTCTATATGATATGGAATCAGAATGAGTCGTCCATATGATACGGAATCGGAACACATTATGTGATACGAACCGTTTTCTCGTGGTTTTCAGGCCAAAATCTATATGACTGTTAGATAAATGTCCGGAATGTTGTATTAGCCGCAGTCAAACATCGCTGTCCTCTAAATGGCGATGTCACCTTAAGCGTGGGTTTTTCAAATTGGTCAAGGCTGCCACTCATCCAGTAAACGTTTTTAAAGTCAGGAGACGTTACTCTGATACATTCCATCAAGGAAAAATCTTTTGACGTCATTTTGAGGTTCGGTGATCTGATGGCCGGATTGGGTGACTTGTTTTTGACATATTGTCAACTGATTCTGGCAAGGGGCGAACTAAGATAAGAATTTCTTTGATTAATTTTTCATTGAATATTTGCCGGTGGATGTTTCAAATAGTTTTCTTGGAATGGAGTGGGTTGAGGTTTTGCCTTGTTTCGTTTCGAGCTAAATTGTTTTTTTATGCCAGAAGCTGATAAAGTATCATCTTGTGCAAGAACTACTCTTTCGATATATGATAAAAACAAATGAATTCAGTAAATAATTTATCTTGACCAGGGTCGTCGCAAAGGGTGGGGTGACGCCCTACATCCCCAGAGACTTTTTCCTGTCGGGACAATTTTCCTCTGAACTGGAATCTTAGATATCATGTAAGGCTCAAATATATCACTGTAGCCTACGACTGGGTTGTAGCAAGCTCAGTGACCAAATGTTTAACAATGTTTTCACTAGCTCACCTTTATGTGTCTGTGGGGAGCGCGAAACAATTCATCATTATTTCTTTAACTGTCCTCTGTGTTTAAATATAATACAAAGTGGAAACTTTTCTCTACGGCAATGTCATTTACAATGTACAGACCAACTGTGCTATCTTGCTCTGCCTTCATAGATATATTGAGGCATCTCGTAGATTTGGGTGAAAATGATAGAAATACGCGGACCCAAATCAGAAATGAAATCTCCACCACGGCGTACTCAATATACTGATCGCGCAACATTTTTTATCCAAATGGAAGCCTCGACCGGATCCCTAGCTGATTGCGCTTTCCACCAGACTGTCTCAAATGGTCGGGTACCAATCTATTTTAGCGACGACTTGTGGAGTGGCCTACTCACTAAGGTATTCTTTTCCAAGCATCGCGAGTCACAGATTACCAAAGACCTGCTTGGACATAACTGTCCTGTTGGGACCCATCTGGGATTTCCCTCTGGCAATCCTCATTGAGTCGTGACAGGACAATGCACACTAGGGCTGTACGGTTTATCGATAAACCGATATATGCCGGTATTCAAACCAATATCGATTGAATACCGGTGTAATTTTAAAAAATATCGGTTTATCGTCATTATTTATTTACCCACAATTTAATTTTCAAGATGTCTTGAGTTTTTTAACTGTAGCCCCGAATGAATAATATTATCCCTTTATCCAAGGAATCGTCTGCTTGTGCCCTCGTAATATACAAATTCAGCAGTTAAAAAAATAAATTTAAAAAACTTCAACAAAACTATATCATGTGACCCCTCATTGGAACGAGCTCGTTCCAATGAGGGGTCACATGATATAGTTTTGTTGAAATCTTCGGGGAAAACTAATGATAAACTAATTTTGAAAATAATAAATTTTGATATTGTCTGCGTCGGGAAAATGTTTTTCGAATCGCATCATCAAGGTATGCTAATTCGTTCCGACTGTGATGCCTCGAGTCTCGATTGTGGTACTTGTGTTCATATATCTGAACAGTTTTCGATATACCGGTATACCGCGGTATTTTTTTTTTGAATACCGATACCGGTATTCAGTTTTGAATATCGTGCAGCCCTAATGCACACACATTTTACTTCAGAATACGAGGCAAGTTAAATATGATTTTTACTTAGTGAAGACAATACAACTGATTTCATCCCGTCCATCTCATAGGAGCCCGATAGTTACAGTATCCACTCGACCGGTCGAAGCACATCCAATCTCTACCTTCTATAACATGCACCTTCCAAAAGACATAAAACTCCGTTATTTAGGAGATAAACGTCTCTTGTTGAGTTAGAAATCTGGGATTTTGTATATGGAAAACCATCTGTTGACCCTTTACACAACGCAGACGATATCAAAATTCATTAGTTTAAATATCACTTTTTCAAATTTTTCAAAAAAATTCAACAAAACCATATCATGTCGTCGAGCTCGTTCCAACGAGGGGTCACATGATATGGTTTTGTAGAAGTTTTTTGAAAAATAATATTTTTTCAACTGCTGAATTTACATATTACGCGGGTGGATGCGGGCGATTCGTTGGGTAAAGGGCTAACGAGCCCCCCAGAGTCAAATTCCCAAATGTCTAACTCAATATGAGACGTTCCATTGTAATTCCCGTCATCGTTTGAAGTGAAAACATTCTCCAAACCTGCTTTATTTAAAGAAGAACAATCAAAACACTGCTATTTTCGATCTCGGTCTATTTTCCATGATCGAATTTACAGAAAACAACCCCGAGATGTATTCGATCTGTGATAGGAGCGGTTTAGCGGCGTCAGAATCAGATTCTTTATTTACGGTATACATATAAAAACGTTTTTTACAGATAAATGTTTTACAGATAATGTATTCAGCATACCGTGGAAAGTGACATAGCCAGATTGGCTGTCTACCTGACACTCCCTAAGAAAATAAAATCGCAACAGACTGTGATGAAGTGATCGGACTTAAAGCAATTAGTCTAATCCCTAATAAGGGATGGGTATTCATATTATTTTGCCAATAAAATATCCTCGTATAGAAAGTAAGTAAGGGGGAAATAATTAGTTATAGATTCCAGAGGACGATTGGTGTCTCAAAAATCGCCAATTAATTTTCATTATTTTTTCATTTTTTGTCTCAAAAACATAGGTTATGACCCTTCGTTGGAACGAGCTCGTCGAGCTCGTTCCAACGAGGGGTAATAACCTATGTTTTTTAAATAAAAAATGAAAAAAATTAGTTATTCAAGAATTTTTTTTGCAAGTGTCAGCTTTTCAGGTTAGGTAAAGGGTTAAACCTATCTAGAAAACCTCTAAGTCTTATATCCATGAGCTTTTCCATTACTTTTGAAAAAGCTGGAAGGATACTAACGGGCCTGTAGTTTGTGAAGCTGTGCTCGTCGCCTGATTTGAATATGGGTGCCACCTTTGTAATTTTTTTTTTATCTGGTACTTTGCCCTCGGTAAAGGAATTATTGATTATGTGGGTAATAGGGACGAATATTTCATTTATCGTTTGTTTAAGAAGACTGGTTGTGATACTATCGCAATCTTTCGACGATTTTGTTTTCATTCTGTTTACAGTTTGACTAACTTCTACAGGATGTGTGGGTAAAAGATAAAGTTGCTGGAAATACTACAATTCATGTAGTTTAAGTGCGATTTATTCGTTTTCTGGATCTGGTCGGATATTGTTCTACAACGTTGACAAAAAAATTATTGAATTCTCTTGCAATGTCCTAGGCTTCGCTTATTTCTGTACCCCCCTGGACACAGGAAGTGGGTATTCTGCTTTCACGTTTTCCTTTACTGATAGCTTCGTTTAAAATCTGCCATGTTCTTTGCATATTGTTTCTATTTTCATTTAAGACATCCCTATAATAAATTGATTTACATTGTTTCTTGACTTTGTTAAACATTTTACAGTAGTTTTTTGTAATTTCGGCAATTATGTTCATTAGGGTTTTTAAGTTTTCTTTTATAGAATTGTTCTTAATTAATAGAGGATATGACAAGACCCTTTGTCATCCAAGGTTGGTTTTTAATAAATGTATTGTTCTGGCGGACACGCTTCAAAAGGAATGCCTTACCGTAAGCTTCCATACAGATGTTTAAAAATGTTTCATATGATTCATTGGGACAGTTCGAATGCAAAACAGGGACAAATTAATTTCTGGGAGTAAATTCAGACGTTCTTTCTGCGTTTATGATTCGTTTTATGGTAACTCGTGGTGTATCATATGACTTGGTAGATTCTTCAATGTAAAAACACCAACATGATATCATACAATTATACCCGGTATTGTTGTTTGTGAAACATTATTTGAAAATATGTGGTCTATCAGACAGTTTTTGCCCACAGTGTAGGTTAAAATATTAAGTACACCAAAATTCTTGGAAATAAATCCGTTATCCTTGTGTTTTCCAGGGTGTATCGCCTCAGGGTGTATGAGTTCCAAAACCGGTGTAAACTCTGGAAAACACAAGGACAACTAATATGACATTCGATCATCCGTACTCAAAACGTTTAATTATAAAGGTAGAGACAGCCTTACGTAAGCACGAGCTTACTCCTGGATCCATTTTCTAATTCACAACCTTTGTTAATAGTGCGTAATCTCTGTTTGCTCTGTTTGGAAATAAAATATTGCCAATCAACAAAGAGTTAAAACATATAGATTGATGAACAATAAAGTTGCTTTTTAGGTTTAAAAGCGTTACAAAAAACCTGCAAATGGAAATATCCCTATAAACACACAGAACGCGATGTGTGTTTGAATTGTTGGGTGTTTTACATAACTCGTTGGAATGGCGTAGTCATATTTCGCGCGAGTCGAACTAAATATGACTACGCCATTCCAACGAGTTATGTAAAACACCCACCGATTCTAACACACATCGCCTTCTGTATTTACTACACATTCCATGCATAAAAATTAATTTAAATAAACAAACTGTAATTCCGATGTTTAACTGGTAGAGTGCTAGAAGCCACTATCAGGGCTTTAATATGAAGAGCAGGTACCCCAGCCTGAAGGTGTCATATTCTGTGGATGTGCTTCACATTATCTTAGAAGCGAAATTACTAAGTCTATATGGGTTTGCCTTGTTACAATTGATGGGAGAGTGCCTCTTGGCACTCTCCCATAAATTGTAACAAGGCAAAGACACATGAACAAATTTTGATAACCAAAAATAACTTAGCACTCTACCAGTTAAACCCAAAGGTGAAAAGTCCGTTCGTTTTGTTTGCACAAGGCTGTATTGATCAAATGGATCGATAAAAGATGAAAACAACCTTTTGGGATCCAGTCTGAATTAGGTTCGTTATCTTTTCTATTGGGCGTGTTTGTTGAAATTCGTACCGCTGTTTCTCTTCGGCTGGTGTCCATTCACGCCTAGTCATTTGGTGATTATTACTGATAGTCAAAATAGAAATACAAATTTGGGCAGATTGGCAAAACAGCTGGGAGAAACTTTTCTAAAAGAATTTCGAAGCATGCCAAGAGGTCCGAACATTTACCGAAATAAAGATGAGCAATTTAGATTATAACGTGATCCACAGACGAGACGGCCAAAGGACTGGGTTAATGTTGTGACTGGAAATGATTGTTCTTTAAATGGTATCTCATGTTTAGTTAACCAGTTTTTTTGTGAACTGACTCTGTATTTTGCTTTGAACGTTTTCATTTTCACACTACGCGACAGACGATCGACAACTGTATAACGAAATCTGGAAACTTTTCGAAGCGAAACTAATGACTCGATGGGAAAGGAACTAATTTGAACGCTGCTGGGCAAATATTCCGGCTTGTACATCACCAGGTGAATACAGAAACTTACATGTCATACCGGCGATACCGTTAAACAAGGGTTTAAGATTAAATGGATGTGTAATAAGAAAGGAGTATGAGTTTAATAAATAATGTTAACCCTCTAGTCCAACGCATATAATATAAAAAAAAATATTATTTTAAATATACTACTCAAAGTTTGCTAAGCACCAAGTATATCCAAGTTCCAACTACCTGTTTCACGTTTTAGTTGAAATGTTGTTATGAAAAATGTATATATTTTATATTTAATTACATCTTTAATGATTTTAATACAGAAATTAAGGTTTCATTTGTGTTTGACAATATTTTTTTTAGCTTTTGAATACGATAACCATGGAAAATGGATATTACTGGTAAAAGAGAAAATTTTTCAAATTTGCCAAAAAGTTGACGGAGCGAACTGATATGGGTTCAATATCGAGTACGAGACCCATTATTGTTAATTACAGCTAGACAACACCTTCTCATGGACCCACTCAGGTTCCAGAAGGTTCTTTGTGGGATGTTGTTCCACTCCTGGACCGGCATGGCACCAGGCTCCTGGACTCTTCTTGGTTCGACTGGACGGACTGAAATTGCAAGCTGCAACTCATTCCAGACATGTTTGATTGGATTGAGGTCAGGGGATCTTGCTGGCCAGTCCATACACTCAATCCCCTCCCTCTGTCGGTACTTCCGGACAGCATGGGCAACATGAGGACGGGCATTATCGTCCATCAGAATGAATCTATCACCCACTGCACCTGCATACAATCTGACGTGGGCATCGTGGATCTTATCAGTATACCGCTGTGCAGTCAATATACCACGGTCAAGGACACATAGCTCTGTACGTCCATCCCAGCTGATGCCGCCACAGACCAGTATTGACCCTACACCATATCGGTCATGCTCAGCAATGTTGGCTGCATAGAATCGCTCTCCTGGTCTTCTGCATACCCTATAACGTCCATCTTTGTTGTTTAGGCAGTACCTTGACTCATCTGTAAAACGGATAGGCCGTCAATCTCCCCTGGCCCATCCAACGTGATCCATCGCCAATTCATATCGTGCCTGGCGGTGGTTCTGGGACAGCTGAATGCGAATACATGGTCTTCTCGATCGGAGACCACCTTCGTGCAACCTTGCCTGGATAATCAGCGTCGAAACATTTACCCAGATGCATCCTGAAGGCTACTGCGAAGCTGGGTTGCTGTGTCAAAGCGGTTCCTACAGGCCTGAAAGATCAAAAAGCGGTCTTCAGCTGCAGATGTTGCCCGTGTCTCTTCAACCGCCATGTCGTCTGACTGGTGTGCCATACTGCTGAAATCTTGCCCAGGCTCTGGTGATCACCGTTTGGCGCACACCAAGGGATTCACCAACCTGACCAACAGGATAGCCTCCTGTTCCACCATCCCTACAGCCCACCACATGTCTGCTTCAGACAAATGTCTTCTTACATTTGCATTTGCCATATTCAATCATTAAATCAGAAAAGTTTTGTTAAAATGAAGGCTGAATACCCAACACATCTCATGTACATGTAGGCAGTACACGAAAACATCATGGAAATCAAGGGGTACATGCCTTCCATGACTGTCACGAAAAGTCTGCCTGTCAAGAGAGCTAATGTAAACACTGGAGACCATCTCAGTACATCCCTTAATCATATCCACCAAAAGTTTTACAAATGTGACACCAGCAAATTTCACAATAATATGTCAAATATGTGGTGCTTAGCATACGTTGAGTAGTATATTGTTTTGTCGAATTAAAAAAAACTCAACAACACCATATCAGTCTCCTCATTGGAATGAGCTTGACATGTGCCGATGCTGATGCAATGTGTATACAGCGTGACACAATGAGCACTATCACCCAAGCACACAGGTAGTACATGCGATGAAAAGGGGGTTATGTAACCACAAAGGAATTCCATTCATGTTTGGCGGATTTTCTTCTGTACTACTGTACAGTGTATCACAATATGTACACATTGCATGCAGCACATGGACAGGTACCAGATGTGTCGATACGTGCTTATGTGAAAATGCACAATGTAGGACAAGGGCACACGCGATGAATTAGGGAGTAACCACGGCCATATCTTAAAAGTGATTTCACGGAACATGTGACTAATATTTCGTCGCCTGAATGCTAGAATGTTATATGTCCCCTACGGGACATAGAACATTCTAGCACTCAGCCGACGATTTAGTGGGATGTGCTTGTGTGTTAGTTTTCAATGTATTGAATACATTTCAATATTTTCATAGGATTTTATAGCCCTTGAAAGATCTGAGAAAGAGGGGATGGTATTACTTCGGCTGCAGGTGTAAATATACTTTTTGTAGATGCGGAGACAGGAATTCCAGACATTTGGATAGGCATGCTCGGAAGTAGAGCCTAAGATTATTTCTTTTTTATTAATGTTTAGTTGAATTTGCGGATCCGGATTAAGGTTAACATTCTCCACTAGTGAAAGTAAAACTGTTTTTCAGAAAGAACAATCGTAAAATAGATGTGCGATCTTTTCTTTCGTATTTCCACAGAATGAGCACAGCTCTGTTTTCGAAAACCAACATTTAAAGAGTTTAGATTTTGTGAATAGGATTTTGTGGTTAATCATATATTGTAAACTTTGTAGATATGTATCATCTGTTTCCCTAAAAGTTTGTTTGTAAATGTATTGCCAATCATTATGGACAGGATTTTCGTCCAATGTGGTGTTCAATTTCTCATGGGTATGTGTAGATTTTTGTGATACTTTATTAAGAAATATGGGATAGAAGTAGCGGTTTGCTTTAGTGCAAGATATGATGTCATTCTCCAAGGGATCTGAAACAAATTAAAGTTTTGTACCATTATACATTATATTTTTCCATGACCTTGGTATTGCATTCACCACACCGAGGTAGTTGGTAAATGGTATATCAAGGTCATATTTCAGCTTAAATTCTTGAAAGTCAATATTGGATCCGGAAGCGCTGTGTATATCGTTTATAAAGAAAACACCCTTTGTACACCAACTTCTGTAAAGAAACGGTTCATTATTAATTTTTATATATTTATTATAAAATAGTGGTTGTGAGAGGTTTCTGAGAGATGAAAAGGTTTACTTTCTTAGTATGTCATAACTTTTTCCAGCTTGTAATGTAGAAATACTTTGTGTTTTGGTTTATGAATGTTGGTCAGTCACGATAAGGTACTGGGCAGATAAAATATATGACCTTAGGCCTTTGAACTCGAGAGGCCGTTTACCGGCCCAGGGACATGATACGCCATAATTTCATTAAGAAGGATGACTGTTAAGTGCATGAGTGAGTTAACCAATCAATATATTCAGCGCGCAGCTCCAAGGCTGCACGTTGAACATATTAATTGGTCCGTCCCCAAATAATGAATATGGAATCTTCCAATTGCTGTCACTGGAAGTCCCGAGTTCGATCCCTTTCCGGCCCGACCCGCATTGTGTCCTTGGGCAAGGCACTTTGTCCCAGTTGCCTACGTGGGGGCACGATGACGCCGTGTACTAAGGCGTACCGCACGTCGAGGGTGCACGTCTTCAACCGATGTAACCCTGCTTGAACGGAGCTTGAACAGAGTTAGAATGTTGAGGAGCTGACAGTTGCTCGTCGATGCTCGGTGGTTCGAATCGGGTACACCGGCTACCTCCACCCGTAAAACTGTCACGGTCGCGACTAGCCATTGTGCAAAAATATGTGACCATAAACACCAATAAATAAATAAGTAAATAATAAATTGCTGTCATTGAAGTGACTTGGACGATACCACCAGTGTTCAAGAGTTAAATAACAACTAAATATGAATGCTGTTCTATTGACTCTTCTTCAGATTAATATTACGTTAATAGGCCACACAAAGAAGATCGTCTGTTTCTCAGGCCATTATTTGAAAAATTCCACGTGGGTGAGCGGTTTTTTATTTTATTTTTTATTTCTGTAATTATTTCTTTGCCACCAAATGTTCATGTTCTCGGTTAATGTTTTAGGCTTCATAATCTACAGAATAGCATGGGTGGTGGCGTATTTCGTCCCTTGAGAACAAGAAGGCTTTGCAATGCTAAAGCATTGCAAAGCCTTCTTACACTCAAGGGACAAATTTATCATTTTTTTTAACGTGGGTAAAATATCAGATATAAATTTATTTTTTATTTGTTTTAAGTTTACATTGGTTATAGAAAGAGAGCACGCGGCAGCCAAAAAGACCATGCGGGAGGGCCTGAGAAACATTTTTTTTAATTTTTGTAGGCCATAACTACCGTATATACATGTGTGTAGCTGCAGTGGACAGGACAGGGAGCAATTAACGTTTCAAACGTTAACGTGTTAAATATTTATTTATTTATTTATTGGTGTTTAAGGTCATATACTTATGCACAATGGCTAATCATGACCGTGACAATTTTACTGGTGGAGGAAGCCGGAGTACCCGGAGAGAACCACCGAGCAACGACGAGCAGCTGACAACTCACCAACATCGTAACTCCGCACTCCAGCACTGGCAGGGTTAGATTGGTTGAAGACACCATCGACGTGCAGTACGCCTTAGTACACGACGTCATCGTGCCTCCATGTGGGCAATCGGGGTTAAGTGCCTTGCCCAAGGACACAACGCGGAAGTCCGAATTGATCGCTCAGACGGTCGGTCACCCATCCAATGATTAACCGGGATCGACGTTGCTTAACTTCGGTGATCTGACGAGAACCGGTTACCGCAACGCCACCGCGCCCCAACGTGTTAAATTGTTTCAACAACGTTAAACAAATTTAACCAAGTTAATAACGTTTAGCTTTGAAGATTATAATTGTATAATATGCGGCATTGCGTCGTTATCTTGTGTTTACCCAAGCCGGATCGCGCGTGCCGATGACGACGAATTTTGCGCCATTTGACGAAACAGAAGAACACGAATAATTTAGATGTCCGTCAATTATAGACGACCCATTGATTTGGTGGAGAGACCATGAAGCCCTCCTACCAACGTTGGCGAAGTTGGCCCGCCGATATTTGACGATACCGCAATACCAGCTTCATCGGAACGCCTATTTTCCATGTGAGGACTGGTATTCAAGCAACGTCGGGTGCCCTTTCTAAGGATACGGCCGCAGCGATTGTATTCTTGAATGAAAACATCGCTGAATGTTAGAATTTACGATAACCTGAGAGAACTATCTTAACTACTCGTCTTCTTAGTTCCAATGTGTTCTATGTGCCAGTAGGCACATAGAACACATTGGAAGTCAAAAGACGAACTGTACGTAAGTTCAATTATATTCAAATTCAAATCAATAAAAATGGCCGAAGTTATTAAAAGTGTGTTCATTTTAACACTTAACGTCATTTAACTCGTTAACGCAGAATTATTTAACACGTTAACGTGTTAATTAAAATTTTAACTCCTCCCAGTCCTGGCAGTGGACTTAACAGCGCTTCAATATTATTGTTGGCTGCCTCTACAGTCAGCCAACAATGATGTATCAAACACTATAATGATAAAAGCATCTTACGAGTAGGGTTCTCTGGGAAGAATACACTGGAACATTTTCAGAACAATATAAAGGATCAGTTTGTTGCTGTTCGGCGATTTAACCCTTTGCTACTTTTGTACGTCTTATGACGTACGAAATCAAACAGCGCGTTGATACTTAGTGGTCATTTGTTTTGTTATTATTTTTCGATTCTTTTAAAGTTTTAACCTCAATTCCTATTTTCTCCCGAATAGTGCTCAGTGACAACCGATGAGCCAAATGTTATCGCTGCTTGAAATACTAATATAATCCTGCAGTGGAGACTTCTTAACTGGTTGAGTGCTAGTCGCCAGTATCAGTGGTTTCAAAAAATGAGGATATCAGAGCAAAAGCCAACACTTTCATTGCTTATATTTCATATTCAGTCAAACACAAATAATATTTTGTTTATAGAAATTTGTTTTATTACAAATTATTGGAGAGTGCCTGTGGGCACTCTCCAATAACTTGTAATAAAACAATTTTTGAATAACACATTCAGACGATCCAAAATAATCTAGCCCTCAATCAGATAATCACTGATGTGAAAAAATATCTTGCTATTTGTACTTTCCGTCGTTTGACGTCGAATTTTGAAACGTTGAAGAAACTGAATTCCCAGTGACGTTTGAACGTCAAGATAATTAAAGTCTCAAAGGATTATGGGTTCATTATATAATGTCATCAGCACATATGTTATCATACTGTATAATGTTGTCAATGTAGTCACAACACTGTAACGTTATTATGTTTCTAATTTATGAAATTAAAATCATTTTTCTCACCAGAAGTGTGTTCTTTTTTAATTATTATATGCATGCAAACTATGAATGTGTGTACGCCCCCATGGGAACCCCGATAACTGAAGCAGTGCTGGTTTACTGCGGTAAACTAGTTCTGCGTGACTTGTAATATAGAGCCGAAATTAAAGCCTGCGGTTGAAGTCCTCTATGGTGGGTAAGTATCGACGATTGGGTAAACTTGGCTTCATACCCATGACTGAGCGAAAGATGCTGAAAATGACCTTCAACGCCAATGAATAAATAAATTTGTAAACGTTCCATAATATTAACCGATTTTACAGATATCATTCGGCCTGTGGAAATGTAGGCTACTCATTCGATGAAGCAGTCTATAGATTAACTCATAGAATGGGTTCCTTTTATAACATTGTCCGTGTTTCACTCTCTACAGAACGTGAACAGTCTTTAGAAACATTTAAGGTATCAGAGACAGAAAGCAAACGAGAAATACAGTATGTGGAGAGTGGATTGTAACTAAATCACCTGCGGAGTGGAGTTATCACCCGAGCTATAACTTTCAAATTGTGTATATATCGGCAAAAAAACACAAGCAATGTTTCAGCCAATGGACCTCCGGGTTTAACCCGGAGGTCCATTGGCTGAAACATTGCTGGTGCTGGTTATGCTTTGCAACAAATTTGCAATTATTGCTCGGGTGGAATCTCCACTCTGTGGGTGATTTAGTGATAATACACTCTTCACGTACTGTAAGGATATTAGTGTTAAGAGATCAGAAAGATGGAGAGAAAAGGAAAATGTCTCCTTGAACATCAGTACTTATCACTTATCAGTAGTATACCACGTATGAATCGACCCCTATTACCCGGGGCTTTGCCGGAGCAGCTAGTGTTAAATTCCCATAGGAACCGGAGCCGTTCGCTGCTCCGGCAAAGCTTCGGGTAATAGGGGTCGATTCATACATGCTATACTACTCTTATCACACAAATTTAGTCATTTACTTATTGAGTTTTAATGACGCTTCGACAACCAGTGTCACATCTTGTCGGACAGTTTTACAAGTGGGAGAAGCGGAATTCCCATGGAGAACCACCGAGCAACGACGAGCAATTACACGAACGCCCCCTCCCCCACCTCAACCCCACACCCCACAAACACAAAAACCACAATTCTCCCTGAACAAGAATCTCTCCTCACCCCCCCCCCCCTCCCACATACACACACACCCACGACACACATCCAACGTGAGGAATAAACTTCCCTCTGCAAAGACCTCCGCTGTTGGTTGTTGGTTAGCAGGGCTGGGAGCAGTTAACGTTTCAAACGTTAACGTGTTAAATTATTTTAACAACTTTGAAGATTATAATTGTATATTATGTAGCATTGCGTCGTTATCTTGTGTTTACCCAAGCAGGATCGCGCGTGTCAATGAGGTCGAATTTTTTTGATTTGGTGGAGAGGCCATGAAGCCCTCCTACAAACGTTGGCAAAGTTGGCCCGCCGATATTTGACGATACAGCAATATCAGCTTCATCCGTGCGCCTATTTTTCATGTAAGGACTGGTATTCGAGCAACGGCGGATGCCTCTGTCTAAGGATATGGCTGCAGCGATTGTATTCTTAAATGAAAACAAGGTTGAATGTTAGAATTTACAATAACCTGAGAGAACTATCTTAACTACATTACTGTACGTAAGTTCAATTATATTCAAATTTAAATCAATAAAAATTGCCGGTTATTAAGATTTTGCTAATTTTAACATTTAACGTCATTTAACTCGTTAACGCAGAATTAGTTAACACATTAACGTGTTAAGGAAAATTTTAACTCCTCCCAGCCCTGCGCGCAACCAATACCTTTGGTGGAAGGCCTCAAAACTGAACAGTATAGGCATAAACGGTAGCCTAAACTTGACTTCATACCTACACTGGGGTCATGCTATAGCCAGAGATTAATAATGTGACCTTAAACATCAATAAATAGGTCGGCACGCCAGTAGATGGAATCATTAGTGAAAGCAGAACATTTACTTTGCAGAAAATGTAATTAATTACCCAAATATCAAAAGATTGTGTCTGTTGATCTGAAGAAGATTTTAAGAATTCTAGAATAAAACCCACGCAAGTACTGGGATAACCGGTAAGAATAACCGTGGAATAAAACGGTTTCTATTCCTTTTATTATTTAAAATAAACTCATCCCAGCCTCTCCCACTCCATCCGGGAAATGTGTTTGTGGGGAAAATCGATGAATATTCTATATCTCGCGTGTTCATTACGCGTGAGTGGAATTTAATCCTTTGAACGGGAGGGCGGTGGCTCAATTATAGACTGTGGAGTTCTATGCGAGAGGTACCGAGTTCGACCCCCGTCCGGGACGACCCGCGTGTGCCCTTGGGCAAGGCACTTAATACCGGTTGCCTACATGCGGGCACGATGACGCTGTGTACAAAGGCGTACTGCACGTCGACGGTGCACATGTCTTCAACCGATCGTCGGCTGAGTGCTAGAATGTTCTGTGTCCCATAGGGGACATCGAACATTCTAGCACTCAGGCGACGCGATGTAACCCTGCTTGAGCGGAGCTTGAACAGAGTTAGAATGTTGAGGAGCTGACAATTGCTCATCGATGCTCGGTGATTCTCTCCGGGTAAACCGACTTCCTCCGCCCGTAAAACTGACACTGTCACGATTAGCCATTGTGCATAAGTATGTGACCATAAACACCAATAAATAATAAATAAATACTTGAATAAAACCCGCGAAGCACTGGGATAACCGGTAAGAATAATGGTGGAATAAAACGGTTTCTGTTCCTTTTATTATTTAACCCTTTACCCAACGTAACGGCCAAAACCGGCCAGCGCTATTCTCAAAAATCGCCAATTAATTTTCAAAATATTTTCATGTTTTGTCTCAAAAACATAGGTTATGACCCCTCGTTGGAACGAGCTCGTCGAGCTCGTTCCAACGAGGGGTCATAACCTATGTTTTTGAGACAAAAAATGAAAAAAATTAGTTATTCAAGAATTTTTTTTGCAAGTGTCGTCTGCTTTTCATGTTAGGTAAAGGGTTAAAATAAACACATCCCAGCCTCCCCACTCCATCCCTGGAAACGAGTTAGTTGTGAAAGTCGATGATTCTTCTATATCTCACGTGTACATTACGGGTGAGTAGAATTTAACCCCTTGAACACGAGCAGCCGTTTTTCACGCCCAGAAGAATGATGGGTTAATAATTTCCTTAAGTAGGATGGTTGTTGAGTGATTGTGTGGTGTAGACGAATTAAATATTTTCAACGTTGAAAATATTAATTGGTCTATACCCAAATAATAAATGTGGACTCTTTCAATTGCCGTCATTGACTGACATGGAAGATACCACCAGGGTTCAAAGGGTTAATGTGTGTTTAAAGAAAGACCACCAATACAAATATCTTTGTCCAGAGGTTGATGTTTGGGTAAAAATTCCCCGCGGGAAGTGAAGCGGTGCCTGTTCACTGCGGTAAACAGGCTCTGTTTTATTGATAACATAGGACCCAGTCACCAATGCTTGGGAGATGCAAACCCTCTCTAAAATGGGCAACCTGGCTTATTAACGTTCACCCCTGGTCTTGAGTTGATACTCATGTTGTGGTCATGATTCGGCATTTTGCAAAAATATGTGACCTTAAACACCAATAAATAAATTGGGTAAAAATGCAGCACGGGTAAATTTATGGAAGATTCTTTGGCTGAAGGTTGTTGAGTAGAAAAACATCTTCATTGATTAGCCTACCTCGAGATTTTTCTCGACAAAATATAATTTACACAGAATAAAGTATGTTAACTGTAACAACTTCAGCTGCTTCGCCATATAGATTATAGACTTCCGGATCTGAGGGCGGGGAGGGGGAGATTCGTCACTGGGGTAATTGACAATATTAAAATACAGGAACCCACACGCAGATAATCACGGAACCGAAGAAATTTGGGAATACTGAAACCACTGGTGGGTTTTGGCAAGCATTTTAATTGTTCCTCCGCGTTTTGCTAGACCATAGCATTTTACACACAAAGTCCTTTGTGGTATGTCCCCTCAAAAACGAAATTTACTTAGGGGATGAGAAAAAATGCAACCTTATCTCTGAGAGATGATCCCTTTCTCACAAGTGGGGAACCGGATTCAGATTTGAAACAATTTAGGCAGAAGCGTGAGTGTCCGGCAAATTCCAAACACTCTCCGGTCCCCTTTCTATCGAGGAAATAAAATTGTGTTTGCACAAAAAAATATCAAACGATTTTTAGTGGAGGTATTCGAATTAGACTTTTGATATTGCACTATAACTAGATAATTTCGTTATTTCACAGGGCGCCCAAATATAAAACTAGAAACTTGATTTCAGCAAACTTGAATCGCAACCCTATACGAATGCTGTATACCCAATATTAAAAGATTTTGACTGCACTGGTGGAAATGAACAAAAATTAAACATTTCTCATATTGCAAGCGAAAATTCGATCTCTTATAGGGTGCTCAAATATAAACTCAGGGGCTTGATTTAGACAAATCTGAATCTGATCCCCACCCCAAAAAAAATGTTAAATAACTCATATTAAACTATCCCACGTGGTGGATCTTTTATTAAAACGTGCGCTCTGTTATTTAAATAGACTTGAATCTATCCCCAAGATCCCTGAACACAGATACAAAAAAGATTTTTTGTTAGTGTAACATTATCTTGATATCTGAATAAAAACAAATAAAACAAGAGCTTGACTGTCGCTCGGTGCATTCCCCCACGTGATGTACCGCCCAGTGTGGGCATACCTATGACCAACAAATATTATAGAAAATAATAATATACTTAAGTATGAATTTTCTCGGACGGACTCACACACGGACGGACGCGCAGACGCACGGACGCATGTAATCCAGTATACCCCCATTTTCTTCGAAAGTGGGGGTATAATTATCTAATAAAATAAAAAAAATTATCTAACAACACCGAAATTCATTCTAATCTTGGATAATGTTACAATTTAATTGCATACTAAGTTTCATTTAATTCCATAATGATTTACTTAAGTTATGAATATTCTCGTACGGACAGACGGACGGATGCACAGACGGACGGAATCCAGCATACTCCCCGCCCCCCCCCCTATTTTCTTCAAATGTTTTCAACAATTTCCAACAATTTCTAAGTCAAAAGGTATGGTAAATTGTTTGGTGTTTAGACATTTTATGCAATGAGGCAGAAGCCTTTGTCACAGGCAAACTGCATGCCATGTTTCACTGAAATCCGATATCCCATACCTGAGATACAGGCTGAACAAACAAATAATGTCTATTTCCTACAATTTCTAAGTCAAAAAATGGGGATAACTCTAAAAAGGAGAATGTGAGAAATATCGTTGAATCCTTTTTTAAAGCCTATACCATAAGCAGTGTTCACGGCAAATTTCATTGCAATAGAACATTCAATACCCGAGATACAGGCTGAACAGACAAAATTTGGTTCGAACGGGCACAATTTCTAAGTGAACAAGTAATAAAAAAAATAACTAGTGCGGGCATACCTGTGACCAACAAATATTATAGAAAATAATAATTTACTTAAGTTATGAAAGTTATGAATATTCTCGGACGGACGGACGGACGGACGGACGGACGGACGCACGGACGCATGCAATCCAGTATACCCCCATTTCTTCGAAAGTGGGGGTATAAAAACAGAAACGGGTAAAATCGATTCTGATTGATGGATCTGAAGATTTTTTTTTAAATTGTCATTATATACTGCACCAATTTAGAATTTGAGTTTACAAAGGGAGCCCAGATATCCCCCATGGCCTTGATTCGGGGGAACATGAATCCCCAACCCCGTCTGATGTTGTCTGTATATCAGCCATCAAAGAGTTGTGACTGGTGAGCTGAAAAAGTTTATTTTTAGCCCTTTGAATTCGAGAGGCCGCTTTTCCCTCCAGGAACATGATACCTCATAACTACATTAAGTGGGATGGGTGCTTAGTGCATGTGTGTGGTAGAGCAATCAATATTTTCAACGCGTAGCCTTCAGGCTGCATGTTGAAAATATTATTTGGTCTACCCCCAAATATTGAATATCGACTCTTCCAATTGCTGCCATTGAACTGACTTGGAAGATACCACCAGAGTTTGAAAGGGTTAAAATGTTTTCTTGGTATTTTACTAAGTTTACTAAGTTAACACTTTACCTAACATGAAAAGCAGGCGACACTTGCAAACAAAATTCTTGAATAACTCATTTTTTCATTTTTTGTCTCCAAAACAGAGGTAATGACCCCTCATTGGAACGAGCTCGATGAGCTCGCTCCAAAGATGGGTCATAACCTATGTTTCGGAGACAAAAAATGAAAAAATAATGAAAATTAGTTTTGGGTGTTTCGTTGGGAAAAAGGTTAAATTTCTGGTTCCCATAAGTTACTCAAATATGAAATAAAGGGACTTGATTTCATCTGCACCCCCCAACCCCTACCCCCCCCCCCCCCCCCCCCCAGGAAGACATAGCATTTGGGGGATGTCGGAAGCGCATTTGGCCACAATTTGGCCCATTTCCCATTGGAACTCCGAAAAGTGAAGCAGTGCGTGTTTACTGCAGTAAACATGCTCTGTTTACTGGTAAAATAGGATCCAGCCACCAATGCTTGGGGTGGAAGTCCTCTAAAATCTATAACATGGGGCATGAACGATTGACTGACCTTGACTTTATCTCTATGTTGTGGTCATGATTGGCCATTGTGCAGAAATATGTGACCTTAAACGCCAATAAATAAATAAAATAATATTTCATGGGAAAAAATTATTTATCAGCACTGGTACGAATACAGAAGCAGACCTCAAGGAATCATTGATGCCTGGTGTCAACTCTGTACGTTCAGTGCATATATTTGTCGTGTTCTGTACATCACAACCTTTATTTTGATGACTAATTTGTGAATATTTAGTAAGAATAAATGGAATATCGGAGGTTGGCATTTCAAAGTAAACCAATTTTCCTTACTCATATAGCAACTTGAGTATTTTTTCGAGACAGTTAAACTTATTCTTGTGTAATCCAACCTTTACAAAAAACTAAACTGACAGTTCTGCCATTTTCTGATACAGACTAGGTGAGATCAGGAATTTTGATATATTCTGCCATGAAAGAAATATGAATATAATTTCTGTAACAATGGCATAGCGGGGGTTCGAACTCACACCGAGAGAATTTTCGTCACAATGCTTCACGTTCACACGTGGGGAAGAACCTGTGGCTTTATGGCCCTGTAGGAACAATTTTAGACCATTTGAGGATTGTTTGGGGTAATTTGATGGAAAATGGGGGAAACATTGCACCAACAATACCCTCCTGACATGGGAGAGCATTTTCACAGCTACAACTTCCCCACCTTGTTGGAAGAGTGAAAAAAAGCCTTCCCTAAAGCAAATGTCGACATGTTTTGGAAAAGAAATCTTCGGAGATTGCGAGAGAATTATACACCCCCAGAATAATGACTAGAGACCACATATCGCCATGGTAATGGCGTGACAAGATGGTCGTTCGCACGTCCTAGCTATAATACATTACTTCTCGTAACGACAATTCCGGACATACACATCATGATGAGAACATGCAATACGAACATGCAACTGGGGTTCCAAAATCACCTAGCTTTGTACCTTCGTTGAATCGTTTGCAGAAACCCTCCCGCCTTGGCCTTTTCTTTATCCATTACTTGAACATTCAAGAATATACTGACACCTTTTACAAAATGCCACTTTAAATTTGATTCCTGCTCAATAAATCAAGATAAGGCCTTTCAGAGAAATATATTCTGCTTGTCACCCGAGATATTAAAGATAAAAAGTGGTTGGACAAAAGACAGTGAAGAGTACAGAATACCTGAAGGGAGAGGGTGTAAAGTCGTGGAAATGTACGAATGCCAGTTCAGAGAATACTGTAGGCTAAATCTAAAAATATTCAAGCTCATCAATGTCACAAGACCGTTGTTCTATCGCAAACACCGAGGCAAAGTTCCCGAACTATCTATCCTTCAGGGTGTGGTTATTTGGAGCAGTAGAAGTGGATATCCATGTTGCGCATGAATGGACAGCTCGCTTCTCACATCCAAACATGACACCTCGCCATTATTTTGTACAACGCCGTTTGTTAGTGGAATAAAAGGCCGACAGATTTTGTTAGCCACACCTCTCTTATACAGTGGTACCTTAAACACGGAATGGAAGTTAAACAATTTATCAAGTCATCGAATTTCAACGACAGCGCTGCCTCAATAGTTTTGTAAATGACGTCACAAATGCTAGAAGGGAAGCTGAGAGAAATTCTGCGACGGATTTTATTTGCGATGCATTGAAAGTTATTGGAAACTGCATATTGCTTGATGATTATGGACAACTCAAAACACAGAGAAATTCGTTACGTTCAATGAGAACACCAAACACGTTTGGAGTTTAATGAACTACGCTTTCGTAAACTTGATTGTTTGGACCCATTGGAACAGTATTATGAGATTCATATGGCAAAGAAGAAAATTAGACTGGACCGTTCCAATCCAACTAGGATATTTCATCATACAGTATGCAAACCTTCGAATGCTGGAATTCTATTTCGACTTAGTTGACCTATCTGTAGATCGTCGGGACTACGACTATCGTGAGATGGATACGGGCTGCGCATACATAGACAGAACGCGATGTGTGTTTGAATCGGTGGGTGTTTTACCTAACGAGTTGGAATGACGTAGTCATATTTCGCGAGAGTCATAGGCTCTCGCGAAATATGACTACGCCACTACAGTGAGTCAGGCAAAATACTCACCGATTCAAACACGCATCGCGTTCTGTGTTTATTACACATCCCAAACATTAAAATTCATTTAAATAAACAAATTTTAATTCCGATGTTTAAGCCCAAAGGCGAAGAGTCCGTTTGTCCTGTTTGAAGCTGGACTGATCAATTAGATCGATACAAAATCAAAACAACCTTTGCGAACCAGTCTAAATTACATTCGTTATCTTTTCTATTAGGCGTGTTTGTTGAAATTCGTATTGCTGTTTCTCTTCGGCTGGTGAACATTCACGCCTAACCATTTGGTGGTTACTACTGACAGTAAAAATAAAAGTACAAATTTGGCTAGATTTGCAAAACAGCTGGGAGAAACTTTTCAAAAGAAGTTCGAAGCATGTCAGGATGTCCGAATATTTACCGAAATAAAGTTGACCGATTTAAATATGGAGATCCGCAGACGAGATGGCCACGGGACTGGGTTAGTCTTGTGGTTGGAAATGATTGGGGATTTTTTAAAATTATCTCATTTTTGGTTAACTAAATTTTTTATGGGCCGACTTTTTTGGCTTTGTGTCGTTTTCATTTTCACACTACGCAACAGACGATCGATAATTGTATAGCGAAATTTGGAAACTTTTCTAAGGGTCACTAATGACTCGACGAGAAAGAACTAGAGTAAACAGTGCTGAGAAAAAGTTCCGGCTTGTGAGTCACCTGTTGAATACAGAAACATTTATGGCAAAGCGGCGATTCCGTTAAATACAAGGGTTTGAAGTTTAATGAATGTGTAATAGTTTGCTATCTCGCGCCACTGTCTTCTTAAGGATGCCATCAAACCGGAAATGAGAGAGTCTTATAAAAATCCCTTTAAGGCTTACGCACGGATCGTGAAATTGAAGCAGCCTCCCAGTATCGCTGGTTTCGACACTGTTGATGCTGTCCAAAACACGAACATCAGCTACGATAAACGAATACCTGGACCTGGACTACTTAAATTGAAATTTTCAGGACACGAAATGGTAGGCCTTTGTTCCAAGACTTATATTGTACGCAAGTCTGTAACCGTCAGGTCATCGAACACACACTAATTGTACATATTTATTTATTTATTTATTTATTGGTGTTTAAGGTCACTTATTTCTGCACAATAGCTAATCAGGACCACGACAGTTTTACGGGTGGAGGAAGCCGGAGTACCTGGAGAGAACAACAGAGCAACGGCAAGCAACTGTCAGCTCCCCAACATACTAACTCCACACAAGTAGGGTTAGCATTGGTTGAAGACAGGTGCACCATCGACGTGCAGTATGCCTTAGTACACAACGCCACCGTGTCCCCACGTGGGCAGTGGGAGTGAAGTGTCTTGCCCAAGGACACAACGCGGTTGCCGAGGTGGGATTCGAACCGAGTACCTCTCGGCTTGCAGCCTGCACCTTTACCAACTGACTCCCAATTGTACCTAAATTTATGTGGAGTGCAAAAGAGCTGTTGTCGAAAAACATACGGCCGAAGAACACAAAATCAATCACTACAAATTCAGTTCGAATGGGGTTGATCAGAGCTCCAATGAATATATTTCGTTGTGAACTAAAAACTAGAAATCCTAAACCTGGAATTAACAGAGCTTTCAGAACCAAACAAAACTCCATATTTATATAAACACCAGAACGTACCGGTTGCTCATAGTTGTACTGTAAACGGAGAATTTTGAATGATGGGATACATACAGTACCGCTAGACATCACGTTTTATTCAATACTTTATAGATAACCACGTTTCTATTGGCTGGCTCTTATAGACGTGACTGGTACTCAAAAATCCATGTACACCGGTTTTCCAGTGAATATCAACTTTGTGAATATAACTTTTGGAAATCCCCTCTCTAGTTCTATTTCAATCGATGTGCATGTGGTGCATTGTTTATTTTTATGTTATTATGCAGATAATAACTATTTTATTGTTAAATAAAAGTACTTCTGGTTGATATAATTGAACTTTAATTGACAAATAGAAGATTGTTTGTTTTTGTTTTTTTTAGGATGGTGTATATAATAAAACAGTTATGGACTTTTGTGGTGGTAAATATGTTGTGATAAGAACCTAAAATACTTATATTGGCCGAGGCTAACGCCTCTCAATATAAGTTTTTTAGGTTCATATCACATCATATTCACCACCAAAAGAACCCAAAAAATCCATAATTGTATAATGTACACTTTCAGATGACACGCGGCTCAAGACAGATCAATGATTTATTAGAAAGGATTCAGCTATGCAGGACTCAGATAGAAAAAAACCTTAACAGATAAACTAGAGACTGCTGATTCCGTGACAACAGCAATTCGAAAAGAAGCAACCGATCCATCCGACGCGCTACTGGACCGCGTAACCTCAAATCTTAATAAAAGAGCCCAACGCCCTAGGACGCCCACAACAAAACAAAAAGGGGATAAATCATTATACCCAACTCCACCAAGCATCCTCATCAAAACAAAAGTCACCAAATCGGTTGCAACGAAGATCAAGTGCCTCAAACTATGAAGATTATTTGAGAGACATCTATTACAATCCCAGTCAGTGCTTTTACGGGAGCGGATAAATTATTTAGAGCTGTGAGAAAAGAAGGACGTTTTGTCTTGAGTAAAGCCAAGGTACAAAAATGTCGGTCAAAGCAAGAGGATTACGCAGTACATCGACAAGGGAAGGGGAAGTTCAGACGAAGAAGAGTTATTGCTCCACATGATGACTGTCAAAGGTCAGCAGATCTGGTTGACATGGTCATGATTAGCCATTGTGCAGAAATATGTGACCTTAAACACTAATAAATAAATAATCTTCCCGACATGTAATTTTATGCAAAGGACAACGATGGCTATAAATATATTCTGCTGGTCATCGACATCATGTCCAAGTTCATATAGACCGTAGCTTTACGCACAAAACCTGGTAAAGAAATGGTCTCGGCCTCTACTTAAATATTCAAAATCGGAAGAAAAAAAACACTGGGATAAATTTGGACAAAGGTACAGATCTCACATATTAATATGTGCACTAATTACTACAGCAAGATAATGTTGAGTTCTTCGCAACTCGGAATATAGTCAAAGCGTCCATAGCCGAACGAGGGATTAAAACAATCAAATCGTTAAATGACACATAAACAAGTAAATCGCTGGTTAGACATTTTACCTCAAATCACAGACATTTTACCTCAAATCACAGACATTTTACTTCAAATCACAGACAGCTACAACAGAAACTATCATCACCACATTAAAAGGGCTCCATCTATAGTGTTAAACGTGCTGAATCCGTGTACCTGTGGAAAACGCTTTACGAAAATAAGGACAATGGACATCGAAAACTCGCCAAGAAGAGACAAACGAGGGTCTATAAGTTCAAAGTAGGCGATATAGTAAGAATTTCTTTCCTCCGTCGTCATTTCCAGAGAGAGTATGATGAACGCTGGACGAGGGAGATGTGTGTCATCACTGAGCGCTGTGTAAAAGTGTAAAAGAAAATATACCGCAGTATAAACTAGAGGATTATTCAGGAGAAATTATCGATGGTAACTTCTATCAAAGCCAGCTAAACAGAGCATACGGGCCAGACGTTTATTTGATAGAAAAGATAATACGGGCCAGACGTTTATTTGATAGAAAAGATAATGAAATCGCATAAAAGAGGGAAACGGGGACAGTATTTAGTGAAATGGAAAGGATGGGGTCGTGAATATTCGACGCTGATTTGGTGTAAACGATATCCAAACTTTCACTAAAAGAGGGATACCAACACCATCTCCACCATAACCATTCTCAGGCAGAGCTGACAATCTCCCCAAAAATGAGAGTTGAGAATCACATACCACTTTTTCAATTTTTTACTTATTAAACCTTCGGACAGTCAGAGAACCGTAATAATCTTTTAAGAGGTAATGTACATCTAACACCTCGTCAGAAACAGAAATTATATCCACAGTGTAAAGAACTGAGAACACTTGCTATTATTTCAGTTTCTGTTAAAAAGAAAAAAACAAATATTAAATCAAAAAAGTGGTTTTTACCATTACTTGTATTACTTGTTCCAGTGGCTGGACTTGCAACAAATCTTGGAAATAAATTCGTCAGTAAAATATGCAGAAAATGGTTATTGTACTTTTTCAACAATTAGAAGATATGCAACGGTTTAGAAATGAAACGCCCTAGATTACAGATTACCATCTGACCCGCATGTTCCAAATACTGCATATCTTCAGCAGTCCTGGAAATGAGACGTGTTTGAGTGCAGTTGCTCCCGTCAGCACCCGCGTTTTCTATTTTCCGGGAGCTAAAACATGTACTTGTTGAAAAATGTTGTGGAGCACTAATATATTGCGAGAGCATATAAATGTGTGTTGTTTTGAGAAAGCAGAACTCTGTGGTCAGTGTCATAATTCAGCAGTTCATTATGCATTTAATCTCTTGAACCCAAGCAACCGCTTTTCTCGCCAGGAACATGATACGTCATAACGTCACTAAATAAGATGACTGTTCAGTAAATGTGTGGGTAAGACCCATCAATATTTTCAACGTGCAGCCCCAAGGCTGCACGTTGAAAATATTGATTGGTCTACCTCAAATAATGAATGTGGACTCTTCTAATTGCTGTCATTGAACTGACATGGAAGATACCACTCGAGTTCAAAGGGTTAAGGTTTTTAGTGTTTAGTGACAGTATTCCCTCGAAAATTCATATACTAACATTTTACGGGTGCAATGTAAACCCGTCTCTGTTTTCACGGGAGCTTAAAACTGCACCCGTCGTTTTTTCATTTCCAGCACTGCTTCAGAATAATTCATCATCAGTGTTAGGCAATTCAGACTTATCAGAAAGTGAGAAAGGACTTAAGTATGGGGAAACTTTGCAGAAAATTTCAAATGCCACATAAGAAAGCATTACAGACTTCACTTGTCATACCTGATTCAGAAGAAAAAAATCATTATCTTCACAAAATCGAATTATAGAAAGTATACCTGTTACTATGAGACGAAAAGCAATTCATTATTATCTGCTTTATCAACTCATCCAAATATGAGCTGGGATGATCAGGGTACATTAAGTTATGATGGAGAAGTCATACAAGGTTCAAACGTTAGTGATTTAGTTAATTATGTTCTTAGACATCGAAAGGATTTCAAACCAAGAGGATGGGAAATATTCAGTCGTGGATTAAAAGATATAAAGAAACCACAACTTTTTGTAGGAAATCGTGATCGATGGATATCGATGCATAGGCAACACACTCATGAACCTAGGAGTAAATATCAGAGTCGCCCTGAGGATAGTTGGCCAGAGTGTCCTTTATCAACATCACCAACACGTAAAAGAAAGGAAAAACAGTGGAGTGATGATACACCAAAATCATTACTGAAACGAAAATTATCTAGACGTAAAATTTCTGACACATGGCTAGCCTACAGGGTGATTTATTGAGTGAATTGTATTACAATACAAAACATCCTGCTGGTTATTGTGGTGTACAACAATTATGAAAATAGGTACATCAAAAAAGATAATTCTATTTCTCTTGATCAAGTGAAAGATCGGTTAACCCTTCACCCAACGTAACGACCAAAACGGGCCAGAGCTATTCTAAAAAATCTCCAATTAATTTTCATTATTTTTATATTTTTTTGTCTCAAAAACATAGGTTACGACCCCTCATTGGAATGAGCTCCTCGAGGTCGTTCCGATGAGGGGTAGTAAGCTATGTGAGCCATTCTTCAATTGGGGTATCTTTTCAAATTACAAAAGCCAACTTTTTTTCATCTCTTAAAAACATTTTTTTTTTCCAATTTAAGAAGATATGGGAAATAACAAACGAGAAAATATACAAAGTAGAGCTTATCCGCCCATTGTTAACAAGAAAATACATTACTTTTGTGTGAGTGTGTACACAACTTGGTCACTGGTGTTACAGACAATTCATTCATTCTTTCTTGTGTAAGATGAAGACTTTTGACATCTTTTCCTACTTTATGTAATGTGTTTCGTGTCCATCAAATGCGTGGAAGTAAAATTATTTGAAACTACATCCATCATGTTCCATTATAATGGCATTCAAACCGGCTCTCTTTAAAAACGGAAGAGCAAAACTATACACTTCAGTGCGACAAATTCACAATAAACATGCATAATATTTTATTCATCAGTAATCATTTTGGTGACTTTTAAAGAAATCAGAAATAAAACAGTGCATATTTCAGTTACAACTGACTTGTGCAAAATATGTTACTGGAAGACGGATAACACCAATGACACATAAATAACACCAATGACAGTGTGTAACATCAATGACAGCAAAAAGATAATAAAAACAAAACGGTGCCTCATAAAGCAGACACTTGCCATGCATTTGCTTTCTATAATGATAAACAAGTAACTAACTTTAATGCATCATACATTGTGTGGAAGATATGGTTCCCGCTGAATCTTTGTAGCAAGCTAAACACAAAACATAACTTAAAAAAATACCGTATTTTAATTCTTTAATTTGCGAACAATAAAATTCAAATTTTGCCACAATGAACCTGATGATACACAATAATGCTCATGAAACTAATCATTATCAAACATTACTTAGCAAGTATTCAATTCTAGCTCAGTTTCAATCAATTTCCAAACAGGGGCCGAGATCATGTGTGTTCTACGGTTGGCTTGCTGGGGTTCAGGGATCAAACAGAGAATGCCACCTTCAGGGTACGAATTGACATCATCTCTCAGACTCGGCCAGTAAAATTTATTACGGCCTATGCTAGCCATACATTTAATCTTTACATCACCCTCCTCAACTGACAAAATTTTACCTGGATATGGTTGTTCATCATAAACAACAACACAGTATAGACCAACGTGATGTGGTCCTATAAACTCTGGTCTGTCAAGGACTGAACCCAAGCTTTCATTTTGTCCTACATTTGTATTGAAGTCTGTATTTGAAGACTTTGGTGTTTCTTGTTTGGACAGCTGGGGATAAACAAATGATTTCATACCATAGCACTGGCAGTCAAATATTTCCTTATGCATTTTGCACACACAACTTATAGTTCTGTATTGTAATTGCCCAGGCTTAGTGCAAACAATCTGGTGTATTTGCACAGTCCCTTTGACTGTTGGTAAGTTCAGACTCATAAGTTCATTTGATTTTTGCTCAATCACTGAAGAGTCAATGTAAAATAATAAAACTGAGGTCCCTTCGGTTTTAAGCATGTTGTATAAAGCTTGGGCGTGTGGGATATCTTTCCCCAATTTAATTAATCCGTCAGCTTTACGTTTAAGGGCCCCACTAATCTCATCAGCAGCACCTTTACCGTGGGAGGCTTCGAAAAAATTCCATGTTCTCTTCAAAAATCCCATTTTGAAAGGATTCTTTGAAAGGAGGAAGAAATTGCCTTTTTGTTTGTATTGGGTGGTCGGTCCGTCTGTAAAGAAATGTAACACATTGACAAGTGGGTAGTTTTGTTTAACCATTTCCAACACTGGTTTTAAGTGGCACCATATGGCAGGGGGATCATACTGAAGTGACTGGGAAATTGATGCAAATGGTATTACTTCATCGACGACATACAGGACGCCCGTGTGAAGGGATGCATGTTGATGCGAACCCCCAAAATGCACTGACTGTACTTCATTGGTGTATTTACATAATAATAATAATAATAATAATAATAATAATAATAATAATAATAATAAATACAGTTTAGAGCCATGACTCCACGCAAATGTGCTCTCAGGCTTTACAAAATTAAAAAATAAATAAAGTCAGCTCCGTGTTAATCATAAATTTAGAAGGACATTTTATGTATAGGTTTTACCGAATAAGTGCGTCTTAAGGCTAGTTTTGAAGGACTGATATGTTTGTGGTGATTTCAAGTGATCAGGCAGATTGTTCCAGAGAAAAGGTCCGGCAACAAAGAAGGCCCGATTTCCAGCAGTTACAAGGGTACTGGTCTTGTGACAAAGATTATTTGTGAAGGAGGATCTCAGAGATCGTGTGGGAACGTATCGTTGAAGTAATTTGCTGAGATATGTAGGGGCCAATCCATTTAGACATTTATAGACAGTTACGATGATTTTGAAATCAATGCGTTTTTCAATGGGTCAATGTAACCTTTGACATGTATAATTTTCACTAAAATCAACATGAATGATACAGGTGTTTGGTGTTAAATTTTGCCTAATTGTTCTGTATATTTTGAATTGCCAAAAAATATTGAAATGTTGTCTTTTAAACCTGTGCAGAAGGTTTTGAAAATCATCTATGAATTTATCTAAATTTGATGTAACCTCTTCTTTCCGCGTAACAGTGATTGTGTCTGTGCAGTTTTCGATACTTTTTGTATTTTTAGAAACTTTCTTGGTAACCCACTGATAGCATTGAACCTCAATGTTCCCTGGCAATGGTGGCTCAATGATTTCTATGGGGTACAAATTGGTTTTGCAAAGGTCACATTGGCCATAAGCACAGTCATTAGAATGAGGGTCACACATTATCTGACTGACTAGATCGCCAAGATCTTTATTTTTAATTAAGTTCATTTTTTTTCAATTTATTGGCCATGAACTGCAAATTTTCATGCAGTTTACACTGACATGTTTGTCTGTCCAGCTCTGTTGGTTGCACAACCCAGAAAGGACGCAATTTACAAAACGTTGAATAGTGAATTGCAGCAGGATATTCTGCACATAATTTTGCATGTAAGTTACGCATTGTGTCAGTCAGAAGCCGACGCTGCCTTTTAATGGCAATGGTGTTTTTCTTGCCTGTTGTAGGCTTACTTACATCATCTCGTAAGAAGAACTCTTTACATTGACTATGGGTTGGATTTGTTTTCATATTTCTCTGAAAGCCAGAATGCATAGATAAATTTGACAATCGCCACCTTTTTGCACACAATGGAAGTTGAGACTGGGCAAGTTTTTTTTTAGTTTGTACTTCTTAATTATCTTCCCACACACAAATCGAGAGAATTGTTGTCTTTTTCACTCACTTTCAGTTTGCCTATATTTTTCATTAATATCTGCAAGAAGAGAAAAATGGAAATTTAAAGTTCTTTTCAGTTCCTTAGGTTTTCTTTTCCAATTTTGAAGCAAAGTCCTTGTTCTTGTCCTTGGGCTTGCAGTTGCTTGTGTGGTGATATTTAGTTTTGCTGCCAATCTTTCATATCGTTTCCAAAACATTTCTGCTCTCTTGTGTATGTTTCTATTTTCTGTCAACAGTCTTTTATTTTCTTTATAACACAGCGCCCTATCCCTTGCTACTAGTTTGCGACCACAGGTTTTTTGTCGACTGAAATGAGAACAAGAAAAAATATTTGCCAATACTGTAAGGGGCATATGAATCCCAAAACTGAAGTTGTTGAGTGAGTGGGTGGGGACGGAGGGTTAGGGGTGATAGGGGAAGGGGACACAACTTTGGACAGGGCATGTTCATCAGGTCAAATATACATGCAAATTAGATATATAACCCAAACATGTAGTTTTTGCAGATGTTTTCTCTGTCAGTGCATTTCAGAAATCTAGTTTTGATTCGGTCAGTGAGTCAACTGAATATTTCGTTGCACAGGATCACACAGCCAGAAGATGAATTTCTCTCCGGACATTTTTCCCCAAGAAGAACCCCTCTCCTCCAGGATGAGATCCCTCCTTCTCTGAGTCCTTTTTTAAATTAAAAAAAAAGACCTGAAAATAGAACACTAGGTATAATGGGGGCGAAGTGATAATATTAACCATTTCCAACATTCAAAAAAGCTAGAGTGTGTGTATAGGGAAGTTTAATAAGAAAATACGGGTGTGGGTGACCATGAGACCTCTGTAACTTCGGACCAAGTGACTTCTTTCCAATTTAGTGGTGACTTCGGACCACAAAAAGCGATCTCGAACTGAGGGAACATGCTCGGACACAGTGAAAATGATTTCGTTCCAGACTTATTGAGCCCTTAACAAGGTGATTTGGGAACTCCCAAGTATTTTTGGCCTATGGAATTGCAATGGGGTTTAATTCCGAAATCTCCAAAATGGGCCACGTTACTTAGATCGATGTGGCAGAGGTTCGAGTCACTACAGCTTGAAAATAGGCATTCAGTTAACTGGATTGAGAGCCGCCCAATAACTCAGTTTGCACGAGAGAGCAAAAACAGATTGTATTCGTCATGATCGTCACTTGACGCGGAGGCTCTCGAGTTCTAGCCTGATCCTTTCCGTGATGATGACGGCACACTACTCTCGTCCGCCATTGCTGCCAAATAGAGATGATGGCTGATTAACGATGATGTTGGTGTAGATATTTAAATATAATTAATGACAGTGATGTCATATTTCGCTGCCTCGTTGGCAATTACATGTAAATGTGATGGAGATCTTTTCACCAAAGTTCAGAAGTGTCATCATTATTATTTGAAAAGTGAGAGTCGTGCGAATGCTGACCTCAAAGTGCTAGGCTTCAGTGGCGGCGCTACAAGAGGGGCCAGAGGCCTTTTCCCCCTAAATGTGAACTTTGCCTTCCCACCCGCCCCCCCCCCCCCCCCCCCCAAGTCCATCACACACATTTTCAACGACCTAAAAACCTCCTTGGTTTCTACGTGCATTAAAAATATAATGATATGATACACAGATCCCCCCCCCCCCCCAACGCAACGTGTATTAAAAATGCATATAATGATATGATACATCACGGACACCCCTCCCCCTCCATGGGGAGAATGCACCCCATTTCCGGAAGATCTTTTGGCGCCGCCACTGCCAGGTTTGCAATTGTGTATTCATGAAGATGTCATACCTGGTTTGTGGTTGTATTATATCAACAGGAGATGGTGGTGGTGTAAACCATTCTTGTCTTTTTGCTCGGAAAGCTTTTTGATTCTTCCTCCACATTTTTCTGCAATGACGTGCCTCTCAATCACCAAGCTGACCAATAGTCTTTCGTTTTCCACATGCCAAATGTGATCTATATTTTTGTTTTTTCTGCTCAAGATAAGAATTTCGCCTGTTAGAATCGGCATCTCTCCTAAGCCTGTAAAGGCGCTGCCTTTCTGCATTACTAACGCGTTCCATTTTACACCTACAATGAAAGATTAGAAAACTATCAAAATATAATATTTTATAGGCCCTATATTTATTTCTCGTTGATGACATGCACACCTGGAACAGCCCAGTCAGGTGGCTTAGCCCCCTAAATTTTAAACTTGAGGATCAAATTCTAGTTTACCACCCCAGCCCCTTCCCATTTTAGTCGCCTTAAAACCCTTATGATTTATCCAACATCACGGACCTTCCGGCAGCAAAATGATTACATGCCCTGGCAATATATTTTTTTCTAGCCCAGTCATTTACCCATATGCCTGCGTGTCTCAGTTTGCTAACTAACTGCTTTCTTGTATAGTTTAATATTCCGTTTCAGCAAGTGTCATGATAATGATACGCTGTAAAGTTCCCAAAGTCACATTCTACACATCACTTTCCAGGACTCCAAGTGGCCTATGGTATGACGCACTGGTGATTGATATCAGTTCTGCTATGACTGTAGAAGTATTTCTTACATAGTATATAAACAAAGTATGGTAGTGAAAAAAAAAAGTCGTGTGCTTTATAATTTAACACTTTTTACCTGATACTAAACATCTAAACGGAAATCCACTCTCCAAAGATCACTGATGCACCATGCTAACCACACACCCACTGACTCTCTCACTCACATGTGCACACTTCACACGTTATTTACACTGCCTGCTGGATACACATGTTCACAAACATCCTCACACTACCCCAGATATGCAGACCTACACTTTAGGTATCTCCACAACACACACACATACAAACCCCCACACCCTCCTAAACACACTATTGTAGGGATATTTACAATAAAAAAAGAAAAAAGAGTGTCATTGGTGTAACAAAAAAGAGATAACACCAATGACAGATAACACCAATGACAAAATACGACAATAATAATAATTTCTCCCTTTACCTATGCACAAGTTACAAATGGAGGGAAATACAATGTTTGAAAACTTTATTCCAAACCTTGTAATGTTTTTATAATTTGTTCAGTCAAATGTTTAATTTGTTACTGCTGTTACACCACTGACATTTAAAAAACCTAACTACTAAATATCGTCCAAGCAAGGCTGTTAATTTTTTTAAAAGTTACAAATACTCACCTCGAGTTTTTTTTTTTTTTTCATCGAGTGGATAAGGTAGCGCCATCTAGCAGTCACAGAGCCAACAAATAGGGAGATGTAATTATTTTGCCCAGGTTTTCTTCTTCTGTTACTCAAATGACATAAAACTTCTGGACCAAAATATCCAACGCGATATCTCTTACAAAATGTGTTACAAAGATTCAATACTGAACATAACATCTAATCCAGAATAAGCATTGACAAAAAATAGCTACTATTTTATTAACACAGTGGCATTTATCAGAAAAATAACATATCAAGTTTTGTTAACATTAACCAGGACATGTACATGTAACACCAATGACATTCCCCCACGACCATACACACAATCTCAGAAATGATACAGTAAACACTCTTAATTTATGTTGTGATCTCTTTTTAATATTAATTTCATTGTTACCACACTCTTCAAAATAATAATTTTGAAAAATATTTTAAGTTAATGACATAGGACAGAAAAGCTACCCCAATTGAAGAATGACTCATGTTTGTGAGACAAAAAAATGAAAAGAATTAGTTATTCAAGAATTTTTTTTTTGCAAGTGTCGTCTGCTTTTCCTGTTAGGTAAAGGGTTCAAGGGAGAAAGAACATATACTTTACAAAAACCGATCTGGAGAAAATTTCAAATGGTATTGATTATCAACGATAAATTGATTTAGCAGATTTACAAAGTTTATAATCCCATAATGAACTATTTCGTTATTTAGTTTGTGGCATTGATGTATTTTTTTTCAAAATATGCATGGGTATTACCTATCCGTAATAAATCTGCAGAGACATTAACAAAATCATTTTAAGCTATTTTGAAAACTTCTGGTCGTAAACCATTATTATTATTTATTTATTTATTGGTGTTTAAGGTCACATACTTATGCGCAATGGCTAATCATAACCGCGACAGTTTTACGGGTGGAGAAAGCCGGAGTACCCGGAGAGAATCACCGAGCAACGACGAACAGCTGCCAGCTCCCCAACATCGTAACTCCACACTGCAACACAGGCAGGGTTAGGTTGGTTGAAGTCATGAGCACCATCGACGTACAGTACGCCTCAGTACACGGCGTCATCGTGTCCCCCATGCAGACAATCGGGGTTAAGTTTATCATTACAATCTGATAAAGGTTATAAATTTAAAAATTAGGTTGTACAGAAATTTCTGAAGAGAGAAAATATTCATTTTTTCACAACAGAAACTCCTGAGACAAAGCCAAGCATTGCAGAGGCGGCAAAGACAGGGTGAGTTGGGAAAGTGAAAGCGTTGATGAAAAACTATAGTAGTAGAAAGGAGTAGAAGTAGAAAATTCGTCAGGACAAGAATCGTTGAAGAATGATTATCAAGAAAATTAGCGGGAAGGGAGAGCTTTGGTCTTTGGGCGGTCTGCATGATAAGGAGATGTCAGCATTTGATGACCACCGGAAGACACCTTTGGGGGATTGGAGGTCACCGCTGCCCAAACTGAGGTCAAGATCGCTGGAGCTTGGGGAGTGGTAAAGATGATGACAAGGAGTTCCAAATGTGTAATTTAGGGGGTTAACGGATCCTCTGAAACACTTTCTCTTAGAATGTCTAAGATATCAGTTTGACAAAACGGGACTCACTAGGAAAATGTGATGGGGAATGTAGGACATGTGGTTATTTGGTGATGCAAATCAATTGATTAGTTTGTTGATAAATCAAATTAGGAAGCAAGAAGTGCAGGATAGCATTGAGTAGTTCGTTTCCGGGTGTTGGATGGGAAGGGAAGGATTGAGATGAATAACATTTGTGAGCTCATGGGTAATCATGACCTTCTAATACAATAATACAACTCATGCTATTAGTGTATGCCACCAGGTTAGTCGAATGAAGGGCTAATATGGGGCAAGATGTACAGCCAAACCACAGAGTACTACAAAGTTAGCAATCAAATATACAGCATTAACCCTTTAAACCATGGTGGTATTTTCCATGTCTGTACCATGACAGCAATTGGAAGAGTCCATATTCATTATTTGGGAGTAGCCCAATTAATATTTTCAACGTGCAGCCATAAGCTGATTGGTCTACCCCACACATTCACTTAGTTTTCATTCTACTTAATGTAGTTATGAAGTATCATGCTCCTGGCCGGAAAAAAAATCATATACTTATGCACAATGGCTAATCGTGACCGTGACAGTTTTACGGGTGGTGGAAGCTGGAGTACCCGGAGAGAACCACCGAGCATTGACGAGCAACTGTCAGCTCCTCAGCATTCTCTGTTCAAGTTGGTCGGAAAAGGGGTCTCTCGTGTTCAAAGGGTTAAGTCTAACAAGATAACGGAAGAGGGAAAATTAGTAGCAAGAGTTGTATCTCGTGCGCATGACATAGTACCGTTTGTTCACGACTTGGTAGGCCGGTCGCCCAACTGAGTATGTCATGCGCACGACATAGTATCTCATCCTCTTGATATAATATTGTCACGTGCGCATGACTTTTTGAATGAATTTTCTTAGTGCATATATTTATCGGTTCGTGTTGATAAAGTGGACTTAACTCAAGGAATTAGAGACTATCTCGTAAAAAGCCACGAATTTTAACCCTTTTCCTACATGTTGTGGAAAACGGTTCTCGTCAGATCACCGAAGTTAAGCAACGTCGAGCCCGGTTAATCACTGGATGAGAGTAGTATATCATGTACCCGGACAGGTAACGTTTGGATGATCTCATGGATGATCTCATGTGACGTCATAGTCACGTGGCCCCGTGGCGCCATGTTGTGTTGTCATGGTAACCAGCGTGAGCGGCCATGTTGTGACGTTATCTCCATAGTGATATGAGATGATCCAAATGTTACCTGTCCGGGTACATGACATACTACTGATGAGTGACAGTCTGAGCGATCCATTCGGACTCCCGCGTTGCGTCCTTGGACAAGGCACTTAACCCCGATTGTTGGCACGATGACGCCGTGTACTAAGGCGTACTGCACGTCGATGGTACGCATGTCTTCAACCAATCTAACCCTGCCTGTGATGCAGTGCGGAGTTACGATGTTGTGGAGCCGACAGCTCTCGTTGTTGCCCGGTGGTTCTCTCCGGGTACTCCGGCTTCCTCCACCCGTAAAACTACCACGGTCATGATTAGCCATTGTGCATAAGTATATGACCTTAAACAACAATAAATAAATAAATAAATAAATAAATAAATAAATAAATAAATAAATAGTTCATTTTTAGCTTAGTTTTATTGGACCACAAAGACCCAGAGCCTTTGTATTGCATTTGCGTCTTATTAGGAACTGTCACAACAGACTTTGATTTTATGTTGTCTATATTTCTGGTCGAGTTTTTCAAAAAACCTATATTTTGATAAAGTTGGTGCGCGGACGAGCGGTCGGTCGGTCGGGCGATCGGGTGGCTGCTCGGGCGGGCGTTTCATAACCTTTGCTGTTAGCGCAATAACTTGAACAAATATCAATGGATTTGATCAATATTTGGTATTATCGGTATGTGAGACTTTAGCAATGTTTTGAGCGAGTTTGAAAACTGGTGCGGTTTGAATATATTGCGCAGTGTTATTGTACTCAATTAGATAATTTTCGCCTGATTTCAGCTCGATAGCTCGACAACTTGAACAAGTATAATAATGGATTTGGTCAATATTTGGTATGTGAGACTTTCTTAATTGGAAGAAAGCTAAAAATTATTTTTGGTAATCAGAATTTGATCACGTGTCGTTGCCTATAGGCACTTTCCCATAAATTGTAACAAAATAAATCCTAACAGATTGAATAATTTCACTTCAAAGATAAAGTGAAGTGAATATGAGGCTTTTAACTGGCTGAGGGCTGCATTATTTTTGATGGTCTGAATTTGTTCATCGAAATTTGTTTATTACAGATTATTGAAGAGTGCCCTCAGGCACTCTTTGTGATAAAACAAACTAATATGAACAGAATGCTATTTGTGTTTAGTTTAGTTTAACCAATCTTTATTCAAAATATTTCAAAATAATATAAATTATACTAAGTAGTAGATGGTGGATCCGACAGAAATCTGAACAGCTTTTACAAGGTCGTTTCCACATACAACATTTACAATATTACAACATAACGGAATCAATAAGCAGTGGCGTAGATAGCTTTTCGCTGGCGGAGGGGCAAGCCCAAACTTTTCCGACAGACCGAAAATTTTTCGACAGTGTAACAACAACAAAAACCCAAACAAACAGAAAGAAACTGTTGTTTACTGCAAATGTACTGAAAATTGGTCTTTTTTACTCAAATTTTACCCAAAATGGCATGTTTTTATCCCCAAAGCCAGCATTTTAATGTTATTAGGCATAAATTCGCCTAAAAATGGTCCCAAAAATTTCCGACAAAACTTCTGGTAGGGGGGGGGGTTCTGCCCCCCCCGCCCCCCCCCCCCCCCCCCCTTATCTACGCCACTGTCAATAAGAGTCAAAACGTTGCATATATATTGTTTAAACTATGCTCATTAAAGTCAGAGATGTCGAAGAATAAGAAAAGAATTATGTATGAAGAGAAAAGGCAGGACGCCAACCAGGGTGTAAACTGAGCCGATGACGATACCAGTCAACTACAAGCTCTAAAGGCGTACACATTTTTTTGTTAGATTCAAACTCCACTATTTCAAAGATTGGGATATATATACACTTACATTTGCTAAAAGCGCTTTGTAGCAAAAATATAATTTGGGATAAGACCAAAGACTGAGCTATTATCTTCATTACTTAGAACTTCGGAGCCATATAGTGAGACATTTTGAGTAAATGGTAGTTGACAAATGCTTCGGTTACGGATATGGAAGTAGAGTGGGCATGTTAGCAGGAAATGTACAGTTGACTCAATCTCCCCACTTTGACAGAAAGGTGACAGTGACATGTGATTGGCGTACAGATATGAGTTATTTGTGTTTGACTGAATATGAAGTATGAGCAAGGAAAACGTTGGCTTTTGCTTTGGTTCCCTTATTTAATAAAAGCCCTGATAGTGGCTTCCGGCACTCAACCAATTAAGCTGTGGTACCTGTGTTTCAGAGTAAAGAGTATAGACCAAATATGGGCTTCTAGCACTCTACCAGTTAACAATGTTGTGGTCCATGCCTGGCATTATCAAGGAGGTGTGTGTGTGGGGGGGGGGGGGGGGGGGGGGGCTGAGGGCTGCCCTCCTAAGAGTCCTCGCATTTTTTTTACGAGTGCTATTTTGGTCCTCCTGCATCTAACCAATTATACACATCACAAATTGTTTTTTGTGCACAGTTTCTATGGCTCATTTATCCATATGACAAAAATAAATATATAATTTGCTCAGAAATAAAACTCAGCTGCACCACTCGGCTTCATGTTCCAGCATTCTGTCGCATTCATGGTACTGCTGGTAAGTGACTCTCTGGTAATGCCGCCAGTTAGATGTAGAATAATATTTGAACATTATGAGGGAAGGTACAATTCTACCTTAAGATGCTCCCTAGAAATACTGCTGGGGACAGATGTGGTAAATTTTGTTATTCTTACACTTACTGTATGAAGCAAGAAGACATCCTTAAGCATGTTGTTACCTGAGTTTCATTCTGTCTCTCTACTGGAACTCAAGTGACGATGTGTATTTTGGCGAGAGCATTTGTCCTCCTGTGGGATTTAGGAGGGCCGTTTGTAGCCCCCCTGTATTTTTCATAATGCTAGGCCTGGTAGTCGTGTAAAGCTATTGTGCAGAAATGTGTGACCTTACACATTAATAAAAAAATATTTATTTATTAAGGTCACATATTTCTGCATAATGCCTAATCACGATCACGACAGTTTTACGGGTGGAGGAAGCCGAAGTACCCGGACAGAACCACCGAGCAGGTTTCAGCTGCTTTTCACCAAATCACTACAGATCTCAACCAGACTTAGTGGACAACCCTCTTCAACGGCAAGATCTTCACTCGCTTCAAAGTTTAAACTTCTCTTCATTTTCAAAATCACTAGTACCACTTTTCACTATCTCCTTCAGCATCAACCCCCTATTCACTGTCGTCACCAGTCTTCTCTGTTTCAAGCAGAGGAGACTGGTGACGACAGTGCAGATGGTGGTGATGTTGGATGAGGTATTGGTGAAAATAGTAGTGATTTTGAAAATGAAGACAGAGTTAATGCGGGTTTAAAAAGAGCTTCCTTGTCAAAAACACCTGCAGTTTAAGCCAAACTCCAAGGCGAGAGAATAAATTTCTTCCTGTCCTCCACGACCCACCAAGCTGAGGGCTAGATTCATTTGGTGGTTGGTCAGAATTTGTTATTCAAAGTTTTGTTTTATCACAAATTATTGGATAGTGCCCACACACTCCAATAACCTATAATAAAACAAATTTATATAACGAAATATCTGCGTTTGACTGGAATATGAAATGTTGACTTTCGGTCTGGGGTTCCCGCATTTTTGGAAAGCCCTGAAAGTGACTTCTAGCACTCAACCAGTTAATGGGTTCTGCCTCCAAACCGAGGATGGGGATGGTTGTCTGACGGCCCCGTGGATAAGGTAGACAACTGCGTGATTAGCACGTTGGACGAAAGATCACCCTCACTGCGCTCATGGGTAAGATACTTGGCTCCGATGGTCGCAGCAGGACGATCGCACAGTTAAATCCCACACCATAATAAACAAACAAGCTCGGCATATCTGAACAAGTGTTTAGAGAGGGGGGGGGGGGGGGATTTGGTTAGATCAGTAGCCTTTTTCAGTTGTCTGTTGCAGTAAGATTATTTTATTTTCTTACATTTTGGCTAGATGGCAGGCCACGCGGCCCGTCTGAGGCTTCAGAGAACCCTAATTCATTCAATCACTTTCGACCGAGATGGCAGTGTCCGCTTAGTTGTCCGACAGCAGCGGAGAAGGCCAATTTGTATGGAGTGTGGGAGAAGATATGTTGTTTATCCTTTTCTTTTTAGCTTGCGGCTTTGCTGGGGTGGTGGTTCGGGAAATTCCTCTATTTTCTTTCATTTTGTTCTGCTCTTTCCATCTGTTCTCTCGGGTTCCTTTCTTCTTTCTTCACACTTTGCCAGACCAATTCAACTTTGACACCAGTTGACTTACTACATGACGTCTATTGGCGTCGGGCAGTTTGGCCATGACGGCGATGGGCAGGGATTTGAAAGGAGGCATCGAAATACCAGTTTCTATTACCGTCTCCCTTATTTGCGTTTCCATCCGACAGTTCATCCTTTTGGTACTATCCCTCTCCGAAGGATTCTACAGCTAGGCGAATGCTATCGGAGTCGAATGACTCTAAGTTGCCGAAGGCGCGTAGAGGCTATGTGGGCAAGCCACACACACACCCTTTCGACCTACTCGAACTGTTTGATGATATTGTTGTTTCTGTGCATGGCAAAGGAGCAAAGAGGCTGTGGTATTCAGTGGCGTTTGTGCATCACTTTCATGTGTTCTTGTCTGGAGTTTGTGGCTGTCGGTTGGTCAACTCTAGCCTGTTCCTGCGTTTCCGGTGATCTCTCGCCTCCTGCACCACGGCCTGTGTCTCCCTAATCCGCGATTGGGACTTCCATTTGTCGTAGCATTTCACGCGCGGCTGCTGTGCGCTCATCATAGTCTGAAGAGAGGGGCGAGTGACGATCGGTCAGTGGCGAGAAAGCAAATTCCATTTTCATCTCAGTCTCCCCAGAGTGTTCAACACCCAGCAGTACCGACCGGGAAGCCTACAGTTGGTTGGGTTTGCCGGATGGAGTTGGAAGGGAAGTAAGTGGCGGATGTTTTCGGCTCTTTCCTTTCCTCACCTTTCTCTCGGTCTTCTTCTTCTAAAATAAGAAAGCCTCCAGGCGTCGGGCATCCCACCCGCTTCGTAGACGGGCTCTTCCTTCTTTTCTGCCCTATCTTTGCAGGGCCTCCTAACTCCCTCAGGTGAGGACCAGTGTGAGAGGAGGACCTCTCGCCAAAGGTACCACTTCTCTCTCTGGTAATTCCAGTGTTTCTATGATGGCAAATAAAGGTGTTTACGCTCTGAAATCAAAGATGCGAATGGCCAATACTCTCACGTACCATTCACTTATAAATCATATAATAATAATAATAACACTTTGGCCAGCCGCTGATTTGTCGCGGTTCTCGGACGAGAAGGCCATGGTTACCCCTGTACTCCCAACTGCCTCCCTATTCCCACGCTTCTCCTCTCCTCCAAACACTCGGAGACGAACTGCTTGATGATATCCCTTGTCCCATTCTTTCCAATCTCTCCGATTAGCATATTAACCCTCTCCTTTGAGTCTCCCCCTAACCACATGCCCTTCATTCTCCCATCCCACTTCCCCATTATGCTCCCAGTGAATCTCATTCTTTTAGGCTGATACTTTGGACATTCTAGAAGAAAGTGTTCCAGGGTCTCCACCATGTCCAAGTTACACATCTGGCACTCCCTTTCACCGTCTTTCCCAATTTTTCCCCTCAGCTCCAGGGATCGCGACCTCAGCTTGAACAACAGTGACCCACCAAAGGTGCCATCAAGATACTCTTCAAAACCTGGCTTCTCTTTATCACGCAGTCCACCCAAAGACCTCTTTGATTTGACCCCCTTTCGCCAATTACGGTTACAATCCTCCATGACCCTTTCTCTGACGATTTTTTTACCCTGGTTTGCCCCAACGTCCAGGTCCGAGATCTCCAATGAGTAGTTCTCTACTAGCTCCCTCACTTGGACCATCCACCCCGTTTTGATATTTGAGTTGAAAATTCTCAGGAACATTACTTTACACCATCGGCTGTCGGGGAGATTTACCAAATAATTAAGATAACCGAGCTTCAACAGGTCTATCCTGTCCTTGATCCTCATCCACCCAAGCTCACCCCTGATTGCTTCTAGCGCTGCTGCATTACTCAACCCCGTTATCCATCGGCCTGCATCGTTCTGCAGGATTTCCAAGCTCTTTACGGCCGTCTGGTTTAGGGGTACCACTTCCGTACCGTATGTTATACTTGGCAGCCCCACCATTTCCCAAATGGTTTTCCCCACGAAAACCTTATTGAAACTTTTTCTCCCTAAGTTTCATTTGGTTAAGGATTCGCTTCCCCTTCAGAATCAATTTATTTGTGTGGTTCCGGTAGATGCCTCTTCCTGTAATGTTTATATTTACCCCCAAATACTCGTAATCACCTGTCTCTCCCACACTGAGAAGTTTGTTGCTCCCTTCCGGAATGCAGAACTCACCCACTCTCCACCTTCGAGTGGGGTCCACTTTGCGGCCCACAGGTATAACTTTGCTCTTGCTTTCATTAAGTTCGAGTCTCCATTTGCTCCCATATTTCCCAACAATTCCCAGCATTTTCGTTAGCCCCTCTTCGCTTTCTGATACTAGAACCATATCGTCTGCAAAAAATAGCCCTGGGATCTTCAAGTCCCCAACTGCTACCCCCTCCTCGCTACGCAGGAGTTCATCTCCTAAACCTTTGATGTACAATGCAAACAGGATCGGGGAAAGGATACACCCCTGTTTTAGGCCTATCTCCATAGGCACACGTTTCGTTGTAATGTTTCCCAGGCTAAGTTCACTCTGTACATCTTTATATAATGCTTTCATAATTCCAACAAACTCGCCTCCTAAGCCCATAGCCTCCAGCTTGCGCCACATACCTTCCCTCCATACTCTATGGTATGCCTTTTTGATATCCAAAAAGGCCATAAACATCTTTTTCTTTTTTGCTTTCGCGGATTCTATCATTTGGGATAGTGTGAAAAGATGGTCAGTAACTCTCCTTCCCTTCCTGAAGCCATTCTGGATTTCTCCTAAAAAACCCTTCTCCTCAATCACCTCCTCTAGTCTCCCATACAGGACTTTACAGAAAACCTTTCCAATGTTGCTACTGACAGAGATCCCTCGATAGTTATCCAAAACGTCTTTTTCCCACTTTTTGTGAATAAATGTCACTAGCACATAGGCACATACGGGTATTTTAGGATACCTGGTATTTTATTATTTGAGGATACTAGTTGGACTTTACATCCGGGTACTTCATGCTACATCCGGGTACTTCTGTTGGGAAAGGTATAAAAGGGGTGTTGGTACGCAAATGAATTAATTTGTGTCCTGACCGTCGTCGAGTGAAGACATGTTACCAATTCGTTGCAGATACTGTTCCAAGTCATTTTCAAGATCGGATAATGCTCGAAGACATGAAAAGGACCATCGTCGGCTCCACTGCAGATAATGTACTAAGTTGTTCGCACAGCCATACAATAGGAAGAGACATGAAGAACATAACTGTACAAGAAGAAGAGAAGAGGAGAGAGATACTGGACTGACTGACCAGAATAAAGCACTTTTAGAATTTTACGGGATGCTGACAGGGAGGAAATCGATGCCGTTCTACGTGCTGCTGATGAAGATTTGATTACCTGTTTATGCAAATGTGCTACCAACATTCTCGAAGATAAGATACCACTGAATTTAGCTGAATTTGATGACCTGCGAAAATACGAACATGTATTGAAGCTGCTAACAGATGATGGAATTTCTACAGATATCAAAAGATGTATACTACGAAAGAGTTGCTTTCTCTCAGCGCTTATCAACCCAGTCCTAGCTCTGAAAAAAGTATAAAAGGAGTGTTGGAGTAAAAATAAATTCATTTGTTCTACGACCACGAAAGAGTAAAGTCATGAAAATCCATTGCTGCAGATATTGTAATAAAGAATTCTCTAGGAGCTTCACACGTAAGAGACATGAAGATGATTACTGTCCCATGAGGAAATCGGAAACATCGAGCAACACTACAAGATTAGAAAGAAATTTAGATACACTGCGCATCCTATCTGATGCGAATCGATATGAAACCAAGACTATGCTGAAGATGGCCGGTGATGATTTGATAGAATGTATATGTGATTGTGCCTCGAACATCTTGACGGGCGTAGTACCTATAACCAAATCTGAGAGAGCTAAGCTGATTCCACACAAGTACGAAATAAGGAGAATTGCCTCACCAAAGAGAGAACTATCTTATCGGAAAAGAAGACGCATCATTCAGAAAGGAGGCTTTTTAGGAAAGTTGATCAAACCCGTCATCAATGCTCTGTCCAATATCCTATAAAAGGGTCGTGCTGATAAGAAATTTGTTATTTGTAATCTGACCTTCGAAGAGAGCGGCCACAATGCAATCCAGCTGTGCATCCAAAATTGGTCAAGAGATTCGGACCCTGATGAATCGTCGGAACTATCAGAAGATATGGAATATGAAGAAGAAGATGATGAAGAAGAAGACGTTTCTATGATGGGAGGTATCGTTCAAAGTGCCTTTGACAAATACCAAAACGATTTTGACAACCTCATGAACAAATATATCGAAGATGGAATGGACAATGAAGATGCAGTTAAAACAGCATATAGAGCACTTCAAAAGAATGTTAGAGAAGCCATTAGTGAGAAATACATTTATACCCTTGAGTACATTCGAATTTTTTGCAACGACTCAATTCACAAGAAAATTCAAGAAACTGCCAAGCGTCTTCGTGAAGAAGAGGATTTTGACTTTGAAGAATCCCAGAAATATGCCTTGGAAAAGCGAAGATTTCTGTTCGACAACCTTATGACAAACTACTCATTCCGAGTAGATGATGATGAAGAAGAAGAAGACGATTAGAAAAAAAGTATAAAAGGAGTGTTGGTATAAAAATAAATTCATTTCCGTTTTGAACGTCGAAGAGTGAAGATGTCTGTGTCAACAACGGTGCTCAGATTCAAAGATGACTTACATATACAGATCTTCAAGAATGATGCTGGATTAAAGCTAACTTCCCAGGAACTGACCCAAGTGAATCGTGTGGTAAATGCAGCCAAGAGAAAAAATCTGGACATGGATGCTGGTGGAAAGAAACAAAGATGTGTGGATACTGGCCGATCAGTAAACAAAAGAATAAAGACAAAATTGACTCACAATACAAACAAGAATGAAGTTACTACTGCGAACAAAGTTTCTACAGAAACAAAGAAAGATGTTTCCACTAAGAACGAAGTTTGTACTGAAGACAAGAAAAAGATGCCAGCTCCCACAAAGAAAGAAGTTTCTACTGAAGTCAAGAAAAAGATGCCAGCTCCAATAAAGAATGAAGTTACCACTACGAATGAAGTTTCTACTGAAGTGAAGAAATATGTTTCCACTCAAACCACGAATGAAGTTACTACTAAGAAGACTGAAGTTACTACTATGAAACAGCTAGAGAAAGAGGAACCCAAAGATGCCAGACAGGAAATTAAAGCAACCAACAAAGCCAAGTTATCAAATGAGCGATTTATCAAGAACCTAGCTATGCAATGGGAAGAAGCTCGAACCCACAAGAAGATGAAATGGTTAGCCCATGCAAGAAGAACTACAAAGAGAAATGCCTTGAGACATTGAATTGTATACATGAATAAAAGAAGTTTAAATTTATATTCAGTGTTGTTTTTTTTTATCTACTACCCCAACAGAAGTACCCGAATGTAGCATGAAGTACCCGGATGTAAAGTCCAACTAGCATCCTCAAATAATAAAATACCAGGTATCCTAAAATACCCGTATGTGCCTATGTGCTAGGGCACATTGTGTCACATTGTGCCTTTTCACATAAGCACATATAAGCACATAAAGCATGTGCCATTGTGCTAGGGCACATTGTGTCACATTGTGCCTTTTCACATAAGCACATATGACTAAAAAGGGATTCTCCAGTAGGTATCCTCGAATAAAACAATACCAGGACATAGGTATCCTCAAATACCCGTATGTGCCTATGTGCTAGGGCACATTGTGTCACATTGTGCCTTTTCACATAAGCACATATCGGCACATAAAGCATGTGCCTTTGTGCTAGGGCACATTGTGTCACATTGTGCTTTTTCACATAAGCACATATGACAGAAAAGGGATTCTATAGCCACGGGTGTTTCCCCAAAATGGGATTCCATGGGATATGGCCATTGAATATAGTCTTTTATTATACAGAAGGGAGATAACTCTGTATACAGATTATGGGAAATCAAGCAATCTGATTGGTTAGTTATTATCTAGATAAATAAAACAACAAGAGTACTTGGAATAGGGTTAGAACTAACAAGAATAGACCAGAAAAGCTAAATATAGTAATAATAAGCAAAACTGTTCCAACTAATAGGCTCTTCTACGCTACTGGAGTATACTCTAGAACAAAGGAACAGGGCCAGATAGAGGAAAACTATCGCATATATAGAGAAAAGCAGAGAATTCTGGAAGAATTCGAAATAGTAAAAGTTGGGGTGGATTTTGGTGATTTGGAGCGATTGTCGGGTTTATTTGGGTAATTCGTAATACTCCGATTCAATCGAACATACCCTCTGAACATACCCCGTCCTATTGTAGGCCTTAGGTAACATAGCAATCACGTGCTACCATAGAAACCAAGATGGCGGCCTCCAGTATACAAAATAGACGACGGAAACACGTGTCACCCTAACAACACGCGCTGCGCATGCGCACTCACACCACGTATCACTATGGAGATGACGTCACAAGATGGCCGCTCACGCGGGTTACCATGACAACACAACATGACGTCACTAGGTCACGTGACATGACGTCAATTCCGGGGTCCCCTGCGGGGTCCCCCCAATGAGGGCCGTTTCATACATCTCCTACTACTTTGGACCCTAGTGTTGAGTATATCGAATCATTCTATTCGGGTTTGCTTCCCTCCACCGCACAATACACAACCCCAAGGGCAATACTTTTGTTTTTCAGACTGATCCTTACCCATCCAATTTCCTTCGATACCTCAGTCGGAGTGCTGATGTTTTCCAGGTCTGTGATCAGCGATGGTTTTAAATCCTCTTTAATGTACATGCCTACCCCTCCCCCCTTTTTTCTGGCCTTCCGTTCGCCTTACACCTATCCATACGTAACCCCTTACTTGGTCTACCCGTTCCTCGTGTCTTACCCACGTTTCGCTTAAGCCCATGACGTCAAACTCCTCTGCCTCAATCAATGTAGCAATTTCACTTACTTTCCGGTGGAGACCCTGGATGTTGCTATAACCCACTTTCAGGGTGTCAAGGTTCATTGGCTTCCGCCTACTGGTCCCTTTATTATCTAGTCCCTGTATGTTTGTATATCCCACTTTGTGTACCTGTGCTTTCCTTGGGAAGCTATTCCTATTGATTTGAATTTTTGGTCCCTTTTCCTTATCCCCCTTGTCCCATTTTTTACACCTATGGTTCGTGACACATTTTCTGTGATTATTCCCCCCTTCACTATCGGTGGACACAAGTAAGAAGGCGAGAGGCATTCACAATTTGTCCTAATTGGTGCTGGGAATCCTAAGGAGACTGTGTTAATTGATTTTCATACCTTGGTGCCCATAGGGCGAATCGCGCACCGTGTACGGAAACGTGTCCTTGCACATTTACCAGTGTGAGCCCCGAAATATTTTCTCATATCAGATGGAAACATATTCTGCTCAGCGCTATAATTTATCTTCATTTTTTTTATTCCTAAACTACACCTCACAACCCGAATGCCCATCCACCCACGCACTCCACTCCAACTTCCCACTCACCCACACCGACCCGCCCTGCCTTGCCCACTTATCCGATGAACGTCGAAATACCTTCTAATGACGGAGTATAGCGGCCAGCATTATATATTCAAGTATAAGATAGGGGAAGGCAGGAGAAGTAGAAACCTTGTCCTCCAACATTTCATTTAAAGCGGCACATGATATAGAACATATCACCCTAGCCGCTTAGCGGAGAGACGGACTCGAGGACGAGGGCCAGCTCTCGTTAGTGGACACAAGTAACCTCCCTCCCCCACCCAATAACCCCCCCCCCCCCCCGAGATAATTCTGAAAAGGTGTTCGCGATTTCCCGCACGGTTCACTACACTGGACAATAACAAATTTGTAGGTCCCGTTTTAGCGACGGATGGACCCTTGCTTAAGAGAAGAGGCGTGGGGGGGGGGGGGGGGGTCGACACCATTCGGATCCTGTGAGATTAAGAGGTCGATTGATCGATGGCCTGGCCGGGGTGGGAGGCGATTGGTATACCGTAGGCGTACCGCACCTGCCTGCCTGCCTGCCTGCCTGCCTGCCTGCCTGCCTGCCTGCCTGCCTGCCTGCCTGCCTGCCTGCCTGCCTGCCTGCCTGCCTGCCTGCCTGCCTGCCTGCCTGCCTGCCTGCCTGCCTGCCTGCCTGCCTGTCAGCCAGCCAGCCAGCCAGCCAGTCAGCCAGCCAGCCTTCCTTCCCTTCTTTCTTTCAATAGGCAGATGTTAGCAAAAGGTACTTCATATGCCTAGTGTTGCCCTTCATAAAAGAGGCACAATCCGTCTCCGTTCATAAAAGAGGCATAATCTGAGCCCAGATCACACACAATTTTCAGTTTATTAAAGGTACTATTTTTTCATAACGGAACTACATTCCAGCCCACCGACCCCGAAGGAAACATTCATAATGGGCCATGTTCCATAAAATATTATAACCCTTCGCCGACCAATCACCATCGCGTCGCCATCAGGGGCGCCCCCACCCCCCCCCCCCCTTCTTTCCTTCCTTCCCGGCACATTACACGCCATGTTTATCGACCACATTGCTTCGTGTCTACGACAGATCAACAGAACACTATCGTGTATTTCTATCCACCTACCTCACCTGATGCCCAAATTCACAGGCCCAATGGCTTCTTAAGTTGTGGCTTTGAGTTGTGTTGTAAAATCTCAGAACGAAGGATGACTGACTTCAATCTCAGTGATGCAGGTAAGAAAAGAAAATTATTTTGCAGACAATCCTCTTGCTTCACTCGGGCTGGCTACAAGAAGGAAAACAAGAGGAAGAATTAATAGATGCACACAAAGTGGCAAGAAAGAAAGAAAGAAAGAAAGAAAGAAAGAAAGAAAGAAAGAAAGTTTTGAGTGGCACTGAGGTGGATAAGAGATTCAATCCGTGTAAACGACAAGAGGCGCGGCGGACGAGAGGGAAAGTGTTAATGGTTGAAAGAAAGAAAAACGCTTTGTCGGACGAGTGACTAATTTCCGCGAAGGAACTGTAAGTGTGAACCACAGAGGAAGACGAAGAAAAGTGAAAAAGAATGAATGAATAATAAATAAAGGCATAAATATCGTCGGTTGAAGCTTTTAAAATCGGACTAATTTGAAAATATTTTCGAAATTAGAAAAAAAAATAATATTATCTTGTCGAAAAGATCTCTTAATTAGCGTTTCTTCGAAGGGTGTGAAAATGGGAATTGTCCATTATATAATCAGAATGGAATGGTTTAACGCGCCGAAGGCGCGCAGGGACGGTATGGGGAACAAGCCCTTTCGACCCTCGTTGACTGTAAGTGACTAATTTCCACATGTCTACTCGTGTTGAAGGAGGAACAGGTTCAGGTACTCGGCAGGTGTCACCGGTTGCGGCGTCGTGATGGTCTCTTTGACTGATGTCGGTTGAACCCTCGGGTGAGGACCAGTGTGAGAGGTTGGGTCCTCTCACAAAGGTACTACCTCTCCCCGAGGGTGCAGTCTGTCTGGATTTTCGGGCAAGTATAGTCTGCCACTTCGGAGATGATATTGAGTGATGGCCATCACTGGCAAGTATAATCTGCCTCAGGCTGTCTCTGTTTGGTAGGGTGTCTTTTGAAGGAAACAACAACGACCCCTTTCGGGGACCACCAAGAAGAAGACCCGAACTTCCCTGGTTCGGGGGCAGGCCTGCATTGTAATCCTATTGGGTTGGGACAAAAAGATGCGCAATGCGCTTACAAAAAGGGGCAGAGGCGGGACGCAGGACCAACGCTCGCCTCCCTTAAAGTGGTTGACCACTTTTAGGGATGGAGCGGAGGATGTTCAGGAACCGTGGGGGTGACTGTTTCCATAACGGTTAGACTGCCTGTAGCGGTAATTGGGGTGCTGGTCAAAAAAACATCTTCTGTGTACCTGCTTAAAAGAAGAAGGCAGAATTAGTTTTCATTAGAATACGAGTTAAAAGTAGCACATTATGTTTTAATTATGATCACCGTTAAGCTGCTGATCAGCCTGTTAGATCACCTTCATAGGGTGATAGTGAGTTCGTAGCGGGAGGGTACCAGGTTTAGACACTAAACCACACCCGAGGGTGTTTCTGTTATGCCCTTCGCTGGTTTCGACCATATTCAGATTAAATTGAGTTTATTTGGGGCCACGAGTTTGGGCAGGGTAGTTTGGTTAGGCGCATTGTAGCATGCCTGGAGCAGGACATGTCGTACTGTGGGGTCGCAGTAGGTTTGCTTGACAGTGGCTTGGCCTACCTACCCTTTCCCTATCTAGATTTGCTGAGATTGTGGGGGCAGGGTAGTTTTGTTCCGCGTATTGTATCATGCCTGGAGCAGAACATGTCGTACTGTGGGGTCACAGTAGATTTACTGACAGTGGCTTGGCCTACCTACCCTTCCCTTTTGTTCCCCGTGTTGTTTATGCGCGCTGACTATTTTTCGAGCGGTCTTAGTTTTGATTGCAATTTTTGGGCTTTTGTCGGCTTTCGCAAATGGTTCCAAGTTCGGAGATTAGTTCGCTGTCTGCTAACCGGTCATGATTTTTCGCGGCCAGGGTGGCTAGGCGGTCTTTAATGGTGGGGATATCGGCCCTGTCGTGGAGTGTTTTGATGGGTGTGTCCCATGGGGCGCGGAGGGCAACTCTAAGCGCGTGATTTTGGACCCTCTGGAGTTTACCCATACTAGTTTGGTTGAGGTCAGTTAGAATGATTGCACCGTATTCGAGTACTGGGCGCACAAAGGATTTGTATAGTTTGAGTAGGGTGGACTGATTGCCCTCCCCCCCCCCCCACACCCCATGAAGTTCCCTTAAGCATTTTCAGTAAGTTAATGCGTTTGGTGGCTTTTTTCGCTATGTCGTCGCTGTGCTTGTTAAAGGACAATTTTTGATCAATTGTGATGCCAAGGAATTTCGCCTCTTTGCATTCTGGGAGGGTGTTATCCATAAGTTTTAGGTCAAAATCTCGTTTATTTTTCTTGCGAGTAAAGGTGATTCGTTGGGTTTTATTGGCGTTTAGCTTAATTCTCCATTTGGCACACCATTGTTCTAGGTCACCGAGAGCGCGTTGCAGGGGGTTTTGGAGCAGATTGGCCGTATTGTTAGAGTCCCAGAGGCCCTTGTCATCCGCGAATTGGGAGACTTGAACACGATCCTCGGAGAAGTTAAGGTCATTTACATAGAAGATGTAAAGGAGGGGGCTCAGGACGGATCCTTGGGGGGTGCCTGCTTCAAGGGGGACACTGTCAGACAATTCATTGTTCACTCTGACTTTAATTTCGCGATCATTTAAGAAGGAGGATAGTAATCTGAGCAGTTTCTTGGGGAGTTTCATTTCTGATAATTTGTAGCGCATTCCATTGTGCCAGACGGAGTCAAATGCTTTTTCGACGTCTAACAGGACTGCCGCGCCTATTTGCTGATTGTTGATAGCGGCCTTCGTTTGGGTAACTAGTCGGTAGACATGTTCGATGCCTTCTTTGCGGCTTCTATAGGCTCTTTGCCATTTATTAAAAAAATCGTTGTCTTCAAGGTGCCCTCTGAGCCGATTGGTAAGGATTCGTTCGAATGTCTTACCAATGCAGCTGAGTAGGCTGATTGGGCGGTAGCTGGCTGGATCGGAGGGGTCCTTGTCCGGTTTTGGTATCATGACACCGATGGCTTTTTTCCAACATTTGGGAAAGTAGCCATGGGTGAGGAATGCGTTCAACAGTTTGTTTAGTTTTTCGTTTAGGGAGTATGGGCTTTGTTTTAGAATTTTGTAGCTAACTTCGTCTTCGCCGGGTGAGGAAGAATTTTTGCATTTTTTATGACGTTGATGATTTCGTCATTAGTGATGGGGATGGCGAGGTCATCGTCATCCCCGTCTTCTGGCTCGTTATCGAATTTGGGGTCACGGTAGATATCAGGGTGTGCATTGATGAAGTCATCAATGGTGTTTACGGCGGCGTCATCGTAATATACTTATACAAGGCGGAACAGATATATATTTTTTCTCCACGATTTCAAAGCTGCGAGGATCCAAAATGCAACCTAGAAAGTCTTCCGCCAAACAACAGCCAATGAAAAGTTGTCAACCGAACCAATCATATGGGAGATATGAGAGCCAATCATTCTACTACACAGTAGTTATTTCAACCAATAGAATAAGCTCTCCGTTCGGACATCTAATTTTAACTGCGCCAAGCTGAAATTTTTGTTTTTGATTCACCACTTACACCATTCGCACCTCTGAACTCAGAGTGCGAGCATCCTAATTAGAACCTCAATTATGGAAACACTGGAACTACCAGCGCGACTGGAGAAAACGATAGCAGCTCTGGGCGTCTCTTGCCCTGTCACCTGGACTATCCAGGAGACAGGCAAGAGAGTCCATCTGTCTCTTGAGTTCAAGATCGAGGAAGATAAGAAATCACCACCCTACTCGGGGAGAGGTCGTACCTTTGGTGAGAGGATCCCCTCTCACACTGGTCCTCACCCGAAGAGGGAAGGAGGCCCTGAAAAGAGATAGAGAAGAAAGAAGAGCCCGTCCACCAAGCGGAGGTATTCCCGACGCTTGGAGGCATTCTTGGAGATGAAGAAAGAGAAAGGTGAGGAAAAGAAAGAGCCAGAGGCGGTCACCACTTCCCCTCTCACTCCCACAGACAGCACCATCCTAATGCCGGCTTCCCAGTCGGTATTGTCGGATGTGGAAGAGTCTGTGGAGACTGAGGTAGAAATGGAAGCCGCCCTCTCGCCTCTTTCTGACCCCACTCGCCTCTTCCTTCTAAACCAGAATGCCAGGACGAGGACGACAGGATAGAGAACATGTTACGGGAACACGAGATACAAAAGGACCTTCACAGACAAACGATGGACAGGCAATATGAATTATTCATGCAAAAAGTCGAAGAAACCAAAAACCTAACAGACGCCAGAAATCAACAACAACAAAAGACTCAGCAATCACCCACAACCACTCCAGACACGGCTAGGACCAGACCCTACAAAACTCAGCAACCACCACCAGGCAGCCCACCAACAACACCAACTACCACTGTCTCACCTTCCAAACCTCCACCTCTGAAAAAAGAAGCAGAAAAGACACAAGCGCCGCTAACAACCCACAACTTCTCCTATACCACGGTCTGACACTTTCAAATTCTACAGCTAATGAGGGTCGAAAGGGGCTTGCTCCCCATATCGTCCCTGCGCGCCTTCGGCGCGGAAAATCATTTGATTTGGATTTTGTTTTCATTATACTGTTGAATCTCGCAGTTACTGTACGCTACACTGCTGTGTGTCCATCTCGGAAACCAACAGGGAGTATAGTTATTTCAGTTGTCAAAAGTTAGCTCTAATAATTTCATACTTTTCTTTCAGGTGTTTATGCTGATCGATATAGTGTTTTAGTGTTGTATAGGTGTGATTTGTAATAAAAGATAGTTATATTAGTGTTTAGTTTAGTTTCTCTGTCGGATTTTAGTGGCGTGTTCCCTATCTTCGCGCGGGTCATTTTCGGTGTTTTGTTTTGTTTTGTTTACGTTTTCGACCGCTTTCTCAAATTTTAAGTTCCTCTTTGTAATTGTGGCTATTGGTCATTGGATTCTGTATATTATTTGTAATCATGAATGGTAAGTATACGACGGGTGTTCAGACGGAGGTAAGTATGGGTGTTAAGGGAGGTCTGAGGGAGGTGAGTCGAGGAGTGCAGGTGGGGAGAGTGAGGATCCGGAGGCTTGCAGACAGTGTAATATGAGGTATGGTGGTGGTCGGTCAATGGAGAGTAGTGGGGTATGCGCGAATTGCAGGGATATTCTGCAGTTGTTAGAGAAGTGTGTTGGATTCGAGCGGGAGATTGCAGAGCTGAGAGGGAGGTTGGGGAGGGCCGGTGTATCTGGAGTTACCCCGTTGAAGGTTACCTACGATGGTGAGGTGGAAGGTGGGTGGAAGGTCGTTCTGGACTCAAGGAGTAATAAGCGATGGGGCATGGGGAACCCACCGGGGTGTCCGAACCAGGTCGAGGAAAATCTCTCGGACTTCGTGGGCAGCGAAATCAAAACTGAGGAGGTGCGAAGGGTGATCTCAAAATTGAGGAATGGAAAAGCGGGAGGGGTGGACGAAATTCCTAACGAGTTTATTAAAAAAGGGGGAGAGGAACTCTTGGAAAGCCTAACTGCCCTATTCAATTTAGCCATAGAAAAACAAAAGGTCCCAAAGGAGTGGAGGGAAAGTAAAGTGAGATTTATTCACAAAAAGGGGGAAAAAGACGTCTTGGATAACTATCGAGGGATCTCTGTCAGCAGCAACATTGGAAAAGTCTTTTGTAAAGTCCTGTATGGGAGATTAGAGGAGGTGATTGAGGAGAAGGGTTTTTTGGGAGAAATCCCGAATGGCTTCAGGAAGGGAAGGCGAGTCACTGACCATCTTTTCACGCTATCCCAAATGATAGAATCCGCGAAAGTAAAAAAGAAAAAGATGTTCATGGCCTTTTTGGATGTTAAAAAGGCATACGATAGAGTATGGAGGGAGGGTATGTGGCGCAAGCTGGAGGCTCTGGGCTTGGGGGCGAGTTTGTTGGGATTATGAAAGCATTATATAAAGATGTACAGAGTGAACTTATCCTGGGTAACATTACAACAAAACGTGTGCCTATGGAGATAGGCCTAAAACAGGGGTGTATCCTTTCGCCAATTCTTTTTGCATTGTACATCAAAGGTTTAGGAGATGAACTCCTGCATAGCGACGAGGGGGTGGCAGTTGGTGACTTGAAGATCCCAGGGCTATTTTTTGCAGACGGTATGGTGCTAGTGTCAGAAAGCGAAGAGGGGTTAGAGAAGATGCTGGGAATTGGTGGGAAATATGGGAGCAAATGGAGACTCGAACTTAATGAAAGCAAGAGCAAAGTTATACCCGTGGGCCGCAAAGTGAACCCCACTCGAAGGTGGAGAGTGGGGGAGTTCTGCATTCCGGAAGGTAGCAGTAGACTTCTTAGTGTAGGAGAGACTAGTGACTATGAATACCTGGGGGTAAATATAAACATCACAAGAAGAGGCATCTACCGAAACCACACAAATAAATTGATTCTGAAGGGGAAGCGAATCCTTAACCAAATGAAACTTATAGGGAGAAACAGTTTCAATAAGGTTTTCGTGGGGAAAACCATTTGGGAAATGGTGGGTCTGCCTAGTATAACATACGGTACGGAAGTTATACCCCTAAACCAGACAGCTGTTAAGAGCTTGGAAATCCTGCAGAACGATGCAGGCCGATGGATAACAGGTTCGAGTAATACCGCAGCACTAGAAACAATCAGGGGCGAGCTTGGGTGGATGAGGATCAAGGACAGGATAGACCTATTGAAACTCGGTTATCTTAATTATTTGGTAAATCTCCCCGATAGCCGATGGTGTAAAGTAATGTTCCTGAGAACTTTCAACTCAAATATCAAGACGGGGTGGATGGTCCAAGTGAGTGAGCTAGTAGAAAACTACTCAATGGAGATCTCGGACCTTGACGTTGGGGCAAACCAGGGCAAAACGATCGTCAGAGAAAGGGTCATGGAGGATTGTAACCGTAATTGGCGAGAGGAGGTCAAATCAAAGAGATCTTTGGGTGGCCTGCGTGATAAAGAGAAGCCTGGTTTTGAAGAGTACCTTGATGGCACCTTTGGGGGGGTCACTGTTGTTCAAGCTGAGGTCGCGGTCCCTGGAGCTGAGGGGGAAAATTGGGAAACACAGTGAAAAGGAGTGTCAGATGTGTAACGTGGGCTTGGTGGAGACCCTGGAACACTTTCTTATAGAATGCCCAAAATACCAGTCTAAAAGAACAAGATTCACGGGGAGTATAATGGAGAAGTGGGATGGGAGAATGAAGTACATGTGGTTAGGGGGCGACTCAAAGGAGAGGGTTAATATACTAATCGGAGAGATTGGGAAGAATGGGGCAAGGGATGTCATCAAGCAGTTCGTCTCCGAGTGTTGGGAGGAGAGAAGAAGCGCGGGAATAGGGGGAGGCGGTTGGTAGAACATGGGTAACCAAGGCCTTCCCATACGAGAACCGCGACAAATCAGCGGCCGGCCGAAGTGTTATTATTATTATTACATTATGGCTCGAACAAAGCAGACCGCTCGTAAATCCACTGGTGGCAAAGCCCCAAGGAAACAGCTGGCAACCAAAGCTGCACGTAAAAGTGCACCAGATACCGGAGGCGTCAAGAAACCACACAGATACAGACCAGGAACCGTTGCCTTGAGAGAAATCCGTCGTTACCAGAAGAGCACCGAATTGCTCATCAGAAAATTGCCATTCCAGCGTTTAGTTCGTGAAATCGCCCAGGACTTCAAGACAGATCTGTGATTCCAGAGCTCCGCCGTTATGGCTCTCCAAGAAGCAAGTGAAGCATACTTAGTTGATCTGTTGGAAGATACCAATCTCTGCGCCATCCACACAAAGAGAGTCACAATCATGCCAAAGGATATCCAGTTGGCTCGTCGCATCCGTGGAGAGCGAGCTTAAAAACCTTGCAATTGTATTGCATTTGGTTTTCAAACAACGGTCCTTTTCAGGGCCACCAAAATTATCAAAAGAGCATCTTAGTCACAAACACATTCATTGTCAAGTTGATAAATTCAATGTCCATAGTCCCGGTCGATACCTTTTACTCCTCTTCGCTCCTTGTGGGAACCCCGGGAAGTGGAGCAGTCCTTGTTTACTGTGGTAAACAGGTTTACGGGTAGAATAGCACCCGGTCACCATTGACTGGGGTGGAAACCATCTAAAATGACTATAACGGCATGGCTGAACTTTACTTTATATCCGTTGGGGAGCTGACAGTTGCTCGCCGTTGCTCGGTGATTCTCTCCGGGTACTCTGGCTTCCTCCACCCGTAAAACTGTCATGGTCATGATTAGCCATTGTGCAGAAATATGTGACCTTAAATACCAATAAATAATAAATATACACTACACCCGTCGACTTCTATTTGCGTTGGATGAAGGGTTAATCCGGTGTACGAAGATAGGGAGATCACGGGTTACGATATGTGAGATGATCTATTGACTTACTTATATATACCACCTGCTTGGGTAACTGATAAACTGGCAAGGGAGACGACTCACATAAGCTTTCCGCTTCCTGTCGAATCCCTTCTTTATATAGCAACCTAATTCTTCGTATATCTATGTTATTTTGAGTACTATTGTATTCCGTATTATGCTTTTTTTTACTATCCACTGTGTAATGTATACAGATAACAAATTCAAATAAATATTATTTAAACTGAATAAATATATCCGTGTTGCGGTTATGTTAGGGCATTTTGCAGACATGTGTGACCTTAAACACCAATAAATAAATAATAAATACTCATCTTCGCAGCGATAACCATTTTTTCTGATCTCGGGAAATATTTACATCGACTTCTCGATTTCATTCAGATTTATTCCAGTTGTTCTCTGAAATGAGTTCCCAGTTCCCATCAGAAGTTTTTGTGCGTGTATTTTCTTCTGTGGTTTTCCACGTGGCCTTACTGTTAGTGTTGCGAGGTCAACAGTGTGGTTCAGCCCCTGCGGGATTTCAAATATCTTAGATTTGAGGCAATTCTCGAAGCTCTATAATTATATGATGTTGTAATGGAATAATAATGCATGGGTGGTGGGGGAGGGGGGGGGGGGGGCATCAAAAGAACCAGGAGAGATCAGTCCAGTATCACGCTCGCAATTGCGTCAGGATCGAAATGCGGCTTTGGGACCATACAGCCAATACATTTCAAATAGCGCATTACGTGACAGTTTCGGTGATTGCACTTCAAAGTGGTGCATCATTTTAGAGCTGGTCAAAATTCTTACTTTTTTCACAATAATAGTGAATTTCATCGTTGCGTCGTTCGCTGTCAATAACAAAGTTCGGAGGGTAATGTTTTGTAAATATCCTTTGGTATTATTTATTTATTTATTTATTTATTTATTTATTTATTTATTTATTTATTTTAATAACACGTTTACAGACAGGGTCACCGCCTCGTGTCGGACAGTTTTATGGGTGGAGGAAGCCAGAGGGAACCACCTGGCAATGGCGAGTAACTGTCAGACTCCCAAACGTACAAAATCGACACAAGCAGAGCTAGCAGTGGTTGAAACCAAATGCACTATAGACGTGCAGTACGCCTGAGTACACAGCGCCACCGCGTCCCCCGCGTGGGCAATCAAGATTAAGTGCCTTGCCCAAGGACACGGCGTAGTTACTCCTGGCGCGGGACGACTTGCCTCTGAATGTGTCTCAAATCCGCAGTGAACGATCAACAGTTTCGGTGCTAGAGTAGTCTCCCTTACTGTGTTACTTTTGTCAAGTTGTCAATATTTTCTCCAAGTAAACTAATTGTTATTTCGCGATTAAATTGCACAAGGGAGAAATTAAAAAAAAACAAGTTTTTGATTTGAACCACTCGAGTTCCTGTAAGTGTCAATCACATGTGTGTTATGCAACGACAGTGACACATATGACCGACCAATAGGGATGGGAGGGGCCGACAATCAGACAGACAGACATATCTTTATTACCTATTTTCTCACCTCTGCATGTCCGAGTAGGATTGTTGGGGTTAAGAGAAGTGGATTCGGTCTGCATGTCCTTGTTGTGTCGTGAGTTATGCGAGAATCTCGAGCAATATAGAGCGGATGACGTATTAGTGTTTTTATACCACTTTGTCGACTGAAACGATGGTTTTTGAATTGACGTAGAGGATTTCCAGCTGAAATAGTCACATGGAGTAACTCGCACAGATGGTAGAGTGTAAGTACGGGAGTTTTCTTGCTATAACGAATTCACATAAAATGAACGTTGTTCTATTCTGCAAATTTTAACATAGGTGCATAAATGGAGGACGCTATCGGACACATCAATCACTTTTTGCTACCACCAAACCCCATTGATCCCCCTCCTCACCCGACGCCCCCCCCCCCCCCCCCCCTACACACACACTCAAACATGGCTCTCGTTGTGGTACCAGCGTGGCCAATTTGGAGTATCCGCAAAGCACCTATTAATTGAATAAGAGGCTGCCTCACGACTACGACATGTATATTTTCATTTATCCACAAATAAACGGCTCATAGCCAGCCTGCCCAATCTTGCAACTGGTGTCATGAAGGGATAACGAAGGCATGCCTTGGTGATGTGGTGTTTGCTGGTCGGGATTTACTCCCCAAATCGCTCATCATCGCGGCACCCATTCAACAAAATGCTATGTAAATCACTTTTGGAGAATGAGATATCTGAAAATACTTTTTATAAATTTTATAGTCTATGTTGTGAGTTTTGACAAGAGGAGAATATGGGCCTTCGCATGTGGGCAGAGCTATGTAATGTGCTATCGAGGTTATCACTTATGACGTGAAAACGATTACGGCAAGATGCATCCGTTTACCTTTTAATTCCTTCTAAGGCTCGCCCCACTCATCGTATCAGACTCGCGCCCAGTTCTAATGTACCCCACCCATTTTGATCGAACCCGATTTAAGCCAAACCAAACCAGACCATCTCGATCACACTAGACGCTCCACATTCATCGGGTGTAAATCCTAATTCCGGGTTTTTTTTGTAAAGGGTTTTTTCTTTGACTTTTCTAATTAATTAATTCTTTGTTCGTTTGTTTTTTTTTTAAAGAGAGGGGAAGGGAAGAAATGTACTCATGTGTACTGTGTCTACAGTGTGCGTGCAAGTGAACTCAAAAACGGACTTGGGGAGTCATGTTTGTGATCGCTTGATAATGGTTTGCGGAGTTGGGACGCGTTAAAAGTTTATCTCTCGGGTGTTGTCTCGAGGTGTAGTTTTTATGCTTTCGTTGTTGTGGTCTGTTTTAACACAATATATCCTGGACTAAGATGAATAGTGCTATTAAAAGTAAATTTCGAACATATCATTTCGGCCTGCTCGAATGAGGGAAATGGCGCCAGGACGAGTTCTTGTGTTTCTAACCTCCGTTGAAAATGACGAGATATCTGTCACAGTTTATTATTTTGCACTGGTTTTTATAAAAATGTATTCTTGATACATTTTCCGAGAAATTCGAAGGAAGAAATTGTTCAAGAATTCATTTTCCTGCTTTTTATAGCAATGTTTTTGTGAGGGTACTTGATTTTTCTATCGCCGATTCTCCACTTCAAGACGTGTTCTCAGCTCGAATGTTTAGTATTTTTCCCCAGCGCTCTTCGTGGCTACTGTGAAATTATATCCACTAAGAAGATAGACAGTTTCAGCGGACTCTTCTAAACGTAAATTTGGTAAAAATAGGGATACACGAACATGACAAACACACATCGACGATTTCTTCATCTACTGTGTTGGATGGCTGTCACTAAACAAAGTGTTTTCTGAGACGTCGGTGCTCTACATTTACAATCAGCAGGTGCGCGTTTTTTCGGCTAGGAATCTCAATAACGGAATGCCTTATATGTATACAGGGGGAATCTGATTCAACCTTGATCAATGTTATAGTCGAGACTGAGGTAGGTATAGCTAGTAAGTAATGGATGAGATATGGGGCAGAATAACAGAAGCCAATAGCACTGGTACAAAGGCCGCAATGGAACAAGACTGCAGTAGAAACTAATGATAGGACAGATAGGCCATAGGCCTGTAATGGCCTTGGAGCTTTGGCGACAAGATGGAAGCGGTTGGTAAGACTACATTAGACCCATTGAGGGCTTTTACATAGCCTAATGCGACAAAAAAGGGATTCTCCAAAAGGTATCCTCGATAGGTATCCTCAATAGGTATCCTCAAATAATACAATACCAGGCCATAGGTATCCTCAAATACTGAAATGAGGCTAAGAGTCGTAGTACATTATACCTCATTGAGGGATTTTTAATGGTTCTCATAACCTCAAAATTCAATGAGGCTATGAGGGATAATAAATGAGGACTCATTGAGGGCTTTTACATAGCCCTCATGGCCTCATACGACAAAAAAGGGATTCCATAGCCAAGCAATCTGATTGGTTATAAATGAGCTAGATGTATGAAACAACGAGAGTACTTGGAATAGGGTCAGAACTAACAAGAATAGACTAGAATAGCTAATTATAGTAATAATAAGCAAAGCTGTTCCATATGATAGGCTCTTCTACGCTACTGGAGTATACTCTAGGACAAAGGAACATGGCCAGATAGACGAAAACTGTTGCTTATATAGATAGAAGCAGATAATTCTGGGTAAATTTGTCCTATAGCACTACGTGCTATTCTTATTGGGAAAACGTCACGGGATAAGGATCCAAAAAGGGATTCTGGGAGAATTCTAAGCCAGAAAATTACTCCTGTTCAATCGAACGCACCCCTTGTACCCCCTTACTACTATAGTACTACGTGCTAAGCCGATAAATTGGGGAAATAAAGTCAATTTTGGTGATTTGGGGTGGATTTTGGTGATTTGGAAGGATTGTCGGGTTGTTTGTGGTAATTTGATTTACTCCGAGTTAATCGAACATTGTTGTAGGCCTTAGGTAACATAGCAATCACGTGCTACCATAGAAACCAAGATGGCGGCCTCCAGTATACAAAATGGACGACGGAAGTACACGTCACCCTAACAACACGCGCTACGCATGCGCACTCACACCACGTATCACTATGGATATGACGTCACAAGATGGCCGCTCACGCGGGTTACCATGACAATACAACATGGCGGCGCTAGGTCACGTGACATGACGTCACTTTCGGGGTCTTGCACCGGGGTCCTGCAACCTAGACCTCAAACATACGAGACATACTACTACTGTTTACCCGTTTCCTTAACGACCAAAGGGATGTAACTCTACCTGTTGTCTTCTGCGTTTACAAAAACAAAACATTTTCACGAATTTGGTCCTGTGATTGCGTCCACAAGTTTATTTCCACTATGCTTGTATTGTGTTTCAAACGGGACAAAAACGTTATCTCTACTAACATATATGGTATATGTATTGTATATGGAGATTTAATACCCGACTATCTCATTTAAACACCTTGCCTGCAGCTCGGTGTTTAAAAGCTGACATCCAGACCTGTATGAAATCTCTATATACCATACATGTTGGCGGAGATAATTTATATAAGAATTGTATACGACAAACTAAAATGGAACTGGGATTATAGTTTCCGCTAAGTCATTGGAGTCCATCGAAATGATACATTTAACATGAATCTAAACCCCCACAATATATAGTTTGCGAAGTATAATGTGAATTTACATACCTCAAATCTAGAGGCACTTTTCCGAATTCTATCGAATTTCTTCAGTATATCTGCGCCCTTCCTTTTCAACTTGGACATCCTTCTTATTCAGCAAGTAGACGTCACCACTTGGAATGAAGGGGGAGACATATATCCTCTCTTCATTTATTATTTAATTTATTATTGAAATTTACATGCGTCAAAATATAGACAGTAATATTGCAAAATTACAGTCAGTTAAGAACGCTCAGTGTGCTCGTATTCCACCTCAACTGAACAAGACTGACTATCATCACTGTTTTCACTCGACTGAGGCTGACTGCACTCCTCATAACTGTCATCAGTTAGGGAAACTTGATTCAACCTTCACTTTGATCATGTCAGCTTTGGTGGAGGATAACTCAGTTCTCAAGTCATAAATTGTTTTGAAGAGTTTCGCATTTTTGCGTCTCAATTCTTGAATTTTTTTTTTGAAAGTATATGCAGCTTGGTCTATAAGCTTGTCAACAGTATCAGTAACTTTCACGACTGCCTCAATTGCCTGATCAAAGTATAACTTCAAGCTCCAAGTCTCGCAAATACCCCAGTCAGCGGCAGTGTACAACCCTTAACCCTTTACCCAACCTGAAAAGCAGACGACACATGCAAAATACATTTTTGAAGTTTTTCATTTTTTGTTTCAAAAACATAGGTTATGATCCCTCATTGGAACGAACTCGACGAGCTCGTTCCAACGAGGGGTCATAACCTATGTTTTGGAGACAAAAAAAAATGAAAATTAATTGGCGATTGTTGAGAATAGCGCTGGCCGGTTTTGGCCGTTACGTTGGGTAAAGGGTTAACTTTTGATACTCTATCCATTGTCATCGATGTGAAATGCGAGAAGTTTAAATTTGACTTTTTATATATCCTTGAATATAAACTGTTTGATTGGGGTTAATACGTGGCTTTTAGTAACTGTGGCCATATCATGACGTTGTTAGTTCCCAAGATGAAGGTAGAGTTACCAAAGAAGATCCATTGCATGGTGTCTACGGAATTCATCAACCACTGGCAGGGAACCACCAACCACTGCTGCCCATTAACAACATGGTTGCCCATTAACAAAATGGCTACCTGAGGCAGACCAGTGGTAGACCTATTACACCTAGGCCCAGACGGGGTTTCCTATTGATAGAAAAGACAGAAGCACGATGTTGTGTCTATAAACCTGACAGTGGAGACAAAGTTCTACAACCTACTCAAATTCTACAACAAATTCAATTCCAAACAAGTTTCAGTTAAGGTGTTATTAGTAAAATTAGCCAAGCCAAAAATTAGTAAAATTAACAAATTGAAAATTCCCAATTTTGTAGACAATACCACATTAACTCTTAGAAACCGAGAGTCGAGTTTTCTTGCCTGTGATGTAATACCGCAGGTAATCTGGCTGTGACGGTTCGGTTATCTTTGGGCTGGGGGAGAATTAAACACTGAGCAGGTGCTTCTCGTCAAGTGTCGTCTGCCTGAATAGGCAGACGACACTTGACGAGAAGCACCTGCTTTACTGTAAGTTTTTCGCGGTATGTCATGGTCAATAAATTCATTCTGATTCCCCGGCTTCTAAGAGTTAATTACACAGTAACAGTGGTTTACCCATATAGTTAAGTATAACCCATTTAGCCAAGTATTACTATGGTACAAATGTATTAACAGATAACATTCAATTCCAAACAATTTTCAATTAGGGTTGAATCATCAATCTTGAATTCCCAATTCTTTTTAGACAATACTGCATCATTTTTAGACAATAAGATAATAAGCAATAAATTTGAGACAAAACCTGGCAGTCTAACCAGTTATTGCTATGATACAAATGTTTTAAGATTTAATGTAATCAAAGCAAACCAAACGGTAGAAACCAATGTGATGCACATTAGGCGGGACTAAACTATCTATGAGGGTTAACTCCACTACGTTTACATTCACAAGGAACAACAGTTACTTTACCATAGCAATAGCTGTTACCAGTGCCAACCACGAGGCGGATTAAGGTACACAGTGCACGTGCCTGAAGTGGTCATGGTAAATGGCACGTGGTATAACATTCCCCGTAAGTGTGGTATAAAAGTAAAGACAATACTGTAAAGTCAGAGATTAGTATACACGAACATTTTACAAATGGCAAGCACAACACTGGGGTACAGTATAAAAGCAAAGAAACACTGTAATTTTATACGATTTGAGGGCGGGGGAATAAATTTAAAGCAACCACACAGCTAGGTGGAGAATTAACAAAATAGTTAGAGATTAGGAGATTAGCATAAACAAACATTTACTAGACATAGAACACGCCAGGTGACATTTGTCTGACGAAATCTGAGACACCACAATAGGTTTAATTTGAGGTACAACAGTGTTGTTTTGTTCCGTATTTATGGTTTCAAATTGATTAGACAATATGTAGAGTAGAGAGTGGTTGACAATAGAACGAACGATGTTCAGTATTTATGGTTTCAAATTAATTTCACAGTCTGTTGAGTAGAGAGTGATTGAGAATGGAACAAACGATTTTTCATAATGCGAATATCTCACGCCAATCTTCAAAATCCTTTCTCACATTTATAGGGTGTAAGGTATTTTAGCTGTACAGAAATTTCCGATAACAATCTTAGATGTAGTCTGGCATCATTAAACAGAAGCTTGCAGAAAAAATGTTAGAAGCTTCAACCGCAACTCTAGAGCATGCATTAACAATTTTATCTTGGATATACTAACCATTTATCAACTTCGATATGCGGAGCCGTCAAGTCCCCCATTTCGATGTGCAGTCCCCCAGCCTCCCACCGCCGAAAAACAATATGATCATCCGGAAACCAAAAAAAGTTCACAGACAAATGGACAGGCGGATGAACAGACATTGTTTTACTCCAGAAATGTTCTAAGTTGAAAATGCTCCAAGTCAGAAAAGGTCCATACCTTATGCAAACTTTGTACTGAACCCCCAATTCAAACCCGACCTGTAATTTGGTATAATTGAGTAACATGCCAAATCTGGTTGAGGTCAAATAAGCAGAACTAAAGTTATCGTCCGGTAACCAGACTGTTGACGGAAATAAGGAATTTCTAAGTCGTAAAGGCCCATAACTCTTGTAAACATCCTCAGACCAAACCCCCATTCGAACTTAACCTATATTTTGATACAACTGAGGCACAAACTAAGTTTGCTCATGATCTATGGATACCACAGTGGGTTTCATTTGAGATACCTCAGTGTTTTGATGTTTTTTTTGGTTCAATAGTTATGGTTTCAAATTGGTTTCAAAACCTGTAGAGTAGAGAGTGATTGAGAATGGAACAAACGGTTTCTTTTCACAATGCGAACTGAATATCCCACGTTCATCCTTCAAAATCCTTTCTCACATTTATAGGGTGTAAAATATTTAGCTGTATAGAAATTTCACATAACAATCTCAGATGCAGTCTGGTACCACTAAAGAGAAACATGCAGAAAAAATGTTAGAAGCTTCGACCACAACTATAGTGCATACATTAACAATTTTATCTTGGATATACTAACCATGTATCACTTTCGATATGCGGAGCCGTCAAGATCCTCATTTCGATGTCCACATCCACAAAAAACAATGTTATCACCCGGAAGCCAAAAAATGTTTACAGACAAACGGAAAGACTGATGAACAGACGTTGTTTTACTCGAGAAATGTTCTAAGTTGAACATGCTCCAGGTCGGAAAAGGTCCATACCTCATGCAAAATTTGTACTGTGCCCCAATTAAAACCTGACCTGTAACTTAACCTTTATTGTGTTACAATTGAGGCACAAACCACGTTTGGTCCTGTTCTGCAACTCCAAACTTAAGTTATCATCCAGAAACGGAACAAATTGACGGACAGACGGACGGACGGACCAATCATATAATACATCCTGTTTTTTTCAAAACGGGCGTATAAAAATTAAGTGTGGTTCGAGAAAGTGTTAAAAGCTGTTCCCTTATCCATCAGCTAAGGCATTGGCGACACAAGATTGTTTTTGATGCAGAAATAGAGGCAAGTCATCCTTAACCCTTTACCCAACGTAACGGCCAAAACCGGCCAGCCCTATTCACAAAAATCGCCAATTAATTTTCATTATTTTTTCATTTTTTGTCTCAAAAACATAGGTTATGACCCCTCTGTGGAACGAGCTCGTCGAGCTCGTTCCAAAGAGGGGTCATAACCTATGTTTTTGAGACAAAAAATGAAAAAAATTAGTTATTCAAGAATTTTTTTGCAAGTGTCGTCTGCTTTTCATGTTAGGTAAAGGGTTAAGCACGTGAATAATTCGTTACCATAAGGGAAAGTGGAGAACTGCAGTTTCAATCTGTGATCTGAAATGGTTGTTCGTGTAAATTAGACATCTTCATGACCGCCAGAAGGCATGGAAGAACATCACGCTGTATTTTAATGTGTAGGGAACACCATTTGCCATGAGACGAAAACTAGAAGAATAAATTAAAGAATTGATTGAAAAAAAATATCGTAGCATAGTTTGTGAACCAACGGGATGTGTTAGACCGGTTGTAGTAGTACCAACGTCTAATGGGGACAGCAGACTGTGTATTGATATGAGAACAGAAAATGAGGAAATTATGAGAGAAAAGCACCCAAGGAGAACGTTTTGGAGAAGTGAATCAAAGTATTCTTGAGTGCCTAATAATCATACATGTATGATTATTCTTTTTCGAACAAACTTCCCGCCTGTTTGATCCTTATTTGGCCCTGTATGATTATTAATTTTCAGCAATCGAATGTGTAGAGCAGCCGCTTATCTCAAGAAGTTCACCAAAACAGACTAGTAAGGTACATGTACAAGCAAACACAGGATGCAATGGAAATGTTAACTGGTAGAGATCTGGAAGCATATATTTGGGCTTTATTCTGAAGCACTGTTACCATAACTTTAAGATCTAGTACTCAGAGGATGTGCTTCATACCATTGCTGAAACAGAATTAATTAGTCTATAAGGGTTTGCCTTGGTGCAATTTATGGGTGAGTACCTGTTGTCACTCTCCCGTAAACTGCAACAAGTCAAATCCAGGTGAAAATTATGATAACTGAAAGTAATTTAGCCCTTCACCACTTCAAGAGCATCAGATATCTGTGTTATAAAAAAAACGGCTCTGAGCATAGCACTGTGCTGTAGAAGGCATGGAAGTCAGTCAGAGAATTTACCACATTAACTCCAAGACCTCATGCCTTGTAAATCCTCCTCGGTTCGCGAGACTAGCGCGGATCCTACGTGGCATTCTCCTCACCAAACGTTCAATATAAAAAAAAATCCGAAATTCCTGCAGTGCAGCGACGAGTTCCTGGACATTGGTAGGGGTATGTTGGCGTTTGTTGTAGGCGCCTGCCAATCATATACCAGACGTGTTCGGCTGGTGAAAGGTCTGGACTTAGTGCTGACCAAGGCAGTGTAGTGATGTTCTACTCCTGGAGGAACTCGAGTCCTGTGTGCTCTTGCATTGTCATCTCGGAAAATGACTCGACGGCCGTGACGTCTCGCAAATGGCACCACATGAGCCACTAACATGTTGTAACGGCAGTACTGCCCTGTGACACGCCATTGGATGACATGTAATGCTGTTCTACTTGTCATGGTTATGCCTCCCCACACCATAACCGATCCACCACCAAAACGATCGTGCTGCCTAACGGTTACGTCATGGTATCGTTCGTTCCGCCGCCACCACACTCTGTTTCGCCTGTCGTGGAAGTCGAGGGTGAACCCCGATTCATCGGAAAACATGACGTTGCTCCAGTCACAGTGCTGTCGTGCTCCACACCAATTACGCCTTGCTGCGATGTGACGTTCAGTCAAACGTGGAATTATTTGAGGTCGTCGAGCGTACAAATTCCAGCTGTGTAGGCAATTTCGGATCGTCTGACCACTGACTCGCACATCTGTCGCTCGGTGCAGCCGCTGTCCAATGTCTCAGGCACTTTGATGGCGGTTACGTAAGGCTGTGGTTCGGATGAAACGATTCTGGTTAGCAGTTGTCGCCCTTGGACGACCTGACCGACGTCTGTCATCAACATTGCCTGTCTGACGATAACGTGACCACAACCTGTTAATCACCGATTGAGTAACGTTGAGAATTTGAGCTACTGCAGTCTGTCTGATGCCAGCTTCCAACATGCCAATAGCACGTAAACGTTCTTCACCTGTCAGTCTTCGCATGCCTCAAAAGTTACGTTTCGACCAGAAATTATTGATGAACGAGTTTATACCATGAAACGAACGATGAGACCTCCGAAAAAGCCTGCCCAGTACAAATGAAAATTTCAAAACGTCCCCCCAGACATTAACGCGGCGTTTGTGGGAAAAACCTGAACAAAGTTTTCGTGGTCCGATGACATTCATGATCCACACTAAACTTGGTAACATATTGTTGTGTCCAATCATGCGTATCCAATACCATTTTCCGAAAATATCAACATTAGTTTGGATATCCCCTACTTTTTTTTGAATAGTATATGAATAGAATGTCATGCTATTTTCATCTTAAAAGAATTTCCGCCAGAATAAATCGCAACAGCCAACGCGATCGCGCTGAAGCGAGACCGCTCGTTGGTGGTAATAATTATATGGGCGAAAATCCCGTTAAGACGTAAAAAGCATGAGTGGCATAGTAAAAACAGAGAAGGTGGAGAAGCATCACAAAAACATTTTCCTATGGGTTACCACAGTGTTATATAGCGTAACCTGCCAACGGGTTACGATATAAACCCTTTATCTCCAGGTCGCCATCCAGACTCTAGGAATAATACAAATTTTGGTATTCACTGTGGCCAATACAGAAACGAAAAGGCTCTTATTGGGGGGTAAATGATTCACCTGAAATTTATCAGCATGAAATACATCGAGTTCTTCATGGTACAGCAGGTGTAGCAAATGTGTCTGATGACATAAATGTTCATGCATCTAGTCAGAAAAAAAACATGACCAGAGAATGGTATTTGTGTGCGAAAGGCTGAAGAATGCTAATTTATACCATGGTTACCTATTCTACTATATATGAAAAGCTTACGACATAAATTTTACCTTTATACACCAACCGTGGTGAACACGCCAGCAATGGGATTTCAATAGTTAAAATTTTCACCAACAGTGGAACTACATTCTTGACCTTTGGTGACGTCGACCTGAATGCGAAATTGTCTAAATTTATCGCACGTCGCCTCGCGAAGAGTGAAATGAAACTGGCAATTATTTATTACATTTTTAAATGAGTTTACTCCATAAAACACCATAAATTAATAAACATGCATTTTCTCGCATTAATAAAGCATCCATAACTCGAAATAGTATGTTATTATGTTATTCAAATGAAGAGGGCCCTGTTTCTTTTTCTATTTCGTTTTGGTGATAAAATTGACAGCAGAAGTACCGCCCACCGATGCTCATGTAAACAAAACAAATTCACACGTATGTGCGGCTGCTGCTCAGTAGAATCGAGAAAAAAAATAGCGACTCTTAATAATTTGACGATCATGGTATGAATAAAATATACCCATAATAGCTTGGTGTATCAAATGTTCACCGCTCGTGGTGAACATTTGGTACACCAATCTACTATGGGTATATTCTATATTTAACTCTCAAGTCAGAGAAATGTGAAATTAAATTGTCAGAATTAACAGTTTTCGGACGAAATTAAGCGATAAAGGACTTGATGAGACCGAAAATAAAATTGAAACTGTCGAAAATGCAAGGAAACCTACAAATATGTCTGAAGTCCGAACATTTTTTTTGTTTTTTTTTTTTTTTTGGGGGGGGGGCGGTTGTTAATTTTTGTTCACGTCAAATTCCGAATATGCTGAGCCACTTCGGAGGTTAACTCACGAAAATCAGGTTTTTAAAATTGGTATTGACCAACAAAAGTCATTTGAAACTTTGAAAAAGTGTTCAACAAAGAGCCAGATCCCCTTGATAACAATGTGAAAACCGAAACAATTACTAAAGTCCTGTTTGACTAGGTGGTATTTTAATTCAGGAACAGAAAGATGGACCTAGAATTATCAGCTACATGTATGCTAGACACACATTACGCAGTGTGGAAGGGCGTTATTCTCAAACGGAAAAAGCGGCCCTGATCCTTGTAGGGTCATGTGAAAAACCCTTATCTCTACGGAAGAACTTTTATTCTTTTAACTGATCGCAAGCCCCTTGAAGTGATATATTCAAGAAAGCCCAAACCATGTGCTCGAATAGAACGTTGGTTATTTTATTGCATGCCTATGCAGTCTCTCTTATGCAATACGGCGTGCAATACGGCTGTGCAATACGGAATTCCGTATTGCACACCAACCTGTTCCAACCGGGACTTTTTTTATGCAATGCGACTGCATAAAGTACATGGTGTTTACCACTGTTGATAGAAAAGAAAATTAGGTCAGTAGGTGCTTCGGTCATGTAATAAATACAAAACCACATGTATGTTTCAATGAGTCGTTTTGTATTCAATTCGTCAGATGTGCGTAGAAAGAAAACGTCTCGACCTTCGGTCTCGACGTTTTCTTCCTACGCACATCTGACTCATTGAATACAAAACGACTCATTGAAACATACATGTAGTTTTGTCTATATTTCTATAACCACATTAGCCAACTATATTTATAGTAGGAACTTCGTGACTAATGCATAAAGTAAGGGTAATACAAAATGTTATACAGATAAAACACGCAATCTAATTCAGTCTGCTATTGTCACAGGGGATTCAGTGCTCATGAAACGTGGTAAACTGTTAAATAAACTTGATATCCCATGTGAGCCACAACCCTATCGGGTTGTTCCTAAGATTAGTAGTATAGTAACTGTCCAGTCAGACAATGGTATTCAATATAATAGAAACAGTTCCCATGTGAAAAAATACGTTGAGCCTCATGCTGTTAACTCCAGTGAAAAGTCAAGTGATTTAGAACCTATGATTTCATCTAAAAGTGATACGGATTTATCTGAATCTGATACAGCTGACTCTGCAGTACTTACATGAAGGATCTATATTGTCCATGCTCGTTTGAGAGACCTACGAGAACTAGAATCTCACCTGCTAAGTCTCATGGTTTCGTAATGCATCAGTGCAGGAGGGGCGTGTTATGGACCCCTATTAAAATATCAGTATCGGTGTGTACTTAGTTAATAATTATAACCAATTAATATTTTCTAAAATTATTTTTCAACTAGAATAGGCAGACTTTGGCTTAGGTGATCACTTATTTGCACCGAATGGCCTTTGAATGTACCTATCAACATGTTTACAAATACTCTTAACATAATCTATTCTAGCCCACTGATTGTTTATTTGGGTCACACTTGGTTACTTGTTTACTTGAACTTAGACAGAATCATCTAGAAATTTAATGAGGTGACTTAATTCAGCCAAACACAATTAATAGAACAATAGAGCTTTGGAGAAATGTCTCATTCTGGAACTTTCTATGTGAAAACGATATAATAACCTCTGTTAAGAGAGAGAATCATTCAGTCATCTCACACAGCATTTGAGAAGTGATAACTGTGTTTCTATTCAGCATTCATTGACCATTGGGAATTATTATTACATGACAGTGCCCTACTATAGTTAGCAACTGAGTTTAACATATATTCCACGGAATATTATTTTGTGATCTGAGCATATTTTGTTTTGGAAATGTATTTCCAAAATGTGAACAGAATTAATTCTTTTTTGTGTGAACCACGAATTATTCTTGTGAAAACCCAGGATTTAACTGGATAATTTTCAAACTACCGGAGGCGCAATATTTGTTGTATATTAATTCCATTTGAATCTCACTGAGTACTTTATTGGAATTTATTGCAGACTGCTGAACTTTGAGTGAACACTTCATTACAAATAATTGAATACTGTTTCTGCAGACACATTCTTGGATATTATAATATCAGCTGGAATGCTTCTTCATCACTGTATTCCTGCATTCTATGGAACTTTTCTTTGAACTAACTGATAAGTATTTCCGTTCTATATTTCTGTAAACCATACAGTGTAAAAGATATATAGAGGATATTCACGAAAATTTGATGAATACCGAAAATCTCGTGAGTGGCTACAAAGAAATATGAGGATCTTCACGAGCGACGCAGTCGCTCGTGAAGATCCTCATATTTCTTGTAGCCACGAACGAGATATTTTCGGTATTCATCAAATTTTCGTGAATTTTCTTTTTATTTAATGCTCTACGACTACAAACTCTCCAATTTGTGGCCTTTATTTGCCATTAAGGCGCAAAATTTATGTGCCGAACCGGCGTCCATACAAAAATTACAACAACCAAACTCCAACCATTGGAATGTGTGAATATCCGCACAAAAAGTAGTCCCGTCTTATTTCTCCCCTAACTTTACGATTTACCAAGGCTGGTGAATTGAAATAATCGCAATGTGTTTCGAAGAAATAGAACAATAACAAAAAACACCACTTTCTTATTTTCAATAACAAGACACGTCATTTTATTTTTTTTGAACTCAATGCACTGAAGACGTGTGAAGTTGAACTGAAGAAATTTGAAAGTGATTTCGGCTTTTCGCTGGAAGGTGAATGAGAAAGTCAAACTTTGAAACCGCTGATTTAATGAATTGATTTAGTCACTGTCACTATCAATTATTCGAATTCGTTTGTATTTGGGACTCTGGAATTCATTACTGATGTGCTGACTCGTTTAAAGTACATGTGATTCGTCATCCGAACCTACGATGAAATATCGATCTCTAAATATCATTTTGATATTTCGTTTTGTCGACCGACAGGGGAATATGACTTAATTTTTCAGCGTGAATTGATGCCTGAGCATTAAATAAATTATATCATTTTCTTTTCATATTATTTTTTTTTATTAAATTTCAGAATTGTTAAATTGGTGTTATTGTTGCTGATTCTCAGATTTCTTTCTCTTAAATTATCACACACCGTAACAATGTAGTAGAATCATAAGCGATGTCTTTGTATTATGAAAGCATGAAAAGTTGTTGGGTAACTTTTTGTGACAGGTCGTCATTTTATTTAAAAAGGGGACTTCAAAATTTAGAAATTTAATTTATTGATTCATAGAGATACTAGACACGCATAATAAGTAAGGCATGTGTTAGAAAACATCCATTATCTGTAATTCGGTCAATTATTTAACTTAGAAAGGAATGTGGTGATGATCGTTTAATTGACTGGAAATTTGTGTATTTGTAATCCAGGTCAGATGTCCTGGTGTGAAAAGTAGAAAACCGCGTGCCAATAAATATAGTTAGTCTGTGTGAAACACACAGACTATTGTTTTTGTACGGTTTCTTTTTCTTTTTTATTTTTCTTCTTCTTCTTCTTCTTCTTCTTCTTCTTCTTCTTCTTCTTCTTCTTCTTCTTCTTCTTCTTCTTCTTCCGCTTCTTCTTCTTCTTCTTCTTCGGCCACCTATGTTTTTCAGGTCGCTAGAGCCACTGAGTATGGCCTAATCGGCCACAGGGCTTCAACAGCCTCCAATTTCCCGATACAGTAAATTCTCCCCAAGCAATAAGATGCTATGTTATTCACACTGGAGATAATGTAAACACCAGTGGAGTTAGCTGTCAAGAAATGAAATATACTCTCCCAAAAAAGAAAGTGTGCATGCTGAAAAATAACACTAAAAAAAGATATATATCATTTTCATACATGGAAATTTTATTCAATCACAGATAAATCAATTTGTGATCAACACGAGAAATTTCATTACGCTACGGCGAATACTCTTGGTGCCATGGAGAGTCAAAGACACTAAGGGTCAAACACAAACGTCACACACTCAATATCTGGTATGACCTCTGTCTGCATCGACTACTGCTGTGCATCTACGCCTCATGGAAGCGAATAAGTTAGCATGGAAGTGTTGTGGGATGTTGTTCCGTATTCTGATAAGCTGTCTTTGGAGTTCCACAAGCGTTGACGGTGCATGGGGAAGCCGGCGTAGCTGACGTTTCATTTCGTCCCATACGTGCTCAATGGGTGAAATATCGCGGGCCAGGGAAGAACATCCACTTGTTGTTGCTGCAGATACTGTTGAACAACACGAGCTGCGTGGGGTCGGGCGTTGTCCTGCTGTAGAATGACGCCGGGGCCGTGACGTTGCAGAAATGGGACAACAACAGGTGTAAGCACTTTCACATCACGATATCTGGCTGCATTGAGATTGCCATCAATAATGACCAGCTCAGTTCTGTTACGGGCAGTGATGCCACCCCACACCATGAGAGATCCTCCCCCATAACGGTTTCGCTCCACGAGACATGGATCTGCGTAGCGTTCGTTTCGACGTCTGTACACTCTCTGGCGGCCATCTGATGATGAAAGATGGAAACGACATTCATCTGTGAATAAAACACGTCGCCACCAGTGTAAGGGATGCCTGAGATGTTGTCTACACCACTGCAGTCGACCACGACGATGGCGTAACGTCAAAATCGGACGAAATGCAGGTCTTCGAGGACGTAAGCCGTATTCTCTCAGCCGGTTGATTACTGTTTGAGGATGTATCCGTCTCAGGTTAGGGATGTTCCTGGCTGTCGTCGTTGCCGTTTGTTGCCGGTTCCGGAGATGGACGACACGGATATACCGATCTTGTGCAGGGGTGGTAACTCGGGGTCTCCCGGAGCGGGGTTGGTCTCGAACGTCATCATGCTGTGCATGTCGATGGACTAGCCTGTCTACAGTGTTACGGTGGCAGTTCAAATGCTGGGCAACCTCTCTGTGTGTTCTGCCAGCTCTAATCATACCCAGGGCAAGGAGACGTTGATTCGTTGTCAATCTTGGCATGCTAATGTGGAGTCGTTTTAGCAGCAGCTCAAGTTTGAATGTGAACGATAGGAAGGCCTTACTTTAGTGTTTAAATACCCAAGGATTCACACTGCTGCATGAATTTTCAGACTCTAAACGTGCAAAACATGCCCTTTCACAAACGTGCAGCACGTCATTTAACGTTAATGCAATTTTAACGGGGAAAGCTGTTTTTGTGTTCAATATAACTTATTCATGAACAGGTTAACACTCTTTACACCTACGAAATTATTTTTTTTGGAGTTTGATCAATTTCTGCAATGCACACTTTCTTTTTTGGGCAAATATATAATCTACCAACCTTGTTAAGATAATGGGATGTAAGTTCCTGGAACTAAGTTGAGAGAAACCCTTTACCTTGCAAGGAAATAGATTATAAATTATTCAGTGCAATGCTTTTAACCCTCTCAAGACTTCAATGTGGATTGCACATATTTTATTTCAGGCAGAATAAAGTTAACCCTTTCCATAAAACTGCACTGAATAATTGTAAAATTTGTCGAAACCTATCTTATTCAGTTCAATGCTTTTAACCATCTCAAGACTTCAATGTGGACTGCACATATTTTATTTCAGGCAGAATAACGTTAACCCTTTCCATAAAACTGCACTGAATAATTGTTGAAACCTATCACAAAACTGTTAGGATGCCGGTAACAATGCAATACTGACATGTTCGACTGTACTGTTAACTGTGTTGGTGCTATGACTGTTTAAAACTCATTTGTTAGAGGAGTTCTATAGTCTTTCACTGCGCTCGGCTCGGTCTCACCGGGACTGCAGAAACCTTTGGTGCCAAAGTGCCATTGAGAGAATGTCTCTGATTTGTGCCGTTCCATGCCCCGGAATGCAAAAGCAGGTACTGTCAGCCGAGAAACTAAATGTTTTTCGCTTTATTTTCTTAACATTTAATTCTATGTGGAATGGGACACCCTTTCAGTGTGCCTTCCAAAGTAAGGGATTCTTAACCCTTTAGCCAACATAACGGCGAAAACCGGTCAACATTATTCACAGAAACGTCTATTCAGTTTTAATTACCTTTTCATTTTTGCTTGAAAAACATAGCTTATGTCCCTGTATTGGATTGAGCTCATTCTTTTGAGGATTATTTATTCATTGGTGTTTAATGTCACATATTTCTGCACAGTGGCTAATCATGACCACGACAGTCTTTCAGGTGGAGGAAATCGGAGTACCCAGAAAAAAACCACCGGGCAACAACGAGCAACTGTCAGATCCTCCACATGCTAACTCCAAACAAGCAGGGTTAGCATTGGTTTGAAGACGGGTGCACCATCGATGTGCAGTACGCTTTAGTACACAGCGCCACCATGCACCCACATGGGCTATGGGGTGAAGTGTCTTGACCAAAGACAGAGTGCAGTCCTCACGCCTTGCAGCCTGCACCTCTGCCAACTGAGCCACTGCACCCCCATTTAAAGGATTAAAATGGAGTATTTAAAGGGAATATTTAACCCTCTGAAGATCTTAATATGGGGGCATTATTCAGAAAGACTGGTAAATGCATTTTATTACTCCTTAATGCATTTCTAAAGTTTATGAATGTATTTCATCACTCAAATTAGTGGGCAGAGCCAAAAATATCCATTTCTGATTCGTGTATGAAACCCTTTGAATGCTGGTCACATAAATGCCATTTCTGGTTTCTTATAAAAATGTTCTGATTCCTGTATAAATATCTGTAAATACTGCTAACGAAACCCATTTCTGATTTGTTCAAAAATATTTTACTCCCGAAAAATAAGCCTCTATGAATTCTCTTTCTTTATAGTTTATTCCTGATACTTTAACCCTTTTCACACAGACTTGAATTTACTGGTGGCAGTAAATTCTGTTTCTCTAGTTAAATCTGAATTTGTTGTGCGAGTTAAATCTCGAAGGTTATTAACTTTAATTCTCTGCACTCTGATGTCAAAATGGCAAAGTTTGCAGCAGCAAATACTTCCCTAATGCAGTTTGATATTTCACAAGATATACTTTGTTTGACAGTTCGGTCAAACAAGATATAATTGGTTAAATTCATAGTAAAACACGAGAAAAACAGAGTGATTGGAGAAACTTCTGTTGCACTGCCATAGTTCAGGGGTTAATATTATCAATAAATGTAACAATGACATCCAACCCGTTCAGTGCTGATCGATACTTCGATAAGTTGCGACTGTACTCGACTATATACATCCTCCAGGGGTGGGGACGGAGTGCGGTGGCTCATGACTAGAGTATTGGTCTACTTCAGATCGTAGAATCGACGGTACGATCATGGCCCGCGTCATCTCCGTCCCGTTTGGGGAAGACCCTTAATCCCGGCGATGCATACCCCCACACACACTTATACACTTACACACAAACACACACACACACACACCCACACACACCTACACCTATACACTAACATACACCCACATTCGCACGCGCACCCCCCCCCCCCCCCCACACACACACCCACAAACACACTCTCTATCCCCCCCTCTCCCCGTGGAAAACATTCAGTGTGAGAATTTAGAAATATCGAAAAGGTCTTTCTCAGTCTTTCGATATAAGGCACCGTCAAAAGCGAGCTGCAGTGTGAGCGCAATAAAGGATTATGCATATTTGCCTATCTTCGTCAGTATTAGACCCCGGACCAACTCTCCGAAAGCCTCACACAGTGAATCCTCCTTAAAATGAGATCGGAGCCTGCGGCTGACAATGACAGACTGTAGAGAAAAGGAATTTATATATTTTCATCCAGGTCGCAGACTAAAAGTTTAAGCTCCCATCTATACAATACAAACAAAATATCTGTTTATCGCGGAATCCTTCTCCCACAGCACCACACGGCAATAAATAATAGCCCAAGAACATTAGGTTTCACTAGGGAAAAAAATCGGAGAAAGCTGATTTTTTCAGGGAATGTCGAGTACATGTCACTGAACGATTAGACAAAAGTCCCCTAAAATCCCAGTTGAGCTTTTTTTCTACAGCCTTTTTTCGAAAACGCGTTTGAAAAAATTTTTTAAAAAATCGCACGAACTTTGTAACCTCGAATTGATCCAACTGTATTTTTTGTTTACGCGTATTTCGAGCTACATAATGTCTAATATACATTTACCTAGAGGAAAATGTGCATTCTGTGACAATTTCTGCGAAAAATTATTGAAAATTCACAAAAAAGTATCGGATTTACGCAAAAAATGACGATTTTCCTAACGGATTTGCCCATAGTGTCGTAGTACAGAACGGGATGTTAGTTGGACAGACGATAAAAAATCCACCACCATTTGAAGACTTTTATCATTGCTTACAAAATAGACATTATGGAAGACCCCCTCTGCTTCTGGCCAAGTTCCCCTTTTGGCATAAAATTCGTCAGCATGAGAACTCAACTATTTTCGGGCTTGGGACCGAACAGACACGTCTGTGTCTGGCAGCATTAGATCAATAAATAATATTTACAGAATGTACAAAAATCAATAAATAATATTTACAGAATGTACAAATCAATCAACATGGATTAAGTTACATTGACTATTATCAACGCTATATACAGAAATGACATGACCTATATACATATTATTCATCGAACTCAGAAATTTCCGACAGGACGGTGTTTCTGTGGTTGTTACAAGAATCCGAACTGCAATTACACAAACCTGAGCAAGAGAGTCCTGCCTTCTTACACCCACACCTTTTTGTACAAGCACTCTTGCAACCACAACTGATCAGATTCAGTAGGTTATCGGGGGCACATGGCTTTGTGGCTGCAGTCGGTACAAGAAGTCCATTGTCTAGCGACCACCCCCAATCCGTCGGAGGAAGCGAAGTGCCCAGCCATTGTTGGACCTGGAGATAACATCTGTAGACATGTTGTTGTGCAGCATCGCTGCTTGGTGGGAGTGAGGCTAGGTCGATGGGTTTATTCAGTTTAGATTTTGCTACATAACGCTTGTAAGTGACATATCTACATTGGTCGAGAGAGGAAACAGTTTTACTCCCGTATAAGATCAGGAGAAGTTGTTCCCCGGCAGCGGCTACTGCACTTGGTGTACTGTCATCCGCCAAAATTGTGTTGACATACTGTTGTGAGTCGCTAGTAACATCGGAGACAATTGTACTGAATACTTTCTTCTTACCAACTCGAAAGAGTGCAGAAGTAGTGCCACAACCACTTATAGAATGTGCTACAAGGAGGTTGCTTCTATGGTCACCCATTTTGGTTGCTATTTCACTAACTGAAACTAGTAAGTTTGGGGTAATGGAATACATCATGTGAATATTACATCCCGGTTGAACTCGAGAGGTAAGAATGACTAACAAGTCTGTGTCTGTTCCCACAACGACAACATTGTTGTCATCTTGAGCGATGCCAAGTGCAGTTTCGGCTATCAGTACATCAGCATCAGCCTCGGCCTGCTTGGACTGAATATTGATAGCAGATAGCTCCTGCATTAGAAGATCGATCAGTTGGGTTTTGTTCTTGACATTTGCAAGGAAATCGGATTGGGGTGTGGTGGCTGGTAACTCGGGTGAGATATTGATATCAAGGGAATACCTGTCTTTAGAGCTACGGGCTTGTTCCATGCCCTTTGTCGACATTGTACAAGCATAACCATCAAAAACAACCACGACGTTCGCCCCAAAATGTCTCACTAGATAATTGGAATATGATGTACATATGTCCTTATATGACGACTGTTTAGGCCATACAACTGCCCTCAATAAAACTCTACCATCTACAACAAACAGAGAATGTTCTGGGATTTTAGTTTGCTCGGAACCGTATGTTTTGAGGATCTTACCGAGCGTGCTTTTCTGTGTCTTCCTCATTCCAGCAGAATCAAACAATGCTGGTGGTTTCGGGGCGAGTTCATATTTGAGATACTCTTCCATCTCTGCTTGTGACTGAATAACACATGTGATGCGGTTGAACAGAATTGTGGGGTCAATCACTACCTTACTTCCACGGACTTTGATGTTATTTGCCATCGATGCGAAAGACTTCACAGTGTCAACACGTCGTAGTTTGATGCTGTTGAACGTTTTGCTTACAACATTCGATACGCAACATTCACCAATTTTGCGAACTTGGTCACAGTTCACAGTTTCGTCGGCCACAAGCCCGGTCGCTATAGAGACTAATTATAGTGTTTCTCTATTCTGAAAGGGGGAATGCACTCTGAGCCAGTTCAATAATTTGGTGATATCATTGGCATCAGTCAATTGTGAACTTTGACGGAGATCCCGATGTTGTTCGCCATGATCAGTGTGAACATGAACAAAATTTTCGAGAGCATTACATATCGGAAGGCAAAGAGGTAGTCCATGTACCCATTTCGCAACAGTGCTATCGGTTATTCCCCTGCCATGTGTGAGACCACCAGGGAGCTTGAACATTCTCATTAAACACTGCTCTATGGTCTGATCAGAATATATCTCGTCCCAGAATTTATCTGAGCGCCTTATGGTAAAGTAACCTTTCTCAGTGAACAACTTCAAATCATCCTGTTGCATTATTTCTGTTAGCTCATTCATCTGCTGCAAATAGAGATGAGAACTTTTTGCGTATGCAAAATGACCACCTGCGTGAAATACTGGAATCATATTGCGAACACAATATGTGTGGAGTTCCCAGTCGCCTGTGCGCTCCGCTCTCAAGAACAACTGGAGAAGACCTATTTGCTCGTAGTATTGTACCCAAAGCTTTCCTGTGCGTCCTACGGACGCATTCTGGAGCAGTTCGTGTAATTTTGACAGTAGATGGTTGACACTTTCTTGATTGACAGCGTCAGCTGTTGTACAGTCACCTCTGGCAAGTCCACAGAATATTTCATTGACTTCTGTGCAGTCTATGTTATCTAGTGTTCGGCTTTCTTCAAACACAAGTTTTGTAATGGCAATTTGTGTTAGCAAATGGGCACGAACTGCTCTTGAATATGCATGACCACTGATCAAATGATGGATTGACCCACCAGCATAAACAGTCCCCCAAAGTTCATCCAAGCCGCTACCAGCCATGATCGAACCAATTGCCCCGAAATATGACATAATCATATGGAAGCCGCCGAGTCTAACGAAAACTTTTGTCAACTTATCTGAAGAAGACACAATCTCCACTGTACAATACAAATTTGTTTATGAGTACACATCAAGGGCGTGCACACATTACATTCCAATGCATCTTGAGTGTAGGCGAACACCACATTATGTGATTTAATCGAACATGGAATTTGAAACAATGATGCTATAATACGGTATTTGAATGAGAAAAGTCGATGCCGTTTGAATTTGAGTTTAGGGGGTATGGTTAATATTTCACACGTTTCACCAGTTCATTATGGAATAAATGACTATTGTTATATATCATTATAAAGCCACTGCTTTTCTGCAATTTTTGATATATAATTTAACTCCCAAAGTAGTCGTAGATTTGATTTAATGGACGTTGTGTACCGTTGTGTGTATGAAAACAATAAATTTTTTTTCGTAATTTTGTACATTTTCGTGAATATTTCACCATTGAGTGTGAGGATTGGTACAAAGTTGGCATGTTCTGTTGGGGATATGTATTCTCAATATAATTTTCAGCACGATATTTATGATTCTCACCCTACTAAGGCGAATAAGAATGAGAAATATGGAGCTGGGTCGAATTTTTTTTAAAATCTTTTTGTTCATCAAAAAAACGCTATAACTAAAAAAGATCAACTCGGATTCGCGGGGACTTTTCACACTTTATCCGCAATGTGTGTCCCGGAAACATATAAAAAAATCAGCTTTCTCCGATTTTTTTCCTTACTTTCTCATTTTTATGTCTAATGTGCCTGGACTATAAGCCAAGTAAAGGCTAACAAAGTCAGACATATGAAACGTTATCTATGTATAGAAACCACACACATTTGGGTGTCAGTGGAACTGGCTTATTGACCCAGATCCAGTGGCATCCAAATATGTAAAAATTAATTCAGAAAACTTCATTAAGCAGAGCGTTAATTGTGTTGATTACTGAAGAAGAAGCGTTCACGTTTATCACAAGCATTGGCAAAGTACGAGGCGCATTGCCAAGGGTAATATTCAAGTCAAATAGCTAAACTATTATTGTCCAAACGATTAATTCTTGACTTAAGATCTTCGAACACACATGCCATCAGTTTTTCTCTCAAATCCACCTAAAATGGGCATACCAAAAGAAAATGGAACTCATCCTCGATTTTGTTTTCATCACACAACATACAGAGTCCATCGGGTACCAACTCATTCTTATATCTACCTGTTTCTACTCTTAATGGTTGAACCCCACATCTAAACTGTTCCATAACTGACCTTTGATAACGGTTCAGTCCCATCCGCACATATTCTTCTGTATGAAATTATTTTTTAAATAATACATATATTCTACGTTTGGCAACAAATGCTATGCTATTCAACCATATCATACTGTTAGGAGACGTTAGGGTATTTTGACAGTCTATGAGGTCACATGAAACTTTATGCTCATAAATATTCATTTGGTCCAAACTCTGAAAAATGCTTTCGATTTCCGAACACCATAACCTTTTTACAATTTTCATATTCCCACAAAAATATTTTATACAACAAGCGGTCATCACCTGGATTAACCAATATATTCCAAAATCGGAGCATATTAACCCATATCGGAACTATTGACGGAATGAATCCCATTTCGTCGTTTACTGCAAGTGTTGGCGTAAACCTATGAACCCCCAAATAGTATCGCTTTGCTTTGTTTTGTATGGTATCTAAACATGAATATTTTTTAAACACCCACACCCCAGATGCATAATCAAATTTTGGCGCAACACAATTATTATTTATTGCTTTCCAAAGTGTGATTTACTGGGATTTCCGGGTTTGATTATAAACGATAACTTCACAAGTGAATTATGCAATCAACAATTGTGTCATGTGTCCGTGCGCGCAAACGAAGACGCTTTGCCGTGGGTGTTATGGAGACTTCCTTGTTTTTTAACCCTTTACCTAATATGAAAAGCAGACGACACTTGCAAAAAAAATTCTTGAATAGCTATTATTTTCTTTTTTGTCTCAAAACATGCGTTATGACCCCTCATTGGAACGAACTCGATTGTGAAATCTGGGGGCACGAGGGCGCTACGAAAACTGAAAAAGTAGAAGTCTGGTTCCTGAAGTTTTTCCTGGGTTTGAAAAAATCCAGAGATACAAGCTTTCTGTATGGAGAATTAGGTCTTATCCCCGTGGGAATTAAAATAAAAATAAGATGTTTAAATTTCTGGGCAAAACTCGCGAACGACATGAATGACAGTAGTAAAATTTCGCCTGCTCTGTACGCCATCCTTCACTGGAATCACACCCAAGGGACTTAACGAGCCCTTGGATTCAATATATTTCCTCATTGTTAGATTCTATTGGGATGACAAACATTTGGATCGAGCACCACACTGCAAAAAATATAGGTTCTCTTTAGAGCCAAAACTGGTTCTAATCTTGTCCCTGAGATGGAACCAGTTCTGTTTAAACAGTATTTATTTCAAATCAAATAAATTTATAAAGATTAACATTAAATATTAACAGAATTAAACATAAATTGAGGGGGTTTCAGTCGTAAGTTTAGAGCTTATACAATGTTGTCTCAAATCATTATTAAGCAAAGGAGATATGAACAGTTGGCATATCGAACCAGTTTTGGTTCTGTACAGAATCAAAACTGGTTCGATATGCCAACTGTTCATATCTCCTTTGCTTCAAAATGTTTGGCGACTGCGTTGAATAAGCTCCAAGTTTACTGCTGAATCAACTTAAGTTTATGTAATATTCTGTTAAAATTGAATGCTAATCTTGGTAAATTTATTTGATTTGAAATAAATATTGTTTAAACAGAACTGGTTCCATCTCAGGGACAACCCCCAGTTTTGGTTCTAAAGAGAACCTATATTTTTAGCAGTGTACCTTGAAGCAACGATTCTCGGATATCTTTGTACAAGACTGGAGAGCAACTTTGAATAATTCAAGTAAGTACAAGTTTTATGACTGGATAAAGAAACAGTTCGTTTTTGAAATTTATATAAAAAAACTTCCCCAAACCTTGGCTACCTCACTTTTGAAATTCAGAACGCGCAATCATAGATTCCCGATAGAAACTGGCAGTTGGACACAGGTGGATATTTCCGAGAGAAAATGAAATGTACATAACGTGGAGCAGATGTGGGCGATGAATATCATTATATACTTGTTTGCAAAGAACTAGAAGAACTACGCAAACAGTATATAAAGCCCTGCTACCGCAAACACCCAAACATGTTGAAAATCCAAAACCTTTTTGGCAGTTCAAATACAAAAGAAATTTTTAATTTAGCGAAATTTACTAAAAAATTACAAAGTATCGTTGCCCCTTCTCTCGGCTAACTGCAAAGTTACAAGATGTTACTCCACTGTCTTGCTACATCCCTACAGTAACCTGCTTCTAGATCACAACCCAATCCAAATATCTGATGTTTAGCCTACAGAGGACCACCCAAAGATGTTAGAGAACTTAATATTTGTAGATAATCATAGATGCCTTTGTGACAAGCCTTTTGACTCCCCCATGAGACGTGCCAATAAACCCGTCTCGCGGCGGAGGTAAAGGGCTTGGCACACAGACTAACGATATAAAATGAAGAAGGGAAAAAAGATCCTATGAGCAAGGTAGCGACAAAAACCGCTCAGAGTTAAGTATAGAAGAATGATCCTTGAACCCCATTACTACCCTCGCCCTACGTTTGCTAGAATATTTAATTCCAATAGCAGCTTATACAGAACTAAGACAACGGTGGAACTGAAAAAACATGTATATGTGCCCGTGTGCGTGTGTGTGTGTGTGTATGTGGGTGAGTGTGAGGGTCTGTGCGTGTGTATGTATATATATATATATATATACTAAGGCAGAGATCCATCGATAGATTTGGATTTTTAATTTTTGGGTAGCGCAGCGCCCTTCGGCCTAGAGCTCAGGATCGTGGTGCATTAGTCCTGGGTTTTCTTATGGGAGTCGCTGTGTCGCCCGAGGATTGGGGATTTGGACTTTTCGCTGGATCTTTGTTTTGGTATATTAAAGTACCTGGTAACTAACATTCTCAGAGGATGGCGTCTTATTAGGAGGAGCGGTGGCGGATGACGTGGTTCTGACCAATACTCTAATTAGTAAAGCTGTGCTGACTGCTGAAAAGTACCTTAGTTGCGGTAACTGTGGGAAAATGTATTTTTTGACGGGCTATGCAGGACTAACAACAGAACTGCTGACGCGACAAAATCAAAGAATGGACGTGATAATAGAAACTGACGTACCCATACTTGAAAGTTATTTTATTTCTTAGTATCCCTGGCTGTCCAACCTTACACACGAACGCCCCCACCCCCCACCCCCACCCCCACCGCCAACATGTTCTTTACGCCTCTTTTCTTAGTCTCATTTCGAACGCGTACACTCAGGTGTGTAAGGCGGGACAAATGTCCGGGTAAATACTACGAAAAGGAGCAAAACATGGATCGCGCGCTGTAGCCTGTAAAATATTCCGCTAATCTATATAGTAGCCATACCAATACCCAGAGCTGCTTCTGTGCCTCCACACATATTATCAGTATGGACAAAACACTTCTTTTATGAGTCGCATCATATAGCATAATATAAAGATAATGGAACCCCTCTAACGGTCTCTGGTCTCCAAATTGAGCTGCCACCCCAATGATATATGCCATATATTACTGCTCTGGAACCGATTATTCATTCATCGTAATCGCAAGAAGTACCATACTCCAGTCACTGCTCATTCCTAAGCAAGCTTGACGTTACAAGCAACACTGTAATTTATCACCCTGTGTCTGTTCAAATTATAGACTCATAATTTGGTAATGTATAAGGGCAATTCGGATATGTGCGAGGGGGTGGGGGCTGCGAGACCCTAAGTGACCGCCGTGACAGGCGAGTTTATGGTAATTTTGTACGCACCACAGATATGAGCTTGTATTATATTTATGATAAATATGTATATATTGTAACTTGTATGTCCAAAGGGGTAATAAGTTTAAATAAATGAGAACCGACACATGTTTCCACCAACACCAACTTTTAATAACTAACGGTATCATGTCGCGATCAATACGGTCAAACGCCTTATTAAAATCAATAAATGGTGCAGGGAGCTTCGGTTTTTCCGTAATCGATCCTGTGAGGGAATAAATGTCATCAACACACGAGCGTTTGGGTCTGAATCCACACTGTTCGTCAACAATTAGATTATGCTCATCAAAATATTCCATTAGTCTATTATTTAAAACCCTTTGAACTCTAGTGGTATCTTCCATTTCAGTTCAATGGCAGCAATTAGAAAAGTCCATATTCATTATTTGGGGTAGACCCATCAATATTTTTAACGTGCAGCCTCGGGGCTGCACGTTAAAAATCGTGATGGGTCTACCCCACACATTTCCTGAACAGCCATCCTCTTTAGTGGCGTTATGGCGTATCAGGTTCCTGGTCGGGAAAGCGGCCGCTAGGGTTCAAAGGGTTAACACATTACCATAAAGCTTACAAGCGGTAGATAAAAGCGAGATGCCTCTATAAAAGAACCCTTGAATCTAGAGATTTATCTTTGGGTAAAAGACAAACAATACTTTTCTTCCAAACCTGTTGGCAAGATTGCAGTATCAAACATAAATTGAAACAAACTATGCAAAACTTTAACTACATTCGGATCGTTCAAGTACTCATACGGAATGTTATCACACCCCACTGCATTCCCGATTTTTGCCTTTCTCAACACAGTTTCAATTTCTTTTATTTCAATTGGTCTATTTAAATCTGCGTTTGGTTCATACAGAGGTTCCAAGAATTTATTTTCTATAAATATTTATCTTCTATTTAATATTTGTTGCAGGAATGCATCATCAAAATCCCCTTCAACATTACTAGGATTATATAAACCAGAGAATGACGACGCCCACTCTCCCAAAACGGGATCCTTGTCTTTAGATACTTCCCCATTTTTACATAACACTTCATCAGGAATTTTGTATTTTCCCGAGGGGCCTAATTTTTTTTATTTTATTCCAGAAAGCTTTCGGGTTATCAGTCGTTAAAGATTCTGTCTCTAGTTTTTGTTATTGAAGACTTTACGTGAATATTTAAAATCGGAATTAACTTTTTTAAAATTTGTATCGAGTTTATTCTTACCTTGTAAAATGTATTTTTCTTTTTCATTCATGATTTTCCATAAATTAGTTAGGTCATCATTGCAGAATGGTTTAAGAAATTTAAATCTTTTACTTGATTTCGTTGTATTTGGGATTCCACAATTTGGAATACACACCCTAATTTCGTCAATACCTGTATTAACAAACTGATTATATAAATCATCTACAGAGCTTTGTGATTCCCGACAGTGTTCTATTTTACTAATAATCTCGTTCAGGCATCACAGTGAAAGCTCTGAGCTCATAAAGCTTTGTGGTATCGGTTTACATATTTTAGTTTGAATACCTGTTTGAGACGCGTCGTAGTTTGAGAGCACAATCTATGACAAAATCAAAATTTAGAAAACTGTGGTCCGACGGTTTGCACCTCCCTCCAGTAAGATGATGGAAATTAGAGTTTTCAATAAGATTCGACTGTAAATGAACCTGAAAAAATTGTACATTTCGGTAACACGTCAGGTGACACACATACAGTACGTGGAGAGTGGATTGTAAGTAAATCACCCGCGGAGTGGGGTTATCACCCAAGCTGTAACTTTCAAATTTTGTTCATATCGACAAAAAACACAAGCAATGTTTCAGCCAATGGACCTCCGGGTTTAACCCGGAGGTCCATTGGCTGAAACATTGCTGGTGCTTGTTGTGCTTTGCAACAAATTCGCAATTATTGCTTGTGTGGAATCACCACTTTGCGGGTGATTTAGTGATAATACACTCTCCACGTACTGTATATAATCAACCATCGATTTGCCTTTGGAGCTCACATACGTAAAATTATTCTCAGTCTTATCTCCCCTCCCATTTTAACAACACATTTTTGCATCGATTAAAAATTCAATGAAAGCTCGCCAGTGCTGATTGGTGTTTTTTCAAGCGATCCTCACTTACAAATATCGTCAATTTCTTCGATAAAATCCAATAACTCACCAATACGTGCATGGAGGTCTCCACACAGTATAATTGGATGGCCACCACAATTCAGGTATATGTCAGTTAAAATGCGACAGAAAAAGAAATACCTCGAGATCTCTACCCCATGGTGAATTTTCTGGGGGAAGATAGCATGAGAATAAAATAAAAACACTACCACCTCGGTGCACTTAAAAAGCAAACAAAGCAAACCATCCATAGATTTGTCTATAACCGTTATTACATAACTTGGAAGGAGTGAGTCTTTAACTAAGGCTCTAACACCGCCCGACCCTTACGGAGCTCTTTTGTGTTTCAGTACACGATTTAACCCAATCCAGCAGTACCCTTCTACTGATAGTTCGTCACCACCCAAAAGGTGTGTCTCACAGACACACACAATGTCGCAGTTAATTGATTTTATTAACCTGGAGTTAAGTTCATTTTTCTCTATTGTCCAAACATTTAAGTTAATTTGACCAAATTTAAGCTTACGCTTACCATTATTTATTTATTTATTTATTTATTTATTTATTTACTTATTTATTTATTTATTTATTTATTAAGGTTTAACAACATTTTAACAGCCAAGATCATATCGTGTCGGTGACAGTTTTACGGGTGGAGGAAGCCGGAGTACTCGGAGAGAACCACCGAGCAACGGCGAGCAGCTGCCAGCTCCCCAACATTGTAAGTAAGTAATAACTTTATTTAACAATACACCGTCAATTTTACAAGAAAACATTTTACAAGGGTTATTGGACATCAAAATGGTATATTGTTCGGGGAGAACATACCCATGTTGGCTGTCTTCCTGTTGTCCCCGTAAAAAATTAACAGAATAATAACATTCGAATGGAGTGTAAATTTACAGAAATGGTATACGGCTACCACTGTCTTTGGCTCATCGGTCTGGTCTACGAAAAGGAGACCCCGAATCGATAATAGATGCTATAACGTGATTTGTACGGGGTGGGTAAGACTTTCGATTTCTGTTATTGTCTTTTGTTAATGACTACCGAGTGACAATTACAAAGATTATATATTCATTGCTGTTTAAGATCACCTTACTGCTACAATGGCTAATTGTGGTTGCAAAATCGGTATAAGAACAAGTTCGTCTAGTCACTCATGCCCATTCTGATTGTTACAACGTATTTGCACCTCGGGCGTTAGTGGTCGAATCCTATTCAACCCTATAATGTGGGGCTGACGGTTGTAGTTGATCGATTCGAGGTCGGTTTGGATGAGATAATCGATAGAATCACTATGTAAGTCCGGGTATTTATTTTATATTCTTTTATTGGTGTTTAAGATCACTGTTCTACATTTATGGCTAACTGTGACCGCAACATGGGTATGAAGTCAAGTTTACCAATCGTTCATACACATACTATTCAATTTAGGGAATTTGTACCCCGAACGTTGAGGAACGGTGTAACAGGAATGGAAGTCCGTAGGAAAATTAGTCCCTCTGGACTATTATTTCGCGGAATTATAGTCCTAGGTCTAACATTTCTAGGAATAGTAGTCCGCCGGACTACTATTCCTAGAAATGTTAGACCTAGGACTATAATTCCGCGGAATAATAGTCCAGAGGGACTAACGTTCCTACGGACTTCCATTCCTCTTACACCGGGTCCCATTGTACCAGCGAAGCGGGACGTGTTTAACGCAGGAAAACATGTACTGCTTAACTTCCTACGGGGTAGAGTCTGAGTGGGATGGCCAATTGCCAAATAACTGTAATTCTTATTATTGAGCGTTTGGTCTGCAGTCTGGACACATCTGATACGTGCAGGAAACGGAAGAACTATAGCACCGTTGGCAGTTATTGACAAATTGTTTCTTAAAAATGTGTCTAGAAGGTAAGGTTTGAAGGCTCGAATCAATTTCTGTCCAAAGTTTTGGAAAATTATGTTTGGGTAGTTTATCAGAAAGTTGGGTACGGGCCTTCGATATCTGTAACTGTCCAGCTTGTCTCGTTTGACGACTGAGTATTGAATGAATGCTGAAAAAGTTTTTGAACGATTCGGGTAAGTTTTCATTTTTCCAATCATACACGAAAAGGGAAGCACTTAATTTATAAAGGTCGCTGAATTTCATTATGTTGTTTTCCTTAAATAAAGGGTATGTGTGACTGTTGAACATTTACAGCTGATTATTCGCATTGCACGTTTTTGTAGAAAAATAATTTTGCTTTTAGATGCCGCATGACTCCACATTTGGATTGCATATACATGTAGCAAATGAATGTGGACCAAGGAGTAGTACAAAGATTTCAAAGCTCTTTTAGGGAGAACGTTTTTAACCTTATTCAAGCAGTAACTGGCACCCGACATCTTAGTACATATCGATGATATGTGGTATTTAACTTTAACATTGTAACTCCTCACTACAGTACAGGAATGGTTATATTGGTTGAAGACATGCGCACCATCGACGTGCAGTAAGCCTTGGTACACGCGTCATCGTGCCCTCATGTGGGCAGTCGGGGTTAATTGCCATGCCAAAGGACACAACGTGGGAGTCCGAATCGATCGCTCAGACGGTCACCCATCCAAGGACTAACCGGGCTCGACGTTGCTTAACGTCGGTGATCTGACGAGAACCGGTTAACGCAACGCCACCGCGCCTTCTAAAGCTTACCATTACTAGTGTGACTAGCGATATTTCTAACCGCGTCACAGCACCATTAGTTACCAGAATACTTTTCGTCTGTCTTCTTTACAATTCGGCCACTACCCGACACGATAAAATCTTTACCATTAATTCTATCGACATAGTTTGGGCATACAGCTCCATCAAACGTTCTACGTGTGACCTCGTAAAAAGCATTTCTTAAAACGATCCGACTTTTGGGGGTTTTTCTTTGCTCTCAAAATCACTATTTTATTTTCCTGATTCTCGAGGCGAATCTTTACTAAGGCCGGTTTATCGTGAAAACGTTTTTTTTAATACGAACGCGTTAATGACTACCACACTATCTCTAACATCATCCCCAAGAGCTGAAATAATACTATTTTCTGTATCCAACATATTCTTGTTGACCGTCTCTGGTACAGTAGTGGCTATTATAACTGTATCACTGTCATCTTGTCTCCCACACTGGACATTCGATGGGCATGTGTTGTTTATTTTTTCAAGTTTCTTTTCATTGAGTTTGGTCCGTGCATGTAAATCGTTCCCCCGTGTAAACAGTTGATCAATACGTGATTGTTGTGTTGCAATCTGGACATCGATGTCCAGATGAATAATTTTAGTTTTGTGTCTATTGACGACAAAAGCCCCCCTTTGAGTTTATCAAGTTTACTGTCAACACTTTTACGAAGCCCATCCTGACCTTTCTTAACATTTTTTTTTCTTTTTCATATTTTTTATTTCAGATATAAACTTGCATACAAAGACATATGATACACAAAATATTGGATAGCAGAATTACAAAGATCAGTACAAAAACAATGTGTTGCAAAACAATTTGGCATCAGTGTGACCGTATTAAGTCGGAAAAGAAAACAATACTCAATATTTGATAATTTCTGAAGTGTCTCACATTCAAATTGTTTTCATAGGCAAAATCGGTCTAGTATGTCTGCTAATACCGATTGTATTTTAGGTAGTTGTCTGAAACACTTCAAGACATTTTCGGAATCATCCTAAAAAAGCCTCTAATGTATTCCACTTGGTTTGTATTGCATTTGCTTTCTTTAATGAATAATTTTAAGTGGACATTAAGTCTAAACTACGATCATTTTTTACTTGTTCGATGAACATTTGAAAAGACGGTAGATATTTTCTCACTTTGCAGGAATAGATATATTTTTTATAAAGTAAACCACACAGGTTGGCTATGTCCGCATATTGGGCCAGATCATTCTGGTCACCGTACCGCAATATAACATGCTACGCCGTAACTGGGAAAGATATTTTACATTTATTTTTCAGCTGTTGAGACAAATTCAGTAAGAAAACGAACAGTCAAAAAACAGATGCAAAACTGTCGCTTTTGTTTCGTTGCAAAATGTGCATAACTAATTTCCGATAGTTTGCATTTACGTAGCCGGGAATTTCTGTAGAGAATTCTTTGTAAAATTTTGAACTGCAATGATTGCAGATACGAATCGTAAGATGTATGGAAAGATCTTTTATATATCAATTCCCAGTCTTCCGGTTGGAGATTGGCATCTAAAATATCGTTCCATTTTTTGAGCATCTTGTGGTGCTTTCGCGGACGTCTCGAGAAAAATCGTATAAAAGGTCTTGCAAGACTTTTGACACATTTTTATCAATTCAACATTTTTATTAATGGCAGTCTGACATTTGGGACTTGTTTAATCGCCTCCTTCCCGTTGTTTGGTAATGAATTGATTTCTCCCTGGTTGACGGTAAAAGGTGTCTTGATATTATATTTTGTGCAGAATTCAAGATAAGTAAGGACCCGTTTCCTATCACTTAGCAAATCATTTACAAAAATAAATCCCCTTTTTGCACAACGTTTTGTTAAAAAAGAGTTCGTTGTTAATTTTTATTTTATTATTATAAAAAATAGTTTGAGAAAAAAATTCCTCCGGGGTTGTGGCAACGTTATTTTTTAGTTTCGACCTCGCATTTAGTACGCTTTTCCATAAGTCGTTTGTGTGTTCCTCTTTCCTTTGTGGACCTTCATTGTTTAAATACCAAATCTTATAACTCCCTGTATCTTCCAAGTCATCCAAGACCAAAGTGTTTCAAGGAGCTATAACATTGGGGTCTATTAGATTTTTAATCCATGACATTTTCAGTGCTGTAAGCTGTAGCTTTTTTATGTGGGGCAATATGCGGCCACCGTTTTCTATCGTATTGATTAAAATTTAACGTTTAATTTTTATCATTTTTACCTGACCACATAAAGTTGTAAAATATTTTTTGTATCTTTTTAAACACCTCTTCACTTGGATCCGGAAGCACGGACAGATATTGAATTAATTTAGGTAAGGCGAGTGTTTTTATTACCATCGATTTTCCAACTAATGTTAGATTCCCGAAAGACCAATTATTTAACAATTTCGTGATATTTTGTATTTTGGTTAATTAATTATTCAGTATTAAGTTTTCATTGAATAGGTTGAATTCAATGCCCAGTATTGTAAAAGCGCTGCCATGATTCCAACGCAGTCGCTCCTTTGTGGGGATCTCCTAGCCACAACCCCGTTTCGATCCAATCCATATGACTCGTGTTTTTTCAAAGTTAGTCTTAAGACCAGAGTACTTAGCAAATAAATTTACCATGTCTACGGCTACGTTTAAGGAGGTTCGGTCAGAACTAAGGAAAGTGAGGAATCATCTGACCTTTCTTAACATCACTCACAATCTGAACTTGGTTCGATAGTTGTTGGAAAACTGAGCCATCTACTACCGACAAGTCCTCAACATTTTCTGAAGGATCAGAAGCCGCCATCTTGATGGATTTCTGTTGAGGTTTAGGAGTTTCACCATCAGATCCCCTTTCTCGTCGTCTCGGGTTTACCCTCTGTCTCTCATTTTCATTTAAAACTATCCTATACTTTATCATGAACACTTCTCCCACTAAAAGTCCCAAGCAGTTTATCAGAAAAGTAGTTTTTTGGAAGAAATTGCTCCCAGCCATAACAACACGTTTTCCGCGGTCGAGCATGCGCAGTAATAGAGAACAATACTTAGTACCACAATAAATTCAGGGGTTTCCCATTCCATTGTTTCATGATGTATACGGATGAACAGTTCCCATTTACTAACTACAAATGACTGCTTTTACCTCGAAGCTACTAGTATACATTCTAAAATCAGTTGGGTTAAAAATGAACCCAAATCAGATGGTTGTGTGACCCAGTTCGACCAGTTCATTTAGGTTAATTTTTAACCCAACTGATTTTAGAGTGTATAGTTGCCGAGCGAATATATCAAGATAAAGAGAACTTTTAATGGAATGGTTCAAATGAACCACCTTCCTCTTTGAATGTATTGTTCACATCTGATTATACTATTGTGAACATTTATATCTTTCTTTTTGTTCAGACTTCATAAACGTAGCTTTGATGTTGATTGCACGATTCAGAAATGAAAGATAATTTTTCGGGAGCAATTTTACACCCATATATCATGCAAATTGCTGTGGTTGCGTATCAATGATTAAGAAGATAATTTTGTATGCATTTTAAGTATATTTTCTCAAGCCAATTCATATTTGCATAATTATCCACTTTGTCATGGCGAAATCATAACGAACAGAAGCTTACGGACGATTTTTTTTTATTACTGGATATATCAGAAATCAACAAATAGACAATTTCCATCAATAATGTGCCTGGAATGTTGCATCAATGAAGACGAATTTTTTTTTAAAACTGTAATCTGCATGTGGCTGTACATTTGAAACAATAGAAGATGCAGTTTGAACTACACACTTCAACCTCCATACATTCCGCGTGTCTTGATACCAGGTAAACTTTCTTAAATCTCTCGCCATTCTCTCGTTACTTATGGCACACTCTTTCTTATTTGCAAAACAACCCCATTTAGCCATGGGTTTACTTATCTGTTCATGTGCACTCATTCTCTCAATAATGGCGGGGAACTACGAGTTAGTGCAGAAGCAAAAATTATAGGTGTATGATGTATTCTCGATAACAACGCTGTAATATTATTTATTATAAGACCCCCGCAATTCGCCCACCAAAACTGACTGTTCGGAAAACGAGAGTCTCATGTTTTCTAAATCCATATCATGCCTATCTCAATCTAGGCTCGCGTAACGTCAATGGCGTTTGCAAATTTTCACGGCGTTAATTTTAAATAGCGAAATAAAAACTCGAGTGTCTTTCCACCGAACACTTTGCACAAAGATTTCATCAATTTATTTTTGTTTACATTCCAGATGCCGTATTCAATTTTTATATATTCATTCTCACATCGTCGCCGGAGAGCTAGAATGTCCTATGTCCCCTATGGGACATAGGACATTCTAGCACTCAGACGACGACATGATAAACAAAATATTCCATTAGTCAGTCAGCCTACATGTAGGTTCTCATATTTCATCATCCAGATCAGCAAAATCGCGCGCACCTCTTTGGGGAACACTCCAATGTGCTCTTTGGACTGACCCATTGAAATAATAAAAATATTCACGAATAGCATATTTACGTTCATTCATAATACCAGATTCCTTGTGGGTGGTTGCTAAAATACTCTACCTTGGTATTTACAGCCTCTTTTGCCAGTTTATGACTCGGACAGACATTCGCCGAATATGTGGACGCAGTTTAGAGGAGCTATGCGGCTTCTCGCGTCAACCCATTACACTCTCCGAGCTGTCTGTTGTTTTCGTTTATTAAAAGTTACAAAAGGAAACTTGGCTTTTTATGACAAGCTAATTAGAAGCAAATAAGTAACTGTCCACTTTGGTTCTTTGTTTAGCGAAAGTGTTTTAACAGAAATTTGCAATTTACAGTAATTTTTTTTTTCCCAGGAGAAAATTAGCACATTTTGCAGCATATACTTTCATATTAAAGGAAAATATAGTGTCTGTATTATATACACCTGAAACTTAATTAAACACCCCCTGTTTTGTTTCGCAGTGGTGTTAATAGAAACTATGATTACTTTCGGGCTAGCTTTCAGGTGGCCATAAGTTATTGTTTGCGGAAAGACAACACAATAATGAAAATATGCAGTATTTTAATGGCGCTAATTACACATATCTGTCACTAATGTTTCTGAGGGAAAAATGTTCTCTTGGCAAGTATGGTGCTGGAACGGTCCATGATGAAACAATGTCGGTAATTACTGACAAAAATGTAACTTGTGATCTCCTGAACACAAAAGCAGTGTCTGACGCCAGTAGCGAGTGTATCCACCGCGTACCCTGATGACAGCCTGAACCCTCCTCCTAAGGCAACTAGTGAGCCTTCTGATACTGCCCAGAGCAACTGCTGCCACTCCTTATGCAATGCAGCTTCCAAATCGGCCAAATTTTGCACAGGCGAATCCCTTGCTTGCACACGACGTCCAAGAAAGTCCCAGGTGTGTTCTAAGGGATTTAAATCAGGGCTCATTGCAGGCCAAGGTAGCGTTGTAATAGCCTTGTTCTGAAGGAATTCCCTCACGGCACGGGGACGATGTGGCCTTGCATTGTCGTCCATGAATATAGGGCGAGTAGCCAGCAGGTGGTTGTCAAAATGACACACGACAACCGGAATGAGAATGTCCCGGATATATTGTAAAACACTCGTGCGCATTCGCGCACTCGTGTTTGTACAACGTCCCTCGCCTCTCATGAATTATTTCACGTAACCAGTCCAGTTAAATGGTTACTCTCTATTGAATGTGATCTTATTAAGAAACTACAAAAGTAGGTCATCAGAATATAGATTGTTACTTTCTCCTAATTGTGAAATGACAGGTAAAACTCACCACGTCACTTTTAGAACATTTACTGAAATAGACAACACTGACACGTATTCCTTTCATTACGACTCAGTGACTCAGACGGTCGGGGGTACAACTCTAAGACGTCTCGCCTCTCAACACTGATGATACGGGTTCGATTCCATGTGTATTCATCTGGAATTATTAATCCAAAATCGTTATCTGGGGGAGGTACCAATTTCTCCCGATGGTCGGTAGTCTCGTTGCAAAAGGTAGGCGACTCTCTCATGCAATTTAATCACTATCAGACTGGCCGGGTGTACAGACTCTCCTTTACCGATAAAATAGCCTTAGTTATATTGGAAGTGGCGTTAAACCCCAAATAAATTATCCAACAAATAAACAATTTATCAAAACGTTATGCACTTTATTAATCCAATTAGGTCATAACTGATATCTAGTTAATACGGTTAAAAATGCACATCAACTAAACCATGTTAAGACATAAGTAGAATTGATATTTTCCATCTAATATCTAATACTAACTTAGTGCCTCAAAGGCCCAGTCGGTTAGAGCCGTCTCACCTTCAGCACTGATGATGTCAGTTCGAATCCATGTGTAGTCATCAGGACTTTGTCACTCTAAATCGTCATCTGGGGGAGTTGTCAGTTACTCGCCGATGGGCGGTGGTTTCACCACACACACTAGGCGACTCTCTTAGTCAATGAAATCACTGTCAGCCAAGCCTATTGTGCAATAATACCAATAATTCTGGTAATGTCGTGATATAAGCTTGGCTGTTGAAAGGGTCGTTAAACACTAATCAAACCAACAAACTAATACTAAACATACAACATCGTGATTTAGCCATAATTGGTGAAAGCCACATAACAACCCTATCAATAACACCACACTGAATGGGCATGAAACCATGGAATTGTGAATGATTAACCTGTCCCCGACTTGAGAATTTAAAAATTTTCTTTGTTTCTTTTCCCTGTTTTCATCAGGTTTTTTGACCGAATAACACACAAAAAATAAGAAAAGTTATTGTCTAAATTATCTGTTATTATGTTCTAAATTATCTATATGATAGAATTACACACCTAATATGTATTTTATAAACTAATAAGTTTGTTTTGTTTTTGTATGTCTGTCTTGACTTTTCTTAACCTTGAACATGAATTGGTTATGTCTAAAAGCTAACCTATAATAGATAATGGGATACTGGATAGTGGATTTGGAAGATAGCCTTATTTCACACAGAACAAAATAGAAGGATGATGGCTTCTTAGAAATACCGGAGCAAATATATCATAACTGATGAATTGCGAGGGGGTTGGGGGGGGGGGGGGGTCCCATTTTTTGAAGAGAAATTTTTTTTTTTTTGGCACAATAGGGGTTGATGGGTCCCTTTGGACCGGAAACTATTTCTTTGGGCCTTGTGTCTGCAATTTTTTTCCAACACTCTCCCCCTTTCCCCTGGTTTAAACAGAATAATAGTCAAACGTTCAAACTGATTGGGAATGAATTGTCAAAAGCCAGCTTGTATTCTTACTCTGGAGGAAAATGCCCGAAGTTTGTGAAATGATGCGCACGCCAGTCATACAACCAAGCCTGAACATATGCAACCTGTCATTTGCAAAATGGAGTCTCCAGAGGACGAATTTGCTGATGCCATCCCATACACTGGGCCAATTTATCCTCTAGGTAGATCTTTCTGTTTTGACTTTAGAAATTGATTCATACTGAGGTTCCCAGAGGGTAAATTTTGCGATGCTAGCCTGATGTGCAGGGTAGCATCACCAAATTCACCCTCTGGGGACCTTATTTTGCAGACGACAGTGTACTTATTTTCAGGCTTGCATACAGCATCTCAAACATTTGGAAATTTCAAAACCCTTAGGGTTAAATTACGCACAACTTCAGAAAATGAAAGGAACTAACATTCCCGTTAATCTCTTCCAATGACGAAAATTTGCAGCCACGTCTGTCACTTGAATAACCACTTTACCAGTTAAAATTATTCAATGAGCGAGCCCACTCAATTGTGAAACTTGAGACATTTTATATTGCATAAGTGGCGGCTCTGAAATGGGAGAACGGGGTGGGGTGGTTATGAGAGCACCCCCCCCCATAAATGGGTTTTACCCCTCCCCATCCCATTCGATCGCTCTACTAACGATTTACGTAACGTGATCTCTATTCACAAAAAAAATCTCCGTTCAAATTTTGTTTTCAGTTTTTGACTCCAAAGCAATGCTTATGACGACACGATCACGTACTGCAATACTTTGTTATTTCATCTTATACACTGAAATATGAAACATAAATAAGATTATTATATAAACGAGTCGTTTCAATATACATTTCTACTAGGGGCATAGCCAGGATTCCATAATAGGAGGTCCTCGATCCATTTTTTTTTTTTGGGGGGGGGGGGTGATACTTGAAAGTCCGATGTGTGGGGTTTCGGGGGGGGGGGTTCTCCCAGTTCTAGTTACCCCCCCCCCTCTCCCCGGTCGTTACCCCCTCACAACCGGAGGGTCCTAGTTAGGACTAGCTCCTCACACACCCGAGAAAATTTTGCAAACTATAGTGCTCTAAGAGCGAATATGAGGCATATTTAGCGTGGGTAGCCCGTATACTAGAGACCATTTTAGGGTCCTATGTTGTGTGACACTTGCACTGGGCCAATGTTTCGGTGGGGGGGGGGGGGGTAGCGAAAATGTTAGGGGCCCCACCCCCACCCCCGACCGACTCCCCGTAGCCACGCCAATATTTTCTACTGGACTAATTTACAAATAGTAAGTGTTGACATTTACAAATAGTAAGTGTTGATACATTATATCATTGGTGAAACATACAGTTTACATTAGTTAATCTGCCATTAGCACCCTATAACAAACCTGAAACGTGTGTCATTGTGCGACACGTACAGATACTCATTTCTGTAAAGACGGCCAAGTCTTAAGTCGTGTGAAAACAGTAGTGCTACTAGTCCATGATGAATGGATGGTACTATTTAAATGAGCAAATGTTTGATAATCACGTATGAACTTAGCGAAAGCAGCTGAGCTACGTCCACTGCTGGGTCTTCTCAGCCCTCCCTACATAATATTGTCCTTCTCAGTCAATCATAAACAACTGAAACAACAAACACTCAGACCAACCAACAATTTTTTATGGACAACATAATCGCAATGAAAATCTTTATAACCGTTACGGAATCATTTTTCAGTTTCCATCCTTCACTTCATCCCCAAGCGCAATCTGCCAGACTTGGGAATTCGAACGTAGGTCCTGCAACATACCCTTTGGCTTTCTGTTTCTTTTCTCGTGTATTCAATCTGCTATGGAATATAAAACACAGACCTGGAAATAAAGGACTTATATCGTAACCCGTTGGCAGGTTACGACAGAAAACATGCTCGTAACCTATAGGAAAAGGGTGCAGTGGTGCTTCTCTGCCTTCTCTGTTTTTACCTTGCCAGTCATTCTTTTTAACGCTTCAATGGGATTCCCGCCTATATAAATATCAACAACTAACGTGCGATCTCGCTGAAGCGAGATCGCGCGTTAATTGCAGCTATTTAGTTTGGCAGAAATTCTTTTAAGATGGTAATTTAATAAACGTATGTTGTATTACTTTGTCGTAATCTGTCGCATTCTGTCGTAACCCGTAGTTTGTTCTCGTATTTTACAACAGACGTAACCCACATGTAACCTAACCGGTCGTTCTCGAGTTATTCCTAGGCCTGAAAACAGGACTCTAACCTGAACCCGTGAAGTCCGTGTTGTTGCAATCCCGTCGGGGACCGTTGAAGGATAAAATAATAATCAGAAGGACCAACTTTCCCCGCTACCTTTCCTCCGCCGTCTCAGTCGTGTGACGTTGAATGGACACAACAGTGGTATAAAGTATTCAACAAACTTTTGTGAAAAGTATGAATTTCTGGATACTTCTTTGTAAACGTAGTGTGGGTGATATATCATTACATTGGTTGTCATAGCTGAACATGGCTGGAATCTGGGTGTATTGAAACATGCAGCCATACTATGGGATTGGTTTGACACCTGCATGCTGTTAGTCTAATGACGTATTGGGCGGTGATATGTTACACAATTAATTATGCTCGTTGTACGTTTTCTATTACTATTGGATGAACCCATGCAACGCAGTTTTTCGATAGGTGGCATTTCAGGGATGAATATTTTAAAAAAAACTAAACGTATTCCATAGAACGCGCCGAATTGTTTACCCACAGGAAAGGCCCCTATCGTGCGCGACAGTACCCGATCTTCGATAAATAATGCTAAATAATGCCACCAAACATGTCCATTTAGTTATATCCGATAGAAATACAAATACCTACCGACTGTGAAGTCGATCAGGCTCAAAGAGGCTGAGGAGATATGGTATGTCACTCACGACAAACAGAAGTCATCACAAACAGAATAACTCAAATTAAGATTCAGATATGCGGACGATAAGCCTTGCCAGCAAACAACCAACTGAAGTTTGGGAATGTGACAACCGTTACTTATTCCCAGTTCCTTATTCGACATTCGCTATCGACCGATAAAATCGGCTGATAACGCATGCCGAATAAGGAACTGGGAGTAAGTAAGGTGTGTCATGTCCGTCTGAAGTTTCCTATTCGCAAATGTGGAGTTTCATCACATCTTGGATCGATCGATCGCTTTGCCAATTCCATCATGTTAGGCAAAGTGGTAGTTAATAGGGTTGTATCGATGGTTTCAGTCTCAAACGGGAAATTCAAAGTTGTCATAACAGATCTCTGAGATACACAATTATTTTTTAAAGATATCTAAGGGGCATTGTACACCAGTCTCCCTTATAGTTGAAGCGTTGCTGATCTCCACCCGTGAAAAAGTAGCAAATATTATCACCAGGCTCAATTTAGAATGTAGAAGGAAAAGGTCGCCTCTGAAGCTTTCATAATAACACGTTAATTAACGAATAGATGAATTATTGATTAAGATAAACGTTACCAGTTCCCCGGTCATTGTTTTATGGAGACTCCGGACATCACAAGTAATGTTTAGCTCACCTGAAAGTACCTTATATAAAAATAGGTTACGTGCTCCCCTAAATATCGAAAACCTACTTTTGAGCTTATACGTTGATAGATCAGAACTGTCTCAGGAAATTCAGAAACATATGAGACTACTCTTGTGCTCAGGTGGACAGCAACCGAAATCAGCAGTAAAGAGTTTCAGAGAAGGAAAGAATCAAGAAAATTTTATTTTGCAGGCTTGGCAATTTCAGGAGAGCGATTTTTTAGCTCTCCTTACTGCCCTCCTGAAAGAATTGAGGAGAGCGAAAAATTGCCCTCCTAAATATTTTGGTCTGAAATGATTGAGATTACATGTATTATGCTCACATTAAATTTTTGTTGTAAAGCAAAAATGTAATTTAACTTCGAAGTCACATAACATCACGTAATTTCATTTTGAAACTGGTTTAGTGGTAAAAGGTAATGGCTGCAACCATACCCAAACACAGTTGCAATCATTTGAAGCAAAATGGGTCACAGCAATATTTTTTTTTCTGTCAGTTTTAAGTTCAACAACTGACATCACAGTTTGAGTGGTAATTATTCAAGGAATATTGACACTATAATATACTACCATTACTACTATCCTGTCACTTGAAGCACTTGCACCAGGATGTGACTGTAGATTCAAGCAGACCTGTTGTCCAAGAAAGTCATACGCCTACCATTACCACCTTCAACCCCCCCCCCCCCCTAAGCTGATTGGGGAGAGCGATTTTTTGCCCTCCTGCATTTTTCAGAATGCCAGGCCTGATTTTGCGGATACAAAGAGAAGTGTACGCAAATGAAAATAGTGGAAACTGTTCATAATGATCACTTTACTTCTATTTCGAATACTGAGAAGAAAACTAACGAGTGTAAACAAATGTTTCTTTTATCTGCTGTTAACTGCACTGCAAAAAATATAGGTTCTCTTTAGAACCAAAACTGGTTCTAATCTTGTCCCCGAGATGGAACCAGTTTTGTTTAAACAGTATTTATTTCAAATCAAATAAATTTATAAAGATTAACATTAAATATTAACAGAATTAAACATAAATTGAGAGGGTTTCAGTCGTAAGTTTTGAGCTTATACGAGGTTGTCTCAAATCATTATTAAGCAAAGGAGGTATGAACAGTTGGCATATCGAACCAGTTTTGGTTCTATACAGAACCAAAACTGGTTCGATATGCCAACTGTTCATATATAGAACCAAAACTGGTTCGATATGCCAACTGTTCATATCTCCTTTGTTTCAAAATGTTTGGCGACTGCGTTGAATAAGCTCCAAGTTTACTGCTGAATCTACTTCAGTTCGTGTAATATTCTGTTAAAATTAAATGCTAATCTTGGTAAATTTATTTGATTTGAAATAAATACTGTTTAAACAGAACTGGTTCCATCTCAGGGACAAGATTAGAACCAGTTTTGGTTCTAAAGAGAACCTATATTTTTTGCAGTGTACGATAGAGGAGTTTAACATAATGACATCAGTAGACCCACTCAAGATGCGTTTGTTACATCAGAAACCTCGGCAAAAATGTTCCTTACATTTCTAGGTTTATTAGCCGATAATTGGTCTCCGTTTCACAAGTTTATTGGGTGTTGGCGGTAAAAAATTTGCATTGTAGTTATGTATCCTTTCGATGCCTGTAAACAATTATATAATTATGCAATGGAAAGAGTTAAATCGACAAATTCGCAAACATTACGGGTCACATTAATACACTCCATTGTAACTTGTTGAATTTGCGACAATCTCACTGCTTTCTCATCAACCTATGAACTTACATAACAAAATATTTTATCATTTTGCAAGCAATTTTGTTGAAATGATTATGTTAAAGTATTGGTATTTGTAAACGTACACATATCCAGGTGAACACCTGATAAAAAAAACAATCGCGATAGTAGAGGTGGCGAAATCATATGAAGGAATATGCACTCATAGCAAGAACAATCGTGGCATTATATAGTGTCGAGAACGGCGGAAACAAAAGATTTAATCTCTGATGACGAATAGGGCACAGATGAACGTCTATGGTTATTCTGGAGGTGTGGTATTGCAGTGCTTCCTGATCCTAATCCAAATAAATAATAAATAAATTCAGTAAAACAAATCAGTCGACGTGAGAGAGTGCTGCTGTTAAACGTCGAATGAGTAGTCAGATGTTGGACTCGTGCTTCTGCAAACAAGACTAGCTTTCGCAAAAGAAGTTCACAGAATGTTCGATTATATTGTGAGAGATTCTTTACAACCGAGTTAATAAATGTCAATTCTGAGACCATAATCAGTTGATTTTCAAATCAAATATTTCTTGGAGTAATTATTGGAAAATAATGAATACAATTGTCAGTTAAGGCTTTAAAGACTTATTTGTACAGAAAATGAGGAAAGTGTCTTAATTTGCCCTGGTAATATGCTTATCATTGGTACAAATCCATCATGACAAAAGGGTTCTATGTAAAGAGCACTGAATCGAACGCATTCTAAGTCCGTTTAACTCGGGTTTCTTGAGTCGAAACACGCGACCTCATTCTCTTAACTATGACGCGAGCCCCATCAAACTGTGATTCTTATGTAATGAAACTCCGGCCTCCAATAGACTTTTACTTTCAGTTCTAAGAGTTTCAGATATTATGTTTACTCGTCACCTGAGACACGTGAACTATTTTTTTCCAGTAAACCAAGTTCCACGTTCTAGCTACCCAAGACCCACGGACTAATATTCCTAGCAGTCCAAGTCCCGCGGTCTATTATTCCTCGCAGTCCAAGTCACGCGGTCCTTTATATTCCTAGTAGTCCATGTCCCACGGTCTGTTCTTCGTAGAAGTCCAAGCCCCGTGGACTATTATCCCTAGCAGTCCAAGTCCCAGGGTCCCTTATTCCTAGCAATCCAAGTCTTAAGGTCTATTATTCGTAGAAGTCCAAGTTCCATGGTCTATTATTCTTTGTAACCAAAGTCCCACGGTCTATTATTCCTTATAAGCAAAGGCAAGTTGACAGTTACAGTGAGTAAGCAATGCGCTTGGACCATAATTTCCAGTATCCCAAGCCCCATCCCCAGCTAAGATTTGGGGAGCAAAAATGTCTTTAGTTCTGATACAACCGACTCCAGTGACCTAGAAGTTCGGGTAACGAACAGCGCATGGGGAAAAAAGCACGTACCTTGAAGTTGGTAGTTCCACAACGTCACGATGATCTTTGTTTAGATTATTTGCGTTCGGCGGATATTTTTCGTTTTGTACATAATTATAAATTACCTGAACTCCAGGCTCGGCTCGGGCTTTCCTTTTTAATCCTTCTTGTGTCATCTTCTTTTGTTGAAATCCCGTTAAACATATTTGGGGAGGTGACACCCCTCATGTGTGGACAAGTATGCAACGTACATATTTTCGATTAGAAGTGGTGGCACGGTCTCCACTGTTCATAATCCAATCAACTGTGTCCACATCTTGGAAACCAATGTTGATCTCTGAATCGCATGAAACACGTGGGATATGAACGACTGATAAAACGTGAAATGGAGTAATAGGCACTAAACGGTATCTAATAAGTTAAACATTATAGTATAAGTAAACTATACAATAAAACATTGCAAAAATATGATGTAACAGGTGGGGTTTGAACCCGCAAAATTGGACACTCAGGCCAGTCATCTTTAAGAAATAACTGTTGTTTTCCTTCGGTTTATGCGATATAAACCGGAACTTTTCAGCACAAGCTTCATAACTCGCGTAGCGAGTTATGATTAAGCTTGTGCTGAAAATTTTCGGTTTATATCGCATAAACCGAAGGAAAACAACAGTTATTTCTTATAATTTAATCCGGCTGTAATATTAAAATATAAAAACTATGTGTACGTGAACGAAAAACTTTTAATGTTCGCAAAAGACAACAGTCAAACTCAGGAAAGTGTGTCACAAACAGGTCACGTCAATCATTGTCAAATTGTTTGTTGTTTTGATTTTCGATCGCAGACGACAGATATTTAGCAAGTCACGTAACAATAGCATTAAAAACATTTTTTTAAGTTCCCCCAAAATCATGTTTGGGTGTATGATCTTTTTATTCGTCTCCCACTTCTGTATATTTTATTAAATTCAATTGTTCCCGAGAAATTATCATTATATTCTCGCCGAATGGAGGCGATGAAAACTCGATCATTGATATTTGTTTACAAGCTTGTTATTCATCCATCAGTCTGCCGTCACGCCCTAACGGTGACAATTTGAGTTGAGTGGGCGGGGCTTCCAGAGTCTTCAAAGTTGGATCGGATGTGTGCGAACATGTATACATTCCAAATCATAACGTGAGTTGGTTTATACGATTTTGACGACTTTCACGCTGTATGCTTTCAACCAATCAAACGCAGAGGCGGGGCAAATGATTAAATTATTACCACTTGACCACGAGACAAAATGACGTCGCATGAATTTTGAACCATTAGCATACTACACCACATTCATTGCAACGTATTTACACGGATAAAAAAGCAGTATCGAACAAATCTAGAAGGAAAATTAAATAAGATTGACCCCAGTGGGACTTGAACCCACTTTCTTAATCAACCAAGACGAACACTTCACCACTAAACCACAGGGAAGCGAGGATCGACCTTGATTTTTGTGTCTCTGATAGTGCATTCTATACATTGCAGCACAGTGGAGCAGACTCTGAAAAGATGAGGACAACAGTTCCTCTCACTATTGTAGAAGGATTAGTTGTCCTTAGAAACAAATTGTCTTACCCGTAGTTTATTCTTTTGTTTTTCTCTAGTTCCTCGGGCAGGATAGCTCTGAGGGCTTATATTCTATTCCCAAGGAACGCTTGTTCATGGATGAAGATTCCTAGCGGACAACTAGTAATATTTTTCCTTAGGACTAAGAATACTAAGAAAACGAGGTCCTAGAAACTATCATTCCCAAGGAACTATAGATCGTGGGACTACTATTGCTAGAGAACAATCATTCCTTTGGGCCAGTAACATCTGTCCGTTGAACTATGTTTCCTACGAAAAGGTAGTCCTGGAGGGTGACTACCATTTCTTCAAACTGTTGTACGTAGGACAGAACGTACTAGCAGACAATCATTCCCTTCACACCGGAACTTCGATAGCACTCACTATTTGATAAAGGCCAGGCCACTCATATGTGTAACCATCAGCCTTAAGAGTGCTCCACTCTTCGAAAGTTGTAAGTTTGTTTGTTTATTGTGATTTAACAATACTTTCAACAACAGGGGTCATATTATGTCGGACAGTTTTACGTGTGGAAGAAGCTAGAGACCAGGAGAGAACCACCGAGCAGCTTCAAGCAACTGTCAGACTCAGCAACCTATTTATTATGCACATTCAGTGTTAGCTTTGGTTGAAGGCAAGTGCAACACCGACGTGCAGTATGCCTCAGTATACAGCGTCACAGTGCCTCACGTGGGCAATTGGGGAAAATGGTGCACTTTAAAATCGGTTGGGTTAAAAATCAACCCAAATCGACTGGGTTGAGTGAATATGAACCCAAAGTGGGTTCATATTCACTCAACCCAGTCGATTTGGGTTGATTTTTATCCCAACCGATTTAGAGTGTGGGCACGTCCACGACGAGAATTTTATCAGCTATTATGGTGATGATCTTTGTATTTAGTAGCTGCAGGTTTCGTCGAACCCAGAACTGTTCTTATGCCAGGATTAGTGTAGTAAATACAGTACAGCCGCCGTGGACTGGCCACTTTCCGCGGGTGGACAATATTATATTCCAAACACTAATTATAGGAATTATCATCAAAACTTTAATTAATGAAGCACCGGATTTTGGTGCTTTAATAATTAAAATCTTGCAGATGATGATTTTTATTACCTAGTAAAAGCATGCGTGGACATCAATACCCACGCCTGGATTACAACCAGTCCACGGTGACTGAACTGTAGTGTTGGTTGGGGCATTGATAATGCTGCTAGTTATCATGCTCATCATGATGGAAATCATGCTCTTGATAATAGCTTTGATAGTAATGCATGTAAATGAGTGATTATGACATATGTGTTTGAACCATAACATAATTTCTTACCTAGTCAATTTTGCATATCTTTTAGGGGTAATATGTGAACAGTGTTGAAGTAATGATAATCAACAGTTGCATGGTGATAACGTTCATGGCAATTGTTATGAGATTACGACAGATGTAATAATGATTTGTGATTAATTGAGAAATCAAAATTAAAATATTTAACCTTTCTGCTTCAACACTGGGTGCTAGATGTTATATTTTTGTCAAACAAAATTCTTCGTCAATTGTGTGAAAACGTTAATTGACCGCTTTGGACACGATTTAAAATCAATAACAAACATACCACTAAACTACTGATCTAAAACTGTTATCACACACGAACACATTTTTTGGACATGCTCCTTCATAAATATCCTAACGAGTATTTTCCAACTCAGGTGGGTGTTGGCCTATGGACTACGTGAAGCATTAAAATACCACAAAATGTATACTCAGTCATTTGTACCCAACATTTCTCAAGCTGCTTGTCACATCACTTAGGCCCACCCTCAGAGACAACATAAAGGAATACTTTGTTTACCAACCTTGCATTTACCATGACCAACTTTCGAAACGATGCAAACAACGTCCCGAGTCGGCAATGTTAACCCTGTCGACACTTCAATATACTCACATTGAGTCGGATACACATCATAAAAAAACTGCGCTACGTATTCCCCAATATGACAGCCTCCTCGACGGTTGTCGAGTTATCGCCTGTATTCTCATCGTAATTTTTGGTTTTACAAGTTATACCTATCGAATTGAGCATGGCCTCAGAAGACATCGCCACAGTGATTAAGGTCTTCTTGTCCTACAGTAACCGTAGAAAAGAAAATGACAGCTTCCATCAAACAAAATGGACGATGGAAACACGAGTCGCCGCGCAGTGCATCTGTTGCGACATAACGTATCAGCACGGCAATGGCGTCACAAAATGTCGTCCACCGCGGACTATCCTGACAGCTCAAATAACGTCACTGTAAATATTGCCTGATTTATGTCTGTCTTATCTACTGACATTACATATTAAATAAAGTAATTGGTGCAAATGTATGCCACTGAAGAAATATACACCAGTCAAAAGTAAATAGATACAAACTGAAATATCCTTCATCCGCTCACCTAATAATACCAATATAACCATTGGGTTTGTTCTGGTTTGGTAATTTTATGTAATAGTGTACAGAGACTGACTTGCGAAAACTCTTTCAGGGTAAGTGAATTTGATATTTATCACCTCACCTTGATATGTGTATTTACACGGCACGTTTTATTGCTGGAACCATGTGTGCTGTAAATGAACAGGGGCGGTGGAAACGCGAGAATCGCAAAGGCTAGAGCAAATGCACAACTGGTACAAAAGTAGCTATGGAAAGATTCAATGTGTCCTTTTAGTCAATCCAACTTGATTAGTGATGTGTTTGCAGTATGGCGTGGGTTGTAACGTCAGACCTTTAGATCAGTCTAATTTGGACACAACGGCAAATGTGGATGTGGCCTGCATGGTTGGAGAAAAGGCACCGATCTTTTCTTCTTCTCGGCGTCTGTTTTAGGTTTTAGAGCCCCGTCTTAAAATGATAGTTTACAACCCCTTGTTATAGGCCTTCACCATTATCACCGGTTCCCACCACCCTTTGACGTAAGTTTACTCGACTAACTTGAGAAGGCTTCTTAGTTTCCTAGTGTCGACCCAAAAACCTATTTGAATGTAAGCTAAATTACCCATGGCGTTTACTGGGATATGCCACAAACATGAATATAATAGATCTCAAGCTGTAAGTGCATGGTCATATAGAATTCGCAACAGAAAAGCAATCGCCATCGACAGTGTCGTATACGACACTGTCGACGCCGATTGCTTTTCGGTGGGTTTTTTAAAAATGTATTCATCTGTTGCATTGTTTGCTTCGAAGTTAAGCTCTAAGCTATATTATAAGCATCAGGGAAACCTGGCCAAACTTTTTATTGCCGAAACACTGCAATGCTCTGGAAAAAGTTTCAAACTCCGCATAATTTGGGCGCAATTATCTTATTTGGGCACAGCGTTTACTGTCGTTCGTTGGGAAGAATTTAAAGGCCTGGGTTGTTTGTGAGCATTTGAGTTATTTTTTGTCTTTATCTGGCTATCGATAAGTTCACGCCCTTCTTCTATCCAGTGTACTACACGTATTACCAAAAGTTACACTGTTTCAGTCAGAGAGAGAACAACGAGCCCAAGACAAGTACAACTTGTGGCGACCAAAAAAAAAGAGAGAAAAACCATAAAATAAAACCACGCGGTCCTTACTCTCTTCCGTTTACCTTCAACTCTTCAACTGAATTATACCGACTGTTGATTTTGCTCAAAGCGCCACCATTTGGCCATATCTTATCCAATTATCCAAAGTACATTTTTGTCATGTACATCTGAGGGTTTGTTTTTTTTCCTGTGGATAAACGTTTGATTTTCAAAATATGAGGAACTGAGTATGTTGTAACCATGGAACCTTATGGTGCATATAACCTAAAGGGAGAGGACAGATGACTAGGATCTACCTTAGGGCGTTATATCCATTTTTCAACATAATAGACATATATTTGGTCGAGATAATCCAAGAACATACTGCCTTCAAAAGATAAAATCGAGTTTCGGTAAAACTCTACACCAAATTCTTAAATCAATTTCCATAATCCCCCACTTTCACAGACCCCACTGGTCGTACAATCGTTTCGTGCACATGCCTTCCGCCTAAAAGAAAAACGAAGACTAATTCTTCATTTGTATATATCATCAGACCTCATACAAATAGCAAGAACGTTTACACGAAGTGGGCATCCATTTGTTAACTTTTCCAAATCCACGATCTACTTTATAATGGTGATAAAACCACACGATATTCAACTTTGGCAAAGCTAAATTGTGATATATCTCACGTGACGTTCCCTACCTCTGATTGGCCGTGAGGTACTATAATATTTTCGATAGTTTTACCTGTCGAAAGTTCTGAAAATAATAGTGCACTATTCCTTTGGACTATATACTTTCTAAAAATAGAGGTATCATTCTGTGGAACGTTCGGCTGACAAAACACAGCGCGGTCTTTCAAAAGATTTTTAAGAATTCTGTTTCGTTATTTCTAGGTTCAAGAATGAAATACTTGTATTACACGCCTGTTGTCTGAAATCCCCACCTACATCAACACTAAACCATATGGAAAATGAAAATCCGTTACGCACACATGTGCCAAACTGAAATAGCTGAGAGACTATTTCTAGACGATCACGTCATCTGTCAAAACCTAACATAACCCCGCCTACTTGGGATTTCTGTTTGACCTACAATCACGGAAGCCGTGCAGTTTAAACGAAGCGATTGCATTCTAATAAGCTATCGGAAAGACAATGAACTAAATAAAAATATCTTTGTGTATAGAATTACTTCTAAAGTTTAGAAGGGAGGGTTCAAACCAATCATTATTAGCTGTATAATGATAACAAATTGAACAGAACTAGCTCAAATACGCATGTACTACGATAGTACAAACATACGTACACGACATGTTTGGCCTATTTATAAATCCGCCCACAGGAATTCCCCAAACATCGCACATGTGTTTGTAAACATTAGCAGACGATTGATCACCCGAATCTGAAACTGAACCGATTGCGAAATAACTTATTGATAGTTCTCAAATGAATTGCTGAGTGTCTTTCTAATAATTGTTTTTTATGGACGTGAAGGCGTGTAAAAAACATAGAACGACACGCCCGTGAGATGGGTTAATCGATTTGGCACTTGTGTCATATCGATTAAACTTTTCACACGCGCGTGTCGATCTGTGTATGTCTTGGGCGTGTTCGTTATGGCACGTCATTCACTATACCAAAAAGGAAGCGCAGACGCTCAGTGGTTACGGCATTGAACTTCAAAAGCGAAAGGTCCACGGTTCGATGCCCGCAAGGGGTGACTGCGTTGTGTCCTTGGTCATGTGAGTGCACGGTGTCGTTCTGTACTATTTATTTATTTATTTATTTATTTATTTATTTATTTATTTATTGGTGCTTAAGGTCAAATACTTATGCACAATGGCTAATCGTAACCGTGACAGTTTTACAGGTGGATGAAGCCGGAGTACCTGGAGAGAACCATCGAGCATCGACGAGCAACTATCAGCTCCTCAACAATCTAACTCTGTTCAAGCTCCGCTCAAGCAGGGTACAGCGGTTGAAGACATGCGCACCATCGACGTGCAGTACGCATTAGAACACGGCGATATCGTGCCCCCATGAAGGCAGCCGGGAAAAAGTGCCTTGCCCAAGGACACAGCGCGTGTCGTCCCGGACGGGGGTCGAACTAGGGACCTCTAGCATAGAAGAGTCCAACAGTCTACCTCTGAGCCACCGCGCCCCCACGTTCTGTACTAAGGCGTCGATGGTGCACTTGTTCTCAACCAAAGCTAACCCTACTCGTGTGGAGTTAGTACGTCGGGGAGTCTAACAGTTGCTCGTCGTTGCTCGGTGGTTCTATCCAGGTGCTCCGGCTTTCACCATCCGAGGTGATACTGGTTGTCGTTAAGTCGTTAATACATAAATAACTACGTCAAAATATGGTCCGCGAGGAAGAGTAGTCCACACGCCCCTAGCGCGCGGACTACTCTTCCTCGAAGACCACTATTTTGACATACTCATTCCCAAGACCTGCAATATTTATTATATAACACATTGTCGGAAATGGCTCCCAGGCAACAGCGCGTATACATCAATATAAATCGTCGACGTCGTAAAAAAGTGTGGAAAGAAGTTGCAGTACAAGTTGCTGATCTCTGCCTTTTCAATGCGCCGAGTAAATTTCTGTAATACAGCGTTGTTCTGTTAAAACATTATTTTTACAATTTCGGAGGAAAACGTTGCCTGACAACGATAGGGTACCTTTTGAAAGGTCGTCCTGGTAGTTTTCATTTTAATTGCTTGTTGTCCTGCATATCAGTACAAAATATCAAGCGCTGTTTCATTTTTTAAATCTGGAGGCTTTCTCAGTTTCGTTTTAATGTCCTTATCTCACGCCTGTACAGATTTCTCCTCACTGCTAATGTGCTCACTGACATCGTTTGTCAACCTAACATTAAACCATCTTCCGGAAATTTGTGATACTGAATTTAATTGTTGCATTTTTTCTTGGTGAACCACACACCGTTAATTTTGAGTGATTTATTTTCGTTTTTTCCTTTTCTTGTTCTTTCTCCTCTTCTTCTTCTTGTTATTGTTCTTGTTCTTCTTGCTCTCCTTCCTCTTCTCGTCCACTTCCTTCACATCACACCCTGTCTGCACGATAACGTGAAAACAAATATTCCTGCTTCGATGGCATAGTGTTTGCTAGTCACTACTGCTCGGCTGTCGATGTTCGTTCGGCTTCTGGTGTACCATAGCCCCAAGACACGGTAGAATAGTTCCAGCTCTGATGGTTTAACCTGGGTTCTATTGGGGAGGTTGCAGGGTGGATCCCAACTTTGTGTACTTTTTTTTATTTAGGGATCGACCCCCAATGTGGTCGTCTAGTTGTTAATTCCAATTCTCCAGGTCCTGTGGTTTAGACTTGGCCAGACAGGGTTAAAGGATACTTACGGAATAATAAATAAATAAGCTCCAACACAGTTATATAGAGGCCAATCGATATTTATTTAATTTAGTGTGAGAAATGAATGATATGCCATTAACCAAATTTTATTTGAGGTACTGCCTAACAGCTCTCAATGAGAGCTGAAGCTCTTATCCTAAGTTAAAACACATAAGTTAACTTGAACAATTTAATTTCATGAAATTCCTTAGTCCTAATTTTTACCAGCACTTGCCAAGAGCTCAGAGCTCTCTACAATGAGGCAAAGCTCTTAACATTTAACCAAGGAGAGTACTGAATAAATTAAATAAATATAATAGTCCAAAATCAGTTAACTCCGCCGAACTATGTGATTTGAGACCATTTGTAAAATAACTAAAATCCACCTAATAATATCTCTAAAAGTTTCAAAGTTGTCAGCTCCGCCAAGCTATGAAGATCAGTCCCGCCGGACTATGTGATTTTACAGTGAGAGTAGGCTGCTTAAATACAAATCAGAGACAGCAAAGCACCAATGAGAGAGAGTCTCTCATTGATGGTTTTGCTGCCAAGACAAGTATTGCATCAGCCAACTCCTTTAACACTTGCATTTTAATAAATGAACGTGGGAACCAAAGATAATTAATATAGTCAAATTTACTAGCCTACGCCCCAGCACATAGTCAGTTAATGAGAATTTGTAGTACACCTAACATACCTATCTCCAATAATGAAACTGGATTGATGACGATTGTTTGACAAGTTAAGCCAACTTTAATAAACAATTAATAGGGTGAACTTAGTACTATGTGTAGTAACATTAGAAGTGACCCAGTGTTGTGGAATATCTCATTATAACCACAGACAAACTACAAATTTTGCTTACCAGTTAACTTCTGTCTGCCAAGAGCTTCTGACAAAAGAGCTGATCTAAGCTCATAGAGCTTACCTCGTCACACTGGAAGTATTAAGTGTGGCCTAGGGGCAACGCGATCTTCACATTCTCTGTTCAACAGGCCACGGTAAATACATTTTGAAACAGCAGCAAAAGAGAATGTCTCTTATATTACACAAACTGATGTACAATGGAAACCAAAAAATCATAGAGTAGTGCCGTGGATGTCACATTGAATATCTCTTGATTTAAACTTGTGCTTCAAATTCATCATCAAATCAAATTTAAAAAATCTGTTCGCTACAAGGGGCAATGTTATTATTATTCAATTCAGTTGAAAATCCAGTATAACTTGCATTCTAAGGAGTGGTATGACATGGGTGGTGGGTGACTTCCCCTGTATATATTCAAACATTATGAATTAATAAAATGGAGTTTTTAGGCAAAATAAAAAAAAATGCTTTTGATTTTCAGAAACCGACGCATTGATTTTCTTCGTGCCCATTGGTACATTTTATTGGTATTTTTCAAATATCACCGTTGGTTTTGCAACAAAAATAGGACACATAAACGCGAAAAGTTTCAAATTCCTGTATCAAACTTATGATTATTCCTATAATAAATGTTTGGGATATAACATTATTGCGGAAGCCGTACTGTATGATATTACGATACTATTAGACATGTTTGTAAACTAAATAATAAATAATAAATAAAAAAAGAGTTACTCTACGTATTTCTACCAATCATGCCAATATTGTGTTCTTTTCAAGGCGAAATAAATATTTATCGCTTGGAATATTATTTAGAACAGCAAGAAATAATACCTGTGTATTTTTGGAATAAATTCCACGAAATGTTGGTTAATAAATAGTCTACAACAGCGTTGGATTCCTTACGGAATTAATTGGGTACCCTGAAGGCTTGGGTATGCTTACACAGAACGACACCCAAGGGTGAGTGTGTTTATCAGGTAATAAAAGTCGTCATCATCAAAATTTTAATAAATGAAGCACCGGGTTAAACCCGGTGCTTCATTAATTAAATTTTTGATGATTATCCCTGTAATTAGTGTTTTGAATATAATATTATTGCGTTCGTGAAAATATTGATCACCCGTGGAAAATGACCAGTCCACGGCAGCCAAACTGTGTGATATTACAATACTATTGTACATGTTTGTAAACTAAATAATAAATGAAAGAAGAGTCGCCACGGCTGTAGTTATATGATTACGTAGTTCTACCAATCATGTTGATATTGTGTTGTTTTCAAGTCGAAATAAATATTTATCGATTGGGATATACGTAGGAAAAGCAAGATAACATACCTGTGTATTTTAACCCTTTACCCAACGCAGACGATATCAAAATTTATTATTTTAAATAACATTTCTTAATAATTTTTCTAAAACAATTCAACAAAACCATATAATGTGACCCCTCTTCGGAACGGGCTCGACGAGCTCGTTCCAAAGAAGGATCACATGATATGGTTTTGTTGAAGTTGTTTGAAAAATAGTATTTTTTCAGCTGCTGGATTTGAATATTACACGAGCGGATGTGGTCGATTCGTTGGGTTAATGTAATAAGTGTTTGGAATATAACATTATTGCGGCAGTCGTACTGTATCTCAATACTATACTATTGGACATGTTTGTAAACTAAATAATAAATGAATGAGAGTCACCACGAGTGGTAGGAGATGTATGGATCGGGTCTCATTGGCCGGACACCGGATGTGACGTCATGTCACGTGACCCAGTGGCGCCGTGTTGTGTTGTTATGGTAACCCGCGTGAGCGGCCGACTTGACACATGAGATTCCGTTTAACTTCGAATTCTGTGTTTTAACATTGACACTCGAGGGTATCCTCAAATGCCCGTATGTGCCTATGTGCTAGGGCACATTGTGTCACATTGTGCCTTTTCACATAAGCACATATCGGCACATCCAGCATGTGCCTATGTGCTAGGGCACAATGTGTCACACTGTGCCTTTGCACATAAGCACATATGACAAAAAAAAGGATTTTCCAGTAGGTATGCTTGATAGGTATACAATACCGGACCATAGGTATCATCAAATACCCGTATGTGCCTATGTGCTAGGGCACATTGTGTCACATTGTACCTTTTCACATAAGCACATATAAGCACATATCGGCACATTCACATGTACCTATCTGCTAGGGCACATTGTGCCAGATTGTGCCTTTTCTCATAAACACATATGACAAAAAAGGGGTGCCGAAGGCCATATGTTTTTCCAAAAAGGGGTGCCGAAATTGGGGTGCCAGGGGATATGGCCATTGGATATAGAAGTGATGAGAATCGGATACGACTTCGTTGTAACAAGAGGAGATAGCTCTGTAGGTTAAGTACAGGTTATGGGAAATCAAGCAATCTGATTGGTTGGTTATAATTTATATAAATGATCTAGATAAATGAAACAACAAGAGTACTTGGAATAGGGTCAAAACTAACAATCCAGAATAGCTAAATATAGCAATAATAAGCAAAGCTGTTCCAGTTGATAGACTCTTCTACGCTACTGGAGTATACTCCAGAACAAAAGAACATGGTCAGGTAGACGAAAACTATTACATATATAGATAGAAACCGAGGATTCTGAAAGAATCCGAACTAGTAAAACAACTTGTTGGGGGTTGTTTGTAGAAATTCTTCGAGAATTATGGGGAAATTCTAAGCCAGAAAATTACTCCTATTCAATCGAACGCACTCCCTGTGCCTCCTTGGTACTTTTGGACTACGTGCTACACCAATAAAATGGGGAGACCGTAGTAAATAAAATCAATTTCGGTGACTTGGAGAGATTGTTATTTGGGTAATTCTACGAATCTGGAAATTAATCCTGTTTAATCGAACATACCCTCCGAACATACCCCTGTCCTATAAGAAACCTTTGGGTAACATAGTAACCACATGCTACCATAGAAACCAAGATGACGGCCTCCAGTATACAAAATGGACGACGGAAACACGTAAACCCCTAACAACACGCGCTGCACATGCGCACTCACACCACGTATCACTATAGGGATGATGTCACAAGATGGCCGCTCACACGGGTTACCATGACAACACAACATGGCGCCACTGGGTGTCGTGACATGACGTCACTTCCGGGGTCCGCCCAATGAGCCCCGATCCATACATCTAATACTACCACGGCTGTAGTTTTATAATTACTGTACGTAGTTCTACCAATCATGCTAATATCGTGTTGTTTTCAAGGCGAAATAAATATTTATTGATTGGAATATTCTTTAGAACAGCAAGAAATAATACCTGTGTATTTTTGGAATAAATCAGTAGTGGTTTGCGCACAAATTTCACGAAATGTTGGTTAACAAATGGTCCACAACGGCGTTGGATTCCTTACGGAATTAATTGGGTACCCTGAAGGCTTGGGCATGCATACACAGAACGACACCCGCGTGTGAATGGGTTTATCAGGTAATAAAAATCATCATCTTTAAAATTTTGATTAATGAAGCACCGGATTCCTATAATTAGTGTTTTGAATATAATATTATTGCGTCGGTGGAAATAATGCCCACCCGTGGAAAATTACCAATCCACGGCAGTCGAACTGTATGTTAATACTATACTATTGGACATGTTTGTAACCTAAATAATAAATGAAATAAGAGTCACCACGGCTGTAGTTTTATGATTACTCTGCGTAGTTCAACACTGTAAAAAATTACCGTAATTTTTACGGTTATATGACCGGCAGCTAGTTTCTAGGCGTACGACCGTAAGCATTACGGCAAACCGTAAACAAATGTGAGCTGTCATTTGCCGTGTATTTCCGTAATGGGAACCACCGCGATTACAAACTACCGATAGATGGCGCGAGAGTACTACCGGTTAGAAACGCATTGATTTTTGTTTACGCTTAACAACGCACACACAACAGAAGGAAGCTCAGTATTCAAAATATTGATAAAAAGATTGTTCCCTCAATGATGCAGACACGTAAATAAATGATATCTGGGCTGAGTACGACAAGTAGTATGTTGATTATGTGATTTTTGTCTTCGATATGAAGCGTGAACTGAGTCGACCCAAATACGGCCAGTTTCTTCCAGTTTTAGTCAGATGAAATTTGTATGGGTTGCTCAAAGACTGTGAGGGCCAGGAGGGCCCCTGGGTCACAGTCTTACAAAGACTACCCTTACTCAAGTTACTGAAACACACGAATGGAATTAAGCGATTCACTTGGGCATTCCTCAGTGACACCGGCCTTTTGAGTATGGAGGTTTTCTCATAATTAACTTTGTAGTATAAAATTTTCTGTCTAATAACTCATTTTTAGACATACTTTAATGTGACAAGAGGTGTTTCTGGATCATCAATGTTTGTAACACTAACAACTGTTACAGTACAGTTTCTGAGTTAGATTTTTTGACGTTTCGTCGTAGTTTTATGTGTTCATGCAGTTTGTTTTGTAACAATATATTGGTGAATTTGAGCCAAGGACTGTCCCCCAAGACTGATTTATATTATTTTACTAGTCCAACCAATCCTTCTGGGACGAGTCATCCCAAAACCAGTCTGCCCCAGGATTATTCATCCCAAGTAGATTATCCTAAGTGGGATGATCATTTCGTCCTATGATAAATAACAGAAAACTTATAAAATATTTATTCATTGGGGTTTATTGACACTTTCGACAGTCAGGGCCCCCTTGTGTCAGACAGTTTAACGGGTGGAGAATACCAATATAAAAAACACATTCTTATAAGAAATGGTAAGAAAGGGGGCGCGGTGGCGTCGCGGTAACCGGTTCTCGTCAGATCACCGAAGTTAAGCAACGTCGAGCGCGGTTAGTAATTGGATGATAATAATAACACTTTGGCCAGCCGCTGATTTGTCGCGGTTCTCGGACGAGAAGGCCATGGTTACCCCTGTACTCTTAACTGCCTCCCTATTCCCACGCTTCTCCTCTCATCCCAACACTCGGAGACGAACTGCTTGATAATATTCCTTGTCCCATTCTTCCCAATCTCCCCGATTAGCAAATTAACCCTCTCCTTTGAGTCTCCGCCTAACTACATGTCCTTCATTCTCCCATCCCACTTCCCCATTATACTCCCAGTGAATCTCATTCTTTTAGGCTGATACTTTGGGCATTCTAGAAGAAAGTGTTCCAGGGTTTCCACCATGTCCAAGTTACACATCTGGCACTCCCTTTCACCGTCTTTCCCAATTTTTCCCCTCAGCTCCATGGATCGCGACCTCAGCTTGAACAACAGTGACCCCCCCCCCCCCAAAGGTGTCATCAAGGTACTCTTCAAAACCTGGCTTCTCTTTATCACGCAGGCCACCCAAAGACCTCTTTGATTTGACCCCCTCTCGCCAATTACGGTTTTAATCCCCCATGACCCTTTCTCTGACAATTTTTGTGCCCCAACGTCCAGGTCCGAGATCTCCAATGAGTAGTTCTCTACTAGCTCCTTCACTTGGACCATCCACCCCGTTTTGCTATTTGAGTTGAAAATTCTCAGGAACATTGCTTTACACCATCGGCTGTCGGGGAAATTTACCAAATAATTAAGATAACCGAGCTTCAACAGGTCTATCCTGTCCTTGATCCTCATCCACCCAAGCTCACCCCTGATTGCTTCTAGCGCTGCGGCATTACTCGACCCCGTTATCCATCGGCCTGCATCGTTCTGCAGGATTTCCAAGCTCTTTACGGCCGTCTGGTTTAACGGTACCACTTCCGTTCCGTATGTTATACTTGGCAGCCCCACCATTTCCCAAATGGTTTTCCCCACGAAAACCTTATTGAAACTGTTTCTCCCTATAAGTTTCATTTGGTTAAGGATTCGCTTCCCCTTCAGAATCAATTTATTTGTGTGGTTCCGGTAGATGCCTCTTCCTGTAATGTTTATATTTACCCCCAAATACTCGTAATCACCTGTCTCTCCCACACTCAGAAGTTTGCTGCTCCCTTCCGGAATGCTGAACTCACCCACTCTCCACCTTCGAGTGGGGTCCACTTTGCGGCCCACAGGTATAATTTTGCTCTTGCTTTCATTAAGTTCGAGTCTCCATTTGCTCCCATATTTGCCAACAATTTCCAGCATTTTCGTTAACCCCTCTTCGCTTTCTGACACTAGAACCATATCGTCTGCAAAAAATAGCCCTGGGATCTTCAAGTCCCCAACTGCTACCCCCTCCTCGCTACGCAGGAGTTCATCTCCTAAACTTTTGATGTACAATGCAAACAGGATCGGCGAAAGAATACACCCCTGTTTTAGGCCTATCTCCATAGGCACACGTTTTGTTGTAATGTTCCCCAGGCTAAGTTCACTCTGTACATCTTTATATAATGCTTTCATAATTCCAACAAACTCGCCTCCTAAGCCCATAGCCTCCAGCTTGCGCCACATACCTTCCCTCCATACTCTATCGTATGCCTTTTTGATATCCAAAAAGGCCATAAACATCTTTTTCTTTTTTGCTTTCGCGGATTCTATCATTTGGGATAGTGTGAAAAGATGGTCAGTAACTCTCCTTCCCTTCCTGAAGCCATCCTGGATTTCTCCCAAAAAACCCTTCTCCTCAATCACCTCCTCTAGTCTCCCATACAGGACTTTACAGAAAACCTTTCCAATGTTGCTACTGACAGAGATCCCTCGATAGTTATCCAAAACGTCTTTTTCCCCCTTTTTGTGAATAAATGTCACTTTACTTTCTCTCCACTCCTTTGGGACCTCTTGATTTTCTATGGCTAGATTGAATAGGGCAGTTAGGCTTTTTACGAGTTCCTCTCCCCCTTTTTTGATAAACTCGTTAGGAATTTCATCCACTCCTCCCGCTTTTCCATCCCTTAATTTTGATATCACCTTTCGCACCTCCTCCGTTTTAATTTCGCTGCACACGAAGCTCGATAGGTTTTCCTCGACCTGATTCGGACACTCTGGTGGGTTCCCCATGCCCCATCGCTTATCGTTTACCCTTTCCCAGTGCTTGACTAGTTCTGATGCTACTTGATCTTGCTCGTCTGTACCTCTGCCATCTACTTTAATACTCTGTGGGTTACTTCCTTTGTTACGTTTATTCACCCATTTCCAAAATACGTTCGAACTCAATGGGTGACCATTTCAGCGACTGATTCGTGCTCTCGCGTTGTGTCCTTGGGCAAGGCACTTAACCCCGACTGCCTACATGGGGGTACGATGACGCTGTGCACTAAGGCGTACTGCGCGTCGATGGTGCGCATGTCTTCAACCAATCTAACCCTGCCTGTGCCGCGGTGCAGAGTTCAGAGTTACGAGACGTTGGAAAGCTGGCAGCTGCTCGTCGTTGCTCGGTACTCCGGGTACTCCGGCTTCCTCCACCCGTAAAACTGTCACCGACATGATATGACCTGGCTGTTAATGTGTCGTTAAACCCTAATAAAAAAAAATGGTAAGAAAACAATAAACATATATGTACATATGTAAAAAATATTTTTTCCAGCATCCTTTTCGCGATATCTGACATAAATTGATGTGATACTGCTTCTCATCTTAAGTGATAAAAGAGATAAAACAGGGACAAATAAGTGTACTGTAATTTGTAAAGCAATTTAAATGTAATCCCCGGCCCTGCTGTGGTTTTCCATTCCCACTTTGTCTCTGGGGTGGGGGTTTGGTATCTTGTTGGCCTTTTTACCCTATTCTTTACTGCAATAATAAATGTGCTCTTTACTGTTTTTCATTTCTTTATTTATCTTACTGTGTTAAATATTTTTCTTGTCTGTGAAGTGTCAGTAGGGATGGGGCAGAATAGAAAGGTTAGATTATCACCCACCCCCACTGAAAATTATTCTCTCCTAAAATTTCCAATTTGTGAGTCTTAAAATTAGATTATATTGGGGATGACTCTTCGGAAACATTGATTTGTGCCACATAAAATGTTCTTGTCCTTCAAGTGTCAGGTAGGGGGAAGTCACACAGCTCACCTTATCTCCCCTTGTCTCCCCACCTCATGAAATTTAAAAAAAAAATATTGGACATATGAGTCTTGAAATGGGATTGTATCTCGGAACACCCTCCAAAAAAAAAAAGATTTTTGTATAAAAGAAAAATTCTTGACTTTGTAGTGTCAGAAGGGGGAGGGGATTAACATACATGCACAGATCTTTTTCCCGGATAAATCTGACATAAGTCTTGGATTAGATTGAGGAAAATCATTCAGAAATATTGGTTTGAGAGAAAAATATTATTTCTAGTCCTTGAAGACCCAGGTGGGGAAGATACACTTGTCATGTTACATGTATCTGCCACCTCCACTTCCTAAAATGTTGTCTTCAAAACTGTTTTACATGACAGTCATAAAATAGATATTTAAAAAAAAATACATATATTTCAATAATACTGATTCCAGCAGAAACATATTTGTGAGTTCAAAATTGTTTAAAAAGTCTCATTACATGGAAAGGCAAAAACAAAAAAAAAAACTAGGTGTGTGTGTGTGAGTGGGGGGGGGGGGGGTAATCAGGATGCGGGAAGTTAAATTAGTTCATCCGGGGGAGGGAGGCGGGGTGTAATAATTGTTATACCGGTGCTTCATTAATGGAAATTTCGTATTTCTGTTCCATGTTCTACGATGAATTCCAATGGCTGTATGAATAAAAAAAAACGTGTGGAATTTAATCAGTGCTCAATGGTAGAACTGTAGGTTAACCGAAACCGAACCGAGGTTTTCAGTTTTTTTTTAAAAACCGAAACCGAAACCGTCGACATCCCGTAATCTAAGGTTTTTCGTTTTTCGTTTTTTATTAAATACTCTCTTGCTGCAGAAATTCACAGAAAAATGGAAATGACACGTGACCATGATGGCGGGTGGTCGCTGAGTTTTTCTTCTCCTTCTGCTTGAGGAAAAATTCATGATGAATCTGTTTCTGTGACCGATGATCTGACGTACTTTTCATGTGTATGTGATACCTTTACAATAGAGAGGTGAGCTGGAAGGGACGATGGAAATTTAGACAATTTATTATAATATTATGGATGTTCTTCAACTTTGCTTATTTACAACGTCTATTGTGTTTACATTAGTAACTGATATTTCCTAACTGTATTCGTGTATTCGCGTTAGAAACGTAATGAGGCAGAGGAAGAACGAGTATAGACTGTTGTATAACCTGCTCAAGCAGTCAAATTGTGGTTATAGCTTGGCAAGTGTCATACCAACGTTATTATGATTCCGACTGGACGTCCATGATCTATCGTCATTGTTAATTTTTCACATTTGTCTGCTAATTTACCTACGCCTCTAACTCTGTACCAAACTGTACCTAACTGTACCCCTGTTCACGCAACGATTCTGTTCGCAGCGCTTCTGTTCGCTTCATTGAGATTTGTTTTGTGTTCTGTGTCAGTACTGTGTTCAGCTTGGCTCCATGAACAGTTATAACTGAACCGGCACTCAACTATTATTCACTTCGTGCTCATCGAACAAACCAATTGTGATGTCATTGTGTCTGGGGTGGAAAACCTGTTGCTTCTGCCCGCTCGTTGTCTAACATTAGTGTCCGACTGACCTGTCATATCATACACAAAAAAATCATTCCAATAAAAAAACAAGAGGCCCCACGGGGCCTGAGGGCGCTCACCTGATACTGGCCGAGTCATATCACCAAAATAGCAAGGGATTCTGCCTTGTGGTTATTATCAGTTTTTCAACATAAAAGTGTTTTCTCTACTTAGTAACCCAGAGTGTTCATATGTTAGATCCCCATATTGGGTACTCAATAATTTATCTATTTATTTATTGGAATTTAAGGTCACTTTCTAAGGCTACATCATTACAGAGGCATAATTATAATATCAGGTTTGGTCAATCGTTTATGCCTATTACTGCCCACTTTACAGGGCTTTCAACGCAGGAATTGGTTACTGGGCCCAATTTTATCAATAAACCAGAACTTGAACAAACTTCAATTTGCCACTTCTAAGAAAATCAAAAATCAAATATCAAAAGATTCTGACAGGAGTAACAGAAAAAAAAGATTTTTTAAGAATATTTCTCATACTGAACTAAGTTATACATGGGCTCCCATAGGGAGCCCAAAAATAAAAGCTTCTGAAGCAGTGTTTTGGGAGAAGAAGATTCTTCAACGTTATTCCCATTAGCTACACTGTTAAAAAATGATGACTCGGCACTTTTAGTCCTAGAAAAGAACCTTATGATAAAATTTTTACCATTTTTTTCTTCCGGTCCTAAGGAAGCTTCACACCATATAAAAATTCTCAGTGCCATGTAGTTCTGGAGATATGGGCATTTAAAAAGAAAAACATTTTTTAGCTCCTGCAGTTCCCGTGGGGGACAGGAAAACAATTTTCGGCATAAATTAGGTACTTATGACCCAATAAGCCCTCATATCAAATTTGGTTCAAATCGACTTTTTGGTTTGGAAAATAAAAATTTTGGTATAATTTGGGCTCCCACAGTGAGCCCAAATATGAACCCAGGTACTTGGCTTTACCAAACTTCACTCTCAGCCCCTAAGAATGCTGTACATCAAATATCAAAACATTTTGACTGGTGGATCTGAAAAAAAAATTTTTTTTAAAGAATATTCCTCATATTGAACTAAGTTATAATTTGGGCTCCCACAGGGAGACCAAATATGAGCCGAAGGACTTGACTTGAACAAACTTGAATCTCACCTCCCTAAGCATACTGTATACCAAATATCAAAAGATTCTGACCGGTGGATGCGAAGAAGAAGATTTTAAAAGAATATACCTCGTATTGCACTAAGTTACAATTTGGGTTCCCAAAGGGAGTCCAAATATGAACTCAGGGACTTGGCTTGAACAAACATCAATCTCACCCCCCTAAGGATGATGCATAGCAAATATCAAAAGATTCTGATTTGTGGATCCGAAGAAGAAGATTTTTAAAATATATCCCTCATATTGCACTAATTTGAACATTTGGGTTCCCATAGGGAACCCAAATATGGACCGAGGAATTTGATTTCTACAAATATGTGAATCAATGTTCCAAAGATGTTATATGTAAAATATGAAAGCTTTTAGAGCAGTGGTTTGGAAGAAAACAATTCTTTATTTTTTTCCCATTGCCTACTGTGTTAAAAAATACTGACTCAGCACTTTTTCAGAGTCCCGAAAAAGTACCCTATGATAAAACCGATAGCAATTTTTTTTTACCAATCCTTTCTGTTGGTCCCAAGAAAGCTTCACACCAAATAAAAATTCTCACTGCCGTGCAGTTTTTGAGATGTAGGCGTTTTAATTTTTTTCTATTTTTAGCTCCTGTGGTTCCCACGGGGCTACAGGAAAAAAAATTTCTGCATAAATTAGGTACTTATGACCCAATAAGCCCTCACATAAAATTTGGTTCAAATTGGCCTCTCGGTTTAAAAAATAGAAATTTGGGGTGGGGCCAAAATTTTTGCTCCTCCCATAACATCGCCAAGTATAGACCTACAAACTTCTCTTGAACAAACTTGAGTCTACACCTCAAAAGGAAGCTGCATACCAAATGTCAAGTCTCTGCTATTGCTGGTTCTTGAGAAGAAGATTTTTTAAGAATTGGAGCATTTTTGCCCCACCCCTCTGCTCAATATGAGCCGAAACCTAATTTGCCCAAAAATCAAAATGCCGCTATATAACCCCTACTCACATGAAATTTCATTAACATGCGGCCAGTGGTTTGGAAGAAAAAGACCCAAACACCACCTTCACGCCGGACGACGGACGACGGACGACGGACGACGGACGAAAAGTGATCAGAAAAGCTCACCCTGACTTTCAGTCAGGTGAGCTAAAAACACTCTTTCAATAAATTATCGTTTTCAATGGCCTCTCTCACTACAGACAATGAAGACCAACTTGACAACGAAAAGAAACTCCTGAGAGACGTAGGTGAAACACCTTCCCCCATGGATAAGAAGAAATCTAGGGCGGGGGTCGAACGTGACCTCTTTGATTCGGACTCGGCAAATGATATTTCCGGAGACGAAACTTCTAACCCTATCACAAAAAAATCCTTCATAAAACTGCTCAGGGACCCGACGGTGCAAGACTTATTAAAATCCCTATTTAATAGAGCAGCCGACGAGCGAATCGATCAGCTAGAACTAACTGTCCGCCAACTTCAAACTGAATTAAGGGATAAGGATACAACTATTCTCCACTTGCAAGACCGTGTCGATGATCTCGAACAATATGGGAGACGGACGAACTTGCGACTTTCGGGAATTCCGGAGTCGAGTGACGAGAACACTGACAATATCATTCAAGAGACCGACAGTAAAATGGGTGTGTCATTATCAGTGAATGAGATTTCGCGCAGCCACAGAGTTGGAGCAAAAGTCACCAGTGGGCGTCAGCCAAGACCAAGGCCAATTATTTTCAAATTGACCAGCTACACGACGAGGGACAAACTTTATAGGGCCAAGTCAAGGCTCAGGTCTGTGCGATTCGAACGGAATAATCCATCAAGCGAAACTCACAAAAACTTTGGTGTTTTTTTTTTGAATGAAGACTTGACAAAAAACTCGCGCGTCTATAGCATGGCGCGCAAGAAAACTTGTGCAAGAGCGTAAACTGAAAGAATCGTGGACTTTTGACGGAGTCATCTTCGTGAAGTTCGAAGATGGCTCCGTTAGGCGAATTACAAACCCCACCCAAATTTCTGAGGTAGAGAGCAAATTTGGCCGCCTTCTTATGAACATTGACCTAAACACGCCACAGGTTATAAACCGCGGCTAGGCCTTCTATCTGACATTTATCTTACAATTTTAAGACCATAGGGGTGGTGTACTGGGAGTTTCGATCGGATTACAACTGGGTTGCGATCCGATTGAAAATCTCTGTCCACTTTTTCCTCCCTGCAACTGTAAGATTACTGAGGAATCTTGATTCGTGAAAACCATACATATACAGATGTAAGTGTGAGCTACACAATTGTTTACCGCTTATATATTCTACCTTATAAGGTAGTACTAAATGTATAATGTACCTTCGACCGTCAAAGAGATCGTATCATTTTTTCCCTGTCACTGATCTTAAGATAGACGTGTCACCCAGCTGAGAGCAGTAGGTATCCTCTACTTTCTTCAGTATCGGTCTCGACCACCACCTGGCGAGCAGTCTCCGTTGACGAAACTACCGTTCTCGGTTTCAAGGACATGACTTGAGATGCCTCGCCTGAGCGAGCTCACCGAGCTCGCTCCGATGAGGGGTCATAGGCTATGTCATAGGCTACGTTTGGTAGGCTGAAATTCTAGATCCAATGATGAAGGCATGGTAGGATTCGAATTCGGTCTTACGAGTGGAACTGACCGGTATTGACCTTTGCGTTGGGTAACAGTCTAATTTCAATAGTGACTGCCCTCAGCCCTTGGAAAAATATTGCATAATTTCTTGTCCTCACCCATGAGATGATTCTGAAACCTACATGAGTCCAGTGTATATCTTCGAACCCTTTTCTAGTTTTGACCGTTGCGTTGGGTAAATGACTAATTCGAATTGCGCCTGTTTTCAAGCCGTCGGTAAGATCCGATATACTTTCTCGTCCTAACGCACGAGATGGTTCTGGAACCAATGTGATACCAGTGTATACTTTCAATTCTTTTTATTTTCCAGTGTCGGTCCTCATCGCCGACTGGACGACCGCTTCCTGGCAAGAAACTTGTCATAATTGCAATTGTAACTGCAGTTTGCCTCTAACAAAAAGACATTCCCTAATATTTGAACGTTTTCAGTTTTGGGCTCAGGATCAAGGCTTGTGATCCTTCATTGAAGCGAGCTCGATTAGCTCGATTCTTTCAATGGGGGTCGCGAGCAGTGTTTTAAAGGCTGTGTTTCACACGGCTTGCTCCCTTTTCACTGTAAAAAACCCCTGCCCAACCCGGATAGTGAACGACACTTGCATAAATTTCTTGACCTGTCTATTGTTGCCTTATTATGTCTGTCTGCTCAATATGTATGTATGCGTACATGCACTTGAGAATGTTTGACTTTGAGTCTAGATTTTAATCCCCCCCCCACCCAAAAAAAAGGAAAACCAAAAAAAAAAAAAGATTTTTTAACATCTTTGTCTCGGGTTTATGTAGAAAAATAAATTCACTAATGTCTGTCTGCTCAATATGTATATATGCGTATATGCACTTGAGAATGTTCAGTTTTGGGTCTAGTTTTCAATCTTAAGTCTCGCTAAGGAACCTTCCCTGCTTCGGTCATGGCATTATGATTTTCTAACGTTGCTCTTTCGATTTTCAAATTACGAAAAATTACAATTAACCGGTGTGCAATGTATCACGCTTCATTTGCGATCTGATCGATCGAAATACCTTCTGCGTGATCATAAGCGTACCTTGGTGGTACTTAATGTATTGATACTATATCACGATTTACCCTACACACCCAATCTACCCCGTGCTACCAACATCCAGTGCTATTCTCGCAAAACCGGTCAGAAAATTTCGACCGGATCGTGTTTTTTCGAGATCCGGCCGAAGTCTTATCTCCGCTTTGACGCTTTTCACCTCGTTGTATTACATCGTATTTGCCGGAAAAAGAAAGACACATTTCGCTAAAGTTTAGAGTGCTATCTTTGTTCTGTGTTGATAATGTGTAGATAATTCTTGCCTGGCTCAGTGATTCTGGCGAACCTAGCTATCCCTTTTACATTGAGACTTGGCATATTGGAGACACAGTGTAAAACCTACATCCAACCTCAACCTAGGCAAAGACTGCCTATTGACGATTACAAAAGCTGCTAACCAAGCTACTGTATTTGCTTATTAATTGCCCAGAGGACATGTCCTGTGACCCCTCATTGGAGCGTGCTCGCCGCGCTCATTCCGATGGGAGGTCACAGGCCGTGTGTGGAAATATTTAATCTTTCAGAAAAGGAGCTTGGTGGGCATAGACAACTATCTTTGTAATAACAACCTAAGATCCAAAGAGGTTTATAGAGTCTTAGCTGGCTGCTACATACAATTTACAACCTTGCTCCAGATTCATCATGTTAGGTGGGACACCCTTGACTCCCTCTTGCATTTTTTTTTTCCAGGATGACATCGTTCCAGTATAAGAGTTGTAAGATCGAGCCTATTCAGGGGTGAATCCCCCTCACCCATGCCATTGTACTTCAAACACAACAACATTCCCTTCTTTCCAATTTTCGACACTTTCGTGGCAAGAAGGGTTTGTCTATCGTTCCAAAATGTGACTGCTTTGTGGTAATGGTACCAATTCCTTGATGATTCCCGCGCAACACCCAGTTATTATAAACAGACCTCTATTTCTGCACAAACTCTACGACCCATCACTTAATGGTAGAAGAATTATTAATCTAGACAGTAATAACCAAGGTCATTTTACACCCCTGCGACTTGTGTTTTTCCTTCTATTGTTCCTTCTAGCACTTCCTATGTCATATCGTACTTGTTGGGCCCTTGCCCGGCGTTGCGGCCAGGAGCGATCAACGCAGTTTACATTTATAGCCGTTCAAATTTGATTATGCCTTCACCCCCTGTCTCCAAGACATGGTCCGTGACCCCTCGTTGGAACGAGCCCAATGAGCTCGTTCCTTTGAGGGATCATGGGTTGTGCTTTCGAGATTAGGGTGAGAAAGTTGAGTGTTGCACTAATTGTTCATTATAGAAGTGGTATCTGCCTTTCGCGTTAGGTGGGGGATCAATCACGGTAACTTTTTTCCGTAAGGTATCTTCTTCCTTGCCAACATGTGCTATAGATGTGACAAGTATCTTCTAAGCTGTCAAGCTGTGAACCTCACCAATGCTTCAACGTATTTGTGAGCTATAACATAAGTCTCCCCAACCGCTCTTCAACGCCCCCCCCCCCCCCCTCCCCAACCCCATTCATATACTCTGTCTTGGTGTCAAGTGCCTCTCCCTCAGCACTCCTCAATATCCGTCATGTTGTTTCACCGATCTGATAACTAATGCATTAATATACAGAACATCCACATCGCTTAGTTACAGCAGTTCTCGACCTCGGTTAAGCAGATTCCATCCTAAACTTATATATAAGCACTTACATTCATCCTTTATATATTTACCTTCTACTTTTCTTAGTGTTTTATGTATTCTTTAGTCTTAAGTTCAACTATCCTATTCTCCTTATTCTACACCTCATCCTCTTTTGCCTGGCCAGCTTGAATATAATTTTACTTCCGAAGATATTTTTTTATCTATATCAACAGGTTACATAGTAGTTCACAATGTGTTCCCTTGAATCATATCGTGTTCGGATAGGCACTTTCAATCTTAAAATGTGTTGTAGTAACTTGAAGTATTGTCTGCCCAAAAAAAGTTCCACTTGTGTTTTAACTTATCTGCTCCTACGTCTCGGTGGGGTTGGGCTGCATGAAAGCTTCACTACTATGGTTACGTTGTTCTTTGGCTCCTTCAGTGAGTCCGTTACTTCTGATTTAGTAGATCCGCTGGATGAAATTCCATATCGTTACAGTGATTTCAGCTCTCCTTGTCACCTCGCTGTTCCACTTGGCCCTAACATTATTATTGTCCGGCGACATCGAAACTAACCCTGGCCCAAATTCGTTTAACTCGGATCACAAACAGAATACATTGAAAATTGTCCATCTTAACGTCCAGAGTCTAAAACCCAAACTGGATATCGTTCAATATGAATTCGCACCCAATGACGTCGTGGCATTGTCTGAGACATGGCTGTGTAGCAATGACTCCACATCCGATCTCCTTCTCCATGGGTTTCAAGAACCATTGAGATTTAACCGCACGACAAGGGGAGGTGGGGTTGCAATTTATATTAAAGACGGTATCTCATCTCGACCAAGACCGGACCTAAGTACGTTGAATACGGAGTGCCTCTGGGCAGAAGTATACACAAAACAGAGTAGATCGTTATTGTTGGGGGTATTCTACCGGCCACCCAACAGTCCTCCCGATGCATGGGAAGCCATATCAGCATCCATTGAAAAAGCCAGAGACACGTCAATTGTCGACTTAATTGTTACAGGTGACTTCAATGACAAGCAAGTGGTTCCCTCAAGAAGCGGCTTTTCGGAAATTTTACATTATTTCAATTTAAGACAGGTTGTGAGTGAGCCAACATGTTTCACCGAGTCGTCGGCTTCGATACTGGACCTCTTTGCTCTCAGCGATACAATCCACATGAAAACTTGTAAGGTCCTGGAACCAATTATCCCAGACATGATTCGTTACCACTGTCCAGTTTCAGTCGAAGTCGAATTTTTAAAATCACCACCTCTCTCATTTAAAAGGATATGGCTCTATTCCCAGGTTAATTATGAAGCATTGAATGATGCTTTTTCTAACACTGACTGGGACTCTCTATTCGATAATCCATGTCTCGATACTATAGTTTCTGATTTCACCGACAAAATACTCGATACTGCATCCATCCACATACCCCACAAATTTATTACCACGCGAATAGACCAACCCAAATGGATGCATAACGAAATCAGATTACTGATTAGACAGAGAAAACGTTTGTATCGCATTGCTAAACGCACCGATCTTCCACATGCCTGGGTAAAATATAAACTGAAACGGAACGAAGTTGTGTCGGCTGTTAGGAAGGCCAAAGCGTTATACATGTCCAAAATCCAGTCCACTCTAAGGAGCAATGAAACCCCACCATCACGGTGGTGGAAGACCTTAAAATCATTTATCGGTAGCAGTAATACAGTAGGAATTCCCACTCTCATCCACTTAAACAAAATATACTCATCAAGTGCTGAGAAAACGGAAGTGTTCAACGAATATTTCAGTTCTATCTCAACAGTTGACGATTCGAATGCTTCCCTGCCTGACCCACCGGTCCGTGCTTCTGAAAGTATTGATAGTATCACCCTCCATTGTAGCGAAGTATATACTGCAATGAAGTCGATAAAAGTGTCCAAGGCGTCTGGCCCAGATTTGATAAGCCCGCGTCTTCTTAAAGAATGTAAAACCTCTTTATGTGAGCCACTTTCAATCTTATTTAACATACTGATGAACAATATCCCTAATCAGTTGTGTTGGCAAAATTTTCGAAAGATGTGTATTTAAACGCCTGTGAGCTTTTCTGATTGAAAATAATGTCCTCAGTCAATTTCAGTCAGGTTTTCGATCTGGCGACTCAACTGTCCTCTAACTGACTGACATATATGATGAATTCTGCCGTGCACTCGATGAAGGCAAAGAAGTTAGGGTAGTGTTCTGTGATGTAAGTAAGGCCTTTGACAAAGTATGGCATACTGGTCTTATCTACAAGCTGGAGAGCATTGGCGTTTCTAGAGAACTCCTGTTGTTTTTAAAATCGTATCTTGCAGATAGGTTGCAACGTGTTGTGGTGGCGTCAGAGGCATCTCCGTGGAGACCCATCAATGCCGGTGTTCCCCAAGGGTCGATTCTCGGCCCCCTTCTGTTCCTCATTTACATTAATGACATAACCGATAACCTGCTTAGCAGTATACGCCTCTTTGCAGATGATACTTCCTTATATCTCATTATAGAAGACCCAGATCAAGCGTCGACCTTAATCAATCACGATTTAGCCACAATTGAACATTGGGCTAAAACATGGCTGGTTGAGTTCAATCCTAATAAAACAGAAAGTATGCTAATTTCGCGTAAAAGTAGCACCCATCCACCCTTATTTTTAGGCGATTCTTAGATATCTGAAGTGTCCAACCATAAACATTTAGGAGTCATACTGAATAGTACATGTACATGGAACGACCACATCGATCATATTTGCGCTAAAGCCTGGTGCCGTTTGGACTTACTGAGGAGGCACAAATTTAATCTGGATCGCAGTGTTTTAGACAAAATATACTTTGCCTTTATTAGGCCACTTATTGAATATGCTAATACTGTTTGGGATAACTGCTCTGAAACCAAATCGGCGGAACTGGAAAAAATACAAATTGCAGCAGCTAGAATCATTACGGGGGCAACCGTTAGTGCCAGTAAGACTTTGCTTTATCGTAAAACGCAATGGGACCCATTGCAAGTAAGACGTCGCAAACACAAGCTAATTCAGTTCTTTAAAATGTATCATCGCATGTTACCTCCTTACCTATCCAATAAGGTCCCCCCGCCTGCCTCTTCGACTATTTCGTCACTCAGTCTCCGATCAAATCAAACCACCGAGTTCCTTTTTGTCGGACTCAATTGTACAAGTCTTCCTTCATCCCTAGCGTTACTGACCAATGGAATAATTTGCCCCTGCCTGTCCGCGAGAACTCGTTACTGATTAATTTCAATGACTTTCCTAAATAAGGGAAACCATCGCCCTCCAAGGTTTTACAGTAATGCAAATTCTCGTGCAGCTCAAATATATCATTGTAGGCTACGACTAGGGTGCAGTAACCTCAATTCCCACCTATACGATAATCATCTATCACCAAGCCCTCTATGTCAGTGTGGCGAGCACGAGACTCCTGATCATTTTCTTCTTCACTGTCCAATCTTCTCAGACGTACGTAATTATACCATCAATCTTCTCCCTTTTGAGGCAGCCACATCCTCACTTTTATTTGGTTCAGAATTCCTGAATGACGAAGACAATCGCCTTATCTTTGAAGTGGTACATGACTTCATCTTATCGAGTAAGCGATTCCAATGATTGACCTACGTGTAACAGAACAATGACCCATTCAATTTTACTTAATAATAACAGTACCAAACTAGCACAGCGACACTAATATTTCCCTCCACACCTATCAAATTTCACTGCAACCCAACGCCACCTTAACTCCACCTTGACTCCTTGACTCTATTCGTCGACTCTATTCGTGGACTCTATTCGTAGACTTTATTCATTACTCTTTACCAAATGAATTGAATGATTTAACCTACTCACTTAAGCACTCTTCGAGTGTAGTTAATACATCATGTATTCTAACTGGCCTACTCTCTTTTTTTCTTTCATCTGGTTCTTTTTTTTCACTTTTCTTTTTTCTTTCTTTTCTTCTCTTCCTCTTTCCTTTCATATCTGTCTTATTCCATTCCTGTTGTAGTCCAAACACGTTTGCATATCGTTGCCCGGTGGTCTGCCCCGCCCACCCTTACTACGCGTGATGGTCAGTACGATCAGTGCTATTAATAAAGCTAGCCACCTATATTTTATTCAGTTTTCAGTTTTGGTCTCGGAGACTTGTCTTATGACCCCCCCCCCCCCCCCCGTTGGAACGATCACACCAAGCGCGTTCCAATGGGGGTGATGGGCTGTCTCTGAGGGCATAAATTTGTTTATGCCCAATGAAATCCTTTTTGTAACAGTCATCCCTTTATCCATGTAGGGAAGGAGGTTACGAGGGGCGGGTGGGGGTCCTCGGGTGACGATGTGCGAGTTTACCTACTAACTGTTACCACCTGCCTGAGTGAATTAATAAACTAGCTGGGGAGACGACTTACATAAGCTGTCAGCTTTTTGTCGAATCCCTTCTTTACATTGTAACCCATCTATTTGTTCATCTTTGTTATCTTGTGTACTATTGTGCATTTTGTATTGTACCTTTCTTATTATTTACTATGTAATGTATACAAGTAACAAATTTTCCAATAAATATTGTTTAAACTAAATTCACAGCATGTAGCCATCCCAGAGTAGTGAGAGTACCCAGACACTGCCAGAGGCAGTGTCTGGGTACTCTCACTACTCTGGGAAGGCTACATTCTGTGAATTTCCGACATTTCAGTTTAGTTGTGTTTGCAGCTTTCCTCAAGTTGCGTGTAGGTGTCAGACCTCGAAAAATGGCCAAGCACAATAAAAGTTCTGTATATTTAGGTAATTATTATATTGGCCTTCCTGATTCTTCATGTATTATAGCTTATTTCGGGCATTCATTGAGTTTCACTCAATTTCACTGCCATTCAGTTATGACTCCGGACATAAGAATGAGTTTTATTGAATTTTATTTGGCCTCATGAACAAACCGAAAACCAAACCGAACCGAGGTTTTACTCCACCTGAAAAACCAAAACCGAAACCGAACAAGAAATGTAAAAACCTACAGCTCTACTCAATGGCCATACTGTACATACAACAGTGTTCAGCTTGTACTGATTGATTGTGATTTGCTTTGTACATTGTAAATACCGACATGTACATGTGTATAACTAACACAATGTCTCCAATTTTAAACACACAGAGGAAAAGCTTGCAGCTAAATGTATTCATCAAAAGTAATAGCTTTAACATTTCTACACTTAACATGCATTTTTCTTTTATTATGGACACTTTTGGTGTATAACATGACCCATTTCTACATATAATGACAAAGTACTGTGAAATTGAAGAGCCGTCTAATTTCCAATAACAGTTCGTGTCAAATATGCCCTCAACACGGCAAATGAAATCTAAGAGCTAAGTTTGTATTTCAATCATAATGTTTTCAACACGTGTTCATTTAACTTGCATTTCTGTTTTAAATACACGCACTTGTGGTGTGTAACATGAATATGTAATAGATATATCACTATTTTAGTTTAAACAATAGTTTTATTTCAGTTAACACGTTATATGTATACAAAATTTGAGATATGAGATACAAAAAAACAATACACATAATAATGGCTATACAATATAACAGAAGGCTAGAACACAAATTAAGAATGGGATTCGACAGAAAGCTTAAAGCTTATTAATGGTCGTTTCCCAATACTATTTTGTGTACTATATGGGTAAATTATTGTACAGTTGTGCAGGTGTCCGGGGATATTTTGGACGAGGCGAAACACAAAATAGTGATATATGTGATTTAATCCACAGCCACTCAATGTTAACAAAAGTCAAAAAAATTATATTTTAGAAAGTTTGACACGAGTAAAACCACATTTTAAAACATTTTTTGCTTTCTCTACCCCCGAAAAACAAAATGGGCATAACCCATTGTTTGCTTGCTAGAAAGTCTATTGAAGTTATGACACGCATCAGGAGTTCAGATATTGTGAACAGATCTGTGGCTTCGAAGTGAACTGACATCATGACGTAATTTGTTCTCCCGCTGATATAATGTCTCAGCTCAAGGGTGGAACACTTATTCAATCCCTCATCGAAAGTGCAGCAGATAAACTTAATAATCGTTCATTTTTAAAGCATTTGGAAGAATAATTCTTTTTTTTATCTGAAGAAGAGGTTCGCTTTCCCTCAGGGGTGGCGGGTGGTGGTGCCTGATTGCCGTCTTAATATTTGAAAAAGGGCGGTTTTTTAGGTTATTTATTTATTTACTGGTGTTTAAGGTCACTTTTCTGCAGCTATGGCTAATTGTGACCGCAAAAAAGGTGTAAAGTCGAGTTTAGCCAATCGTTTACACCCATGCTGCCCATTTTAGGGGACTTCTACCCCGGGCACTGGTGACCAGGTCCTATTTTACCAGTAAAACTGAACTTGTTTACCACAGCAAACAAGCACTGCTTCACTTCCGAGGTTTCCACAGGAGTCCTTTTTAGGTTACCAGGGCTGTTGGTTATTAAAAGCAACAAAAAATTAAAAAGTACATTATAATTTGGACACGATGCACACTCAATTCAGTAGCTCTGTCGAGAAAAGCTTGTCGATAATTCATGTGTTAGAAAGTTTTTCACACCTCCTTTGCAGCATCTTTACTGTTGAATGGTTATGATTACAGTACCGTGACAATCGTACAAATACCTAGTTATTGGGACTGTTTCATAACCGTCCCAATATTCAGATATTGGGACTGTTTCATAACCGTCCCAATATTCAGATATTGGTACTGTTTTACTGAGATGTTCTCATCAAAACCGTACTTGGTGCGATTTAAAAGGGCTTGTGTTCATGACAGGGAACAAAAGAAATATTAGGTAGCTGTGGATTAATTATAATTAATCGGATGACGACTGAGAACTGCATGTGATTGATATCTCAATGACTGGGGAAAATTAGGTTACACTACACGAAAACAAGACACTCGCCTGGTTATCAAATCTATCTTCCAGCCGGTTACAATGGCCCTTCTGTTGTCAAATTAAATTTTCAGACGTTTAACGGTGTAATTCTGGTGATTCGACATATTCATCGAAAAATATTTCAGCTTCTGCGATAACAAGCGTGCGAATATTTTCATGAACAAAAATAACTTCCATTGGTCAAATCGAAAGTATAGTATAACCGATAGAACACGCGCGCCATCTATCGACAGCCGACGTGGTACGCCCCATTGTTTTTTCACGGTTTGCCGTTATTTGTACGGTCATATGTCTAGAAACTAACTGCCGGTCATATGACCGTAAGAAATTTCAACCACCATTTCCCTTAGTTTCCAGTAAAAATTACCATCAAAATAATTACGGTCAAAATGGCCGGAGGCAGAGTTCCAGCCGTATAGCCCTTAATCAACCGAAAACCATAATTTAATTCCAGCCATCATTAACCGCATTTTACCTTGAACCAATAAAAACATATGGTTATGCCGGCCTTAGCGGAGAACCGTGGCCACAAGCCATAAGATCCATTGAATATCGGTGACGCAGTACGAATAGTCTACTATTCTGCATGACTACCGAAACATTTATACTCATAAAAAATTGACGTTATTTGATTTTGATGTCCAAGACTGCAATGATTCACTTGGCCACACACCTAAAAATTGATAGTAATACGTTGCTGTTCGTCTTCACAAGCATTGGGTGTACTTCTTGGAAATGGCGACTTCCAGAGTGGCATATGGCAAGGCCGATCCCATAATTCACCATTTTTACCGCCGTGCGAGGTAATTGGACAGCGTGACGGGAGAAATACGTCCAATGGATTAAATTCGCGGGTTTTTCTACGGCAACACCGTTAAAATTAATTTACGGCCTCGAGGCCGTTGTATTTAGCAGTCATCTGACAGTAGTTAACTGTAGAACCACGGTAATTTTTTTACAGTGTATACCAGTCATGCTAATATTGTGTTGTTTTCAAGGCGAAATAAATATTTATCGATTTGAATATACATAAGAGCAGCAAGATATTTAAGAAATAACTGTTGTTTTCCTTCGGTTTATGCGATATAAACCGAAAATTTTCAGCACAAGCTTCATAACTCGCGTAGCGAGTTATGATTAAGCTTGTGCTGAAAATTTTCGGTTTATATCGCATAAACCGAAGGAAAACAACAGTTATTTCTTATAATTTAATCCGGCTGTTATATTAAAATATAAAAAACTATGTGTACGTGAACAAAAAACTTTTAATTTTCGCAAAAGACAACAGTCAAACTCAGGAAAGTGTGCCACAAACAGGCCACGTCAATCATTGTCAAATTGTTTGTTGTTTTGATTTTCGATCGCAGACGACAGATATTTAGCAAGTCACGTAACAATATCATGAAAAACATTTTTTTCCAGTTCCCCCAAAATCATGTTGGGATGTATGAATATTTTATTCGTCTCCCACTTCGGTATATTTTATTAAATTCAATTGTTCCCAAGAAATTATCATTATATTCTTTCTGACTGGAGGCGATGAAAAATCGATCGTTGATCTTGTTTACAAGTTTGTTGTCCATCGATCAGTATGCCGTCACGCCCTCACGGTGACATTTGGATTGAGTGGGCGGGGCTTCCAGAGGGTAGACATTCCAAATTTTGACGTGATTTGGTTTATACGATTTTGACGACTTTCACACTGTATGCTTTCAGCCAAACAAACGCAGAGGCGGGGGCAAATGATTAAATTATAATACCTGTGTATTTTTTTCATAATAATAAAAATTGATATGGTTTTGTTGAAATTGTTTAAAAGTAGTATTTTTTTAGCTGCTGGATTTGCATATTACGCGGGCGGATGTGACCGATGCGTTGGGTAAAGCTCAAAACACGCACGAGAGCCTAAAAACAGAGAAAACATTCAGGTTTTATGTAAGATATATGGACTGAGCTCACTGGTGTCACCTAAGTGTCAATGAGTGCATTTTTCTGGAATGCTGGACATTGCATTTTCACCTCCCAGCGATTTTCTGAAATTCATATAATTTTTGATGGTTATTCCTATAATTGGTGTTTGTAATCTAATAATATTGCGTCCGTGGAAATATTGCTAACCCGTAGAAAGTGGCCAGACCACGGCGGCCGCATTAAAATTCTCTGTGACATTAGCGGCACCCACAGTGCTACTAAATTTCCCAGGATCGGTTTGATTCCCGAGTCATGGCAGTTCTGTGATATATTGTAAGCTAAGTTCCAAAACATGACAAAAACACACAAAAATAAATAATAACTGAAATTTATTTACGAGTGTGGGATGAAATATATGGATTAATCACTATCCACTGCTGATTCAGTCAATAAGTCAAATCTGTTGATATAAATTACCAAATTATGACAACAAAACATGCAACTGGTAAATAAAAGTTAAATTTATACTGGAGTATACGCGTAGAATTTCATCTCAAGAAATGGAACTCTCTAAGTAAAACAACACATGAGGGGGTTCTAAGAAAACTAGCCTAAAAAGCAGAGAGAACGTCCAGGTTTTATGTAAACCGTCAGACCCTTTATTTCTTATAAAACTGCAGTATTTATATTCTATCCAGGTGTATTAACCCTATAGATGCCTAGTTATCCAGGTGTATTAACCCTATAAATGCCTAGTTAAGACTGTACCGGTGATTGACAATGATACTCGAACCAGCCAATAACAGATATTGTCATCTGTTTAAACCAATCAGAGCCGGTAAAACACTTTGCAAAGCAAAAGTAGAATTACCAATAACAAATGCTGCAAACACGATGTCAACAACATGAATCTCCATGACTAATAAAGTTGTCAGTAATACCTAAATATATTTCTTTGAACACACGTACAGTTATAAAACAATTTATTTATTGATAATATTATTTCAAAGACCATTTCTGTTATATCTCTTTGAAATTCGACTCTGTTATGGATTGTTCCTTTACCCATTTTTCATGGAGTTTGCGTGCACACTACCTTTGATGAAGTGTGACGCCCCTTTACTTTCAAAATATATAGATATTCTTTCGCGCTCACGTTATAGATATTTCAGTTAATATGCATTTAATTCACCTCACAACATCAAGCTATTAACTGCATTAGGGGAACTACGCGGTGTAATCATAAAACTACACTTGCTGTGAGTTTTCATTCATAATAATAAATGCCATCAAAAAGTCAGTCAAATCAAGTCTTAATTGATAAACATTTCTTCCGTTGATTCAAAGAAAATGAACGTTTATCGTCTGGAATATATTAGTTGGTCCGAGCAATATGCTTTTCCGACCAGCTGAAACATTCTTCGTGTACACGAGTGACCCGAAATATAGGCGATGGACGATTGTCTAGACTGGTTCAAGCCATAAGAGCAAGGAGTTCTTTACAGAATTAGACTGATGGCTGGTGAACATGCAGTCACATGTCTGACACTTTTACTGTATTATTACACGCCTCTTCTATGAAATCCACATCTACAGCCACACTAAACCATGCGGAAAATGAAAATCCATTGCGCATACATGTGCCGAACGGAAATCGTTGACGGACTATTTTTGGACGACCACGCCTTTCAAACACCTTTATCCACGTGCAGAAATATCTGTTTCCAGCTGAACCTCTCTCTCCTTAGCCTCCCTTTCTAATTGGACCTCTCTCTCTCTCTCGTGCCTCTCTACGCGAGGACAACAACTTTTGTTCCCTCTTCTGTTCCTCCTTAAGAAACTTTTGTAGTCCGGCCCTCTCAAGATCCATTTCTTTACCCAAAGATACTAGCTGGGCGAGTGGGGTAACACTCTCCATTTATAATTACTTTTTTTCAACACTCATGAGACAGAATGAAGAAAAAAAGAAAAACACATAAACCGATGGCAATTAATTCTGAATTTACCTGTATAATTTCATGTAATTAACAAATATTTTGAACGATAACACGGTTATCGCGGACTATTCTCAAGGGTGCTATTGTACTGATATTAATCATTGAAGAGCATCAGATGATCGTAGCCATATAATTTTAAAAGAATCGTTCTTACGAAATCATTTTCCAGGCAGCCGTTTTTACCTTTAAAAGAAATCCTGGTATGCCTCGCCAGTTAATGCCAAACACCTTTATCCACATGGGAGGGGTGTCATGGGGTTGGTTAGCCTCGTCATTAAAAATATTGGGGGACGAGCCAACAAGGAGAGTCGGAATCCGGGCAAGGGCCAAACTCGGTTTGCTGAGCTGAGTTGGGACCGCACTATGATTTTCTTCTCTGCCAAGTAAACTCGAAATATAGGTTCGTTCTTCGTTAGGTATGATTCCTAATCACTTCAGACGTGGAGCGTGGTGGCTCAGTATGTAGAGGTGCAGGCTGCAAGCCGAGAAGTCCTCGGTTCAAATCCCACCTGCCGCAACCGCGTTGTGTCCTTGGGCAAGACACTTCACCCGCCCCCCCCCCCCCCCCCCATTGCCCACGTGGGGCACGGTGACACTGAACTAAGGCGCACTGCACGTCGATGGTGCATCTGTCTTCAGCCAATGCTAGCAATGTCACTGTCGTGGACTCGCAACGGGAGCTTTATACACCGAGTCTTTAATCTTTTGCGTCTGGGTGCGTCTGCAGCTCTGACTGCCGGGGGATCCCGACTAGCAATGTTAATTGTGAAATTCACACAGTTCATGACAGAACTCACAACTTCAAAATGCGCTTTCGAGTTTGCGCGAATTGTCACTTTTCGATTTTGAGTGGATATTCACAACACTCTGATACTAAAACAGGCTACTACGCGACCAACATCTGTGTTTCTAAGGGTTAATACCACAAAACAATAGCCTACACTTTATGTCAGGTGCGTGGCGATCCTCGCTAATGACATCTAAACTAAACCTTTACTTGGGTTTGTAATTTATTCTATAAATTCGGGCTTGTAGCCCTCCTACGTCCACCTAATCTGACAATAGCAGCGTACAACGGAGTTTCGTGGATTGTCCAGTAATTCCACTCCCACGAGACCCTATTAAATGGCGTCTCATAAACGGCTGAACCCAAGTCTCTCTGAACTAGCTTTTCCCCCATAGTTTATACCTTATCTATTCAAGATGCCTAAAAATGGCACGCTACATTTCTAAAGATAGAATCAGTGTGCGCCAATTCATGTGTTATCAAGCGTATCTCGAGAAATAACATATTTGATAGTCGTGATGATTGGAATTAATTTACAAGCGTCAATCACTGCTAGATGAATTGACCGACGATAACAAGAATACATTTTATTATGATTAGTAATATGCCGAAGAAGTATCCCACTGTGAATAGCCTAAGGCTAATTATTCAATTAAAACATTTTTGCTTACAACATAGAGAGAAGAGTTATATGCATACATCTTAACTTGAAAGTCGGAAGGGGGGGGGGGGGGGGGTGCGGGGGGTGGCTCCTCCCTTCTAGACTTTTTTTGCCCTGACAACGTCAACTGTCAAAACTTAGTATAGCCCCGCCTACTTAGAAATTCCGCTTGACCTATATTCACGGAAAAAAAGAAGCGATTGCGTTCTGTTAAGGTATCGCAAAGACAATAACTAAACAAACACATCTTTGTGTATAGAATTACGTCTAAAGTTTGAAGTGAGAATTCAAACCAATCATTATTAACTGCATAATGATACATTGAATAGAACTAGCTCAAATATGCAGGTACTACGACAGTACAAACATACGTACACCACATATTTGACCTATTTATAAATCTGCTCACGGAAATTCCCACATAATCGCACACGTGTTTATAAACATTAGTGTAACCGCAGGAAAAGTAAAGAATAACTGGAGGCAGATGAAAGTTCAACGTGGGTTCTTTATTCTATACCAGATCATCATCAAAAACATCATGATATTCAATAATCACACAAAAAGAACCTTGCAATTGACAATAAAATAAAATAAATTAAATACTGGGTACACTGTACATATAAATCAAATAGAGCTTCTGATGGATATAGATTTATAAATGGAAACTGCACCAACTACTTGCAGCCAAACAATCTTTCCAACGAACACCAGTTGGCACACCCAGTAGAAAAGAGGTCAATATGGCTCTTTCCAGCTAACTGTAGCAACCTCCCCCCGCGGAAACACAACAGAAACCAATAGAAAAATAACCGACTGATGTACCTCGGCAGAATAAGTTTAAGGAGCTCACTCTGCTGGGGTTCAGCAGTATGTCACAATATCGAATGGATTGCCAAACTATCCAGCAAGCAAACGCAGCTACATTTCCAAAATGTAATTACACTGGTAAGTAAGGCTATTACTAGAATTCCAATAAAAGGTGATACCCAAGTATGCCTCCAATATTTCGATAAATAATAAATTCTATTATGCATAAATATTACACATTTCTGTATATTACTTGAATAATTGCAGAAAGTCCACCCCTTATAAATATAAACATTAAGCTAAAAAAAACAACGTAAAGCTTAATTTCCCTTTGAGAAAACTGAAAGCTGCAAAGTGACAACACACGAAAGAGCTCATGCATGGCCAATCATTCGATCTGGTGTAGGAAATAACAGTAGACCTGCATGCCACACTTTGTCTCCCAAGTCTAATTACCACAGATAAGTCCACAATGGTAGAGTAGCACTACATGACTTTCTGGCACCTACATAATAAAAAAAAAATCATAGGAGTGATGGGTAAAAATAAATGCCGTCTGCAATGAAATTACAGATTAGCCTATTCACGGCGCTGGAGGGACGACTGTGATCAGCCAAAGCAGACCATAGCGGATCACTAGGACATCGTAAACAAACAACTGAACAAAGTAACAAATAGTGAAAACTGTATCAAAACTTAAGGTGCTATATAAGTAATAGAATTTTGTTTATTTTGAAATTCCCACCTCTGATATTCCTTATTTTCAAACTAAATGTGCACATATTATACATCAAAATAAAGGTTGAGATGTAAGAACACGAAACACATATGTCATCAACTCATTAGACTGACAGCATGCACCACTGGTTCCTGGGAGTCTGTTACTGTATTCGTACCAGAACTGATAATTTAATAATATTTCACGAGAACAACTTGTGGTCAAATGTGCTTCACATATCCAAGAACAAAGCTAGGCATTCAAAACACTTTCGAACGCAGCGATAGGACTACATTTTGGAAAAGGACAACACTGCATTTTTACTGAAGATGGTTTCCATGTTCGACGGACATGCGCAAATCACTCGATATCGCTAATTTCAATCGAAAAACAAAATCGTAATTCTAAGAAATTAATTTCAACAGGTGTCATGATACCATCGATAGAATTTGGCAACTGTGCATTGTCTATATAATAACAGTAGGCTGTATTATGGCGATCTTTCTCATTATTTGATTTCAGACGGCGTTGTGTATCGATGGTTTTCCGTCCGATGACGTTGACCGGAAAGCGAAAATAAAGTTGAATGTAAACAAAAGCGAAGGTTTTGGAATTTACCCCCATGGAGCTCTTGGAGCTCTCTGGAGAGTTTTGAAGAATTTTGATGCCCTAGCTTTATTTTTGGATATATGAAGTACATATGGCTACAAGTTGTTCTCGTGGTATATTATTTCATTATCAGTTCTGGTACGAATACGGTAGCAAACTTCCAGGAACCAGTGGTGCCTGCTGTCAACTCTATGAGTTGATTACATATGTGTTTCGTGTTCTATTCATCTCAGCCTTCCTTTTGATGTATAATTTGTGTATAATGAATTTGAATTTAAGGAATATCAGAAGTGGAAATTTCAAAATAAACAAAATTTCATTACTTATATAGCACCTTAAGACTTACAAAATACAATGCTTATCAATTATGATCCTAAACAGATTGTTACTAGTTTATTAGGATTTACTGACAATCTAAACAGTCAAGGTAATATGTTAAACGTTTAAGGGCTTTGTCCACCCAATTTTCCTGAAAAACAACCATCAAACTGGGGACATTGGAAACCAAATATTAACCTGTTTCTAAAATATATCATATCTATATCACTCATAGGCATAATGAAAACTGCCCTCTCACCTTGAAATTCAAATGTTGCTTTTGAAATTGACAAACTTTAAACCAATGTTTAGTTCAAAAAATCATCCAAGATCAACTCGAAATGCGAAAAAGGACAAAGGGCATACATTACTGAAGTACCTTATAATGATGCTCTACTGAATTTAGTGGGATTGATAGTTGGGCATGAAAAGTTGAATGAAAATGATTGAAATTAAAATTTAGTTTCAAAACTGGAACTATTTCAGAAAAATAGTATGGTGAGCCAAAAGGGTCATGATGCATGAAAATGGAAGAAACTGAAAATGCAACTACATATAAGATATGAAACAAAACCAATGGATTTGAAATGATTAATAATAAAATTCATGCATGAGAAAAACATTTATATGTATACCTTTAAACCCTTGTTGACGAAATCACGTAAACCTGAAACAAATCATTTTAGGATCAATATGGTAATTGTAATGAATGATGAATGATAAATGAAACTTACAGAATAGAAAATCGTCTTATTGGAGAAACTTCAGTGAATCAGCTTTATAATCTTCCATTAAATGGTCAACCAAAAAGGGTACGTCATAACCATCATACAGCACCTGAAAAGTAAATTGTGGATAAATCATAACTGACGTTAATACATGTAAATAAGAGGACGATAACTGAATTCCTTACAAACTAATGAACCAATGCTTCACACAGCCTGGCTGACCTCATTGCTGAAAAATAAGTTAGCATAAACAGAAACACCCCCCCCCCCCCACCCCTAAAAAAACCTCACACTCACATAGAATAGAAATATCCACCCGAAAAAAACATTTATTAGGAATTCATGCTCTCATAAGTGTCTGCGGATGAACTGTGACGAGCTGTTGTCATTTTCTAACCTTGTTAACCCTTTACCTAGCGCTAGTAGCAGACAACACTCGTAAAAACAATTATCGCATATCTAAATATTTTCATTTCGTTGCTTCCAAAAAATAGGTTGTGACCCCTCCTTGGAATGAGCGCAAAGGGCTCATTCCAACGAGGGGTCACAACCCATGTTTTGAAAGCAAGAAATGAAAATATAGATGAAACGAATGACGATTTTCGTGTATAGCACTGCTTTTCGCCGGTAAGTTAGGTAAGGGTTTAACATATACGTGTAATTACGAAAATGAAATATGCTGAAAAGAAATGTTTGGAGAATGAAAAGCATAATATAGAAGTGTAATTTGTTATATTTACCTCATACTCTGCATCTTCATCACCATCTTCTCCGAGTGTTACATGTAGCACTAGACCGGAGTACCATTCACTACGACCAAAATCGTCGATCCACTCATGGAGAATATGTGTGTTTACGAACAGAATCTTGTCACCATTACCATTAGAGACCTCTGAAGAATCTGAAGCTACTTCAGGAGTACATGTATTATCACTTGTGGAGCTTGTTGAATACTGTGTTGTTCTTCTAACTTTCTTTCTGGCAATCCCTTTCAGTGACTGTTTGGTTATTTTACTACAATACTGCAATGAGAGAGAGAAAAGAAAAATGTAAAATATTGCTTAGCACTTCTGCTCATTGTAGAAACAATTAACACTGAAAGGAAAAACAGGAATTAATTGCAACAATAATACAATGTGCACAAAGAATGCAAGAATCATGAATATCATGTACCTAAACGTTATATCCTGCTTGACGTTTTTAAATACAAATTTTCCAAATCACAATGCATAATATTTCAAATTTCTGTCGCATAAACATAGCTTAGTACCCGGTTGGAAGAAGCTGGACAAGCTCATTCCAAAGAGGGGTCATAAGCTATGTTTTTGTGACAAATATGTCCAAGATGCAGTTATTGACAGATAATGGAAAGAGGCAACTGCTATAAGAACAATCCGACTGATCACACTGTAACATACACAGTTTTTACCCTATTTTATGAACTTAATTACCCATGTGCCAGGCTCTCGGATTCCAGGTTTCTTGCCATGCCCGGGTGCAGCAAGCTCCAGAGGTAAGGCTTTGAAGTGGAAGGCTTTTAATTTTGGCAACATCACATCATTCCATAACTGGTGATTACAATAAAACCTCTCCACATGCAATTGATGTGGGTCCACTCTGCGAATTACCAGGTCAGCCCATGGCATTTTCATAATATTTAGCTGTCCTTGTACTTGGTAATAAAATGCATGGCTCTCCTTTAGATGTAAATTTCCATGGTGCAGTTGCAGGCAGAAGGTTTTATTATTTATTGCAGCTTCTTGAAATGATGTAATGTTGTTCATTAAAACATGCTTGATCCCCAAAATCCCTTCACCACTAGTAGAACCTGTCACAAGTCCATCCACACTTGCACCAAGAAAAGGATTGTCTCTATCAATAAAAAGTCCCCTTTTCCTGACAGTTACCACTTCACCTTTTTCCTTTTGAAATTGTATATACTCCTGTGCAGCAAATATCTGCAACCTGAGCCCCCGTCTTGTGAATGATGTCCCTTTGAATGTTGAGTACAGCAGCCGTTCAACAAGCTTCAGCACAGGGATGTTCGGTCTCCTTTAGATCACCAGTGAAAAATTCAAAGCTGTTATCTTTTTCTTCCGTTCACTGAACCAGTAGCCAGATAAGGATTGGTCTCGAGTTTGTTGTTCGATGTGGTCCATGATAGTATGTGACACGTTTACTTCTTTTTCACAGAAGAAAGTTGTTTTGTCTTCAAGCTGCTCAGGGGAGAGATCGAGCGTGACATCTAAAGATTCCGGACCATTTTTGCCTTCTCGGTCAAGTTGGTTTTTAAAGTAGCCACTTTCCTCTTCCAACGCCCGGTCTTATATGGCTTCTGAGATTGATACAGAGCTGCCTTTTGCAAATGCCTACTTCTCTTGCTATATTCTTCGTCAAAAGCTCGACCAGCTCGTGTTCCAGTCACCTTCTCCCATGTTAAAGGAGCCCAATTCACTCCAAGGTTCTTTCGAAGAAGGGCACCATAGCCACGAAAACCCCACGATCCTCTATTGCATCTATTGAAGACTTTTCCACCATCGAAGTTCATCCTCATCCCCATCCAACATTCTGCGAAATTAGTAGTGGCATTCTCTAGTAACTTATCTGCCTTCTGAGCAATTCTGTCAAGGAGTTTACGAACATCATAATGGAGTGCAGGATCAATGCCGACGCTGTCATTACCAAGACACCTTGCTGCAGCTAAATCATTAGCAGACATTCCTTCTGACCAATATTCAGAAACTCCTTGCATAAAGTCCATTTCCTCAGGTGACAGGCTGTCATCTGTTTCCCTTACATCTGTTGAAGTTGGCTGTTTTGAAGGTGTATATGGCTGCTTCTGCTCTTTAGATTTACAAAATGTTGAACACTTTTCATGCATACCAAAGACATGCAAAACTGAGTTCATGATGTCTGCTTTCAAGAGTTAAACTGTTGTTTGTTTATGTTGAGATGGATTTTCGAATCTGAATGATATGGCAGATCTCACCGTTGAAACAATTCTCACCCTCCTCAGTTTTGTAAGATTATTGCGACCTTTGTAATGAGGGGTATCCACAACGAGTTCCTCCAGCCTTGTGCGTAAGCACTTGGTAATGTGGTTGGCACATTCAAGTTTTTCCACTCTACAGCACCAAATGGGTACCTCTTCCTGTACTCTGGCATACACTGAGCTGTCGCCTTCACCAATCATCCGCATGAATCGCACTCAGTGCATCTTTTCTGCAGCGAGAAAACCTGTTAGGATGATGTCTGCCTCCATTGCCTGACTGGACTCAGTCCAATTCTTGAAACAGTCATGTTGTCGGGGCTCCTTCTGAAGAGTTTCTGCTCTCTGGCAAATGTAGCAATTTTTGTTACGGATGCCCATATATAAAATCTTCTTGGTGACTGCTCCAATAATTACACCAACACCACCGAGTGCATTGTATGTGTGTTTATGGGACCGTTTACACCAACCTCTATCACACACAACAGTGATAGCAGGTATCCCATCATGAAAGTCACCTCTTTCCATTGCCAATTTCCTCTCTTCACAACCTGCGGCTACCATTTCTTCCTGCACACATTCCTCCCATGTGCGACCAATAGCAGTTTCAATTTTTGAACAAGTCTGTCTAGTGAATCCATGCATGTCGAAGGTTGCAACTTGTTCGTTTAATGAATTGCAACCACCACCAGTCACCATGGTTCCCCACACAGCCCTAGCATTAACATCATAGACGTGTTACAAATCAAGGTCACATTTCTTACTGGTATGCAAATAAAATACTTCCAAGCAGCCAGTACAACGCCCAAGGAGAACTGATGACAATCCATAACGTTTCGCTTCTGAAAGCAGCTGATATGGTTTCTGTCCAGATGTGATTGTATTCAAAGCTGCTGGACATTGACACACATGTTTGATGATAATGTGGAGATCTTCATTTAAACTTGTCAAATCAATCAATCGATATCCTTCGAGAGCACATATTTTTTTCTTTTTTAAAATAATGGACACTGTTTTGCCATCTTCAATAGTTTTTTTCACGTGAAACACATGTCGATCTGAAATAAGTTGATGTTTAGTACTTGACTCTGAATTGGTATTGTCTTTCCATAAACGTATGTGCAAACCACTATTATTGATTTCTGTTATTCGGTAATTGCTGGTATCACTGAAATTATCAGGAGATATATGTTTATATTTTCCAGTTCGAGTATGCCGGCCAGTTTTTTTGCCAAATTTGCCTTCTTGGGAATATTTTGATCTTTGACTGGAACTTATTTTGATCACAACAACGGCTTCCCTTACTTGTTCGCCGAAACTTTTGGGATTGTTGTAAAGGACGATATAGGATTTCTTTTTAAATTTTGACATACTTACCCTATTTTCGTGTAAATACACGCTGATCCAAGCTATTTTCATGCATTTTCTATCATATTTTTACAAACTAATAGCATTGTTTTGAAAGTGTATTGTAAACACCAAACACATGGTGTGATGTTGGAAAACTACATACATTACGTCCTCTTCAACACAATAACAGGAGATCACGATTGAAACACTTACCAAACGTTCGGAAAGTCATCAATGCAGGAAGCGCTCACATTAGCACTGAGATCGCAGAAATGAAAATACGTTCTTTTGATTGGAATAAATTTTGTCCATGAACTTCTGCAGACGATTTTGCAACTGTTGCTCCACGTAGTAATTTTCGTACAAGATAGTTCTGCCATCATTACCCGTCTTTCGAGGAATATAATTCTTCTTATAGTCAAACTAACACACAAACGTATCTTTCATATGGCAATCATAACAAATAGGCAGGTACTACGACAGTACAAACATACGTACACCACATATTTGGCCAATTTATAAATCTGCTCACGGAAATTCCCACAAAATCGCACACGTGTTTGTAAACATTAGTGTAACCGCAGGAAAAGTAAAGAATAACTGGAGGCAGATGAAAGTTCAACGTGGGTTCTTTATTCTATACCAGATCATCATCAGAAACATCATGATATTCAATAATCACACAAAAAGAACCTTTCAATTGACAATAAAATAAAATAAATTAAATACTGGGGACACTGTACATATAAATCAAATAGAGCTTCTGATGGATATAGATTTATAAATGGAAACTGCACCAACTACTTGCAGCCAAACAATCTTTCCAACGAACACCAGTTGGCACACCCAGCAGAAAAGAGCTCAATATGGCTCTTTCCAGCTAACTGTAGCAACCTCCCCTCGAGGAAACACAACAGAAACCAATAGAAAAATAACCGACTGATGTACCTCGGCAGAATAAGTTTAAGGAGCTCACTCTGCTGGGGTTCAGCAGTATGTCACAATATCGAATGGAATGCCAAACTATCCAGCAAGCAAACTCAGCTACATTTCCAAAATGTAATTATACTGGTAAGGCTATTACCAGAATTCCAATAAAAGGTGATACCCAAGTATGCCTCCAATATTTCGATAAATAATAAATTCTATTATGCATAAATATTACACATTTCTGTATATTACTTGAATAATTGCACAAAGTCCACCCCTTATAAATATAAACATTAAGCTAAAAAAACAACGTAAAGCTCAAACCCTTTAACACAGTATATTTCAAGTATTCAACCTCACAAACACCTGAACCGTACAGAGATAATTTAATCCCTCAGCCCCGTAGAGCTGACTGATCAAATTACCACTGAACCAAAGCACAGTTACAGGACAGACCTCCTAACAAAGCTGTAATGTGACACAGAAAGCATACTATAAATGGCATAAGGGCTGGATGGGGGGTAAAGCCTAACTATTTAGGATAAAGGCTTAATTTCCCTTTGAGCAAACTGAAAGCTGCAAAGTGACAACACAAGAAAGAACTCATGCATGGCCAATCATTCGATCTGGTGTAGGAAATAACAGTAGACCTGCATGCCACACTTTGTCTCCCAAGTCTAATTACCACAGATAAGTCTACAAGGGTAGAGTAGCACTACATGACTTTCTGGCACCTACATAATAAAAAAAAAATCATAAGAGTGATGGGTAAAAATAAATGCCGTCTGCAATGAAATTACAGATTAGCCTATTCACGGCGCTGGAGGGACGACTGTGATCAGCCAAAGCAGACCATAGCGGATCACTAGGACATCGTGAACAAACAACTGAACAAAGTAACAAATAGTGAAAACTGTATCAAAACTTAAGGTGCTATATAAGTAATAGAATTTTGTTTATTTTGAAATTCCCACCTCTGATATTCCTTATATTCAAACTAAATGTGCACAAATTATACATCAAAATAAAGGCTGAGATGTAGAGAACACGAACCACATATGTCATCAACTCATTAGACTGACAGCAGGTACCACTGGTTCCTGGGAGTCTGTTACTGTATTCGTACCAGAACTGATAATTTAATAATATTTCACGAGAACAACTTGTGGTCAAATGTGCTTCACATATCCAAGAACAAAGCTAGGCATTCAAAACACTTTCGAACGCAGCGATAGGACTACATTTTGGAAAAGGACAACACTGCATTTTTACTGGAGATGGTTTCCATGTTCGACGGACATGCGCAAATCATTCGATATCGCGAATTTCAATCGAAAAACAAAATCGTAATTCTAAGAAATTTCAACAGGTGTCATGATACCTTCGATAGAATATGGCAACTGTGCATTGTCTATATAATAACAGTAGGCTGTATTAAGGCGATCTTTCTCATTATTTGATTTCAGACGGCGTTGTGTATCGATGGTTTTTCCGTCCGATGACTTTGACCGGAAAGCGAAAATAAAGTTGAATGTAAACAAAAGCGAAGGTTTTGGAATTTACCCCCATGGCGCTCTGTCGCTGTGTTTTGAAGAATTTTGATGCCCTAGCTTTGTTCTTGGATATATGAAGTACATATGGCCACAAGTTGTTCTCGTGGTATATTATTTCATTATCAGTTCTGGTACGAATACGGTAGCAAACTTCCAGGAACCAGTGGTGCCTGCTGTCAAATCTATGAGTTGATTACATGTGTTTCGTGTTCTATTCATCTCAGCCTTCCTTTTGATGTATAATTTGTGTATAATGAATTTGAATTTAAGGAATATCAGAAGTGGAAATTTCAAAATAAACAAAATTTCATTACTTATATAGCACCTTAAGACTTACAAAATACAATGCTTATCAATTATGATCCTAAACAGATTGTTACTAGTTTATTAGGATTTACTGACAATCTAAACAGTCAAGGTAATATGTTAAACGTTTAAGGGCTTTGTCCACCCAATTTTCCTGAAAAACAACCATCAAACTGGGGACATTGGGAACCAAATATCAACCTGTTTCTAAAATATATCATATCTATATCACTCATAGGCATAATGAAAACTGCCCTCTCACCTTGAAATTCAAATGTTGCTTTTGAAATTGGCAAACTTTAAACCAATCTTTAGTTCAAAAAATCATCCAAGATCAATTCGAAATGTGAAAAAGGACAAAGGGCATACATTACTGAAGTACCTTATAATGATGCTCTATTGAATTTAGTGGGATTGATAGTTGGGAATGAAACGTTGAATGGAAATGATTGAAATTAAAATTTAGTTTCAAAACTGGAACTATTTCAGAAAAATAGTATGGTGAGCCAAAAGGGTCATGATGCATGAAAATGGAAGAAACTGAAAATGCAACTACATATAAGATATGAAACAAAATCAATGGATTTGAAATGATTAATAATAAAATCCATGCATGGGAAAAACATTTATATGTATACCTTTAAACCCTTGTTGACGAAATCACGTAAACCTGAAACAAATCATTTTAGGATCAATATGGTAATTGTAATGAATGATGAATGATAAATGAAACTTACAAAATAGAAAATAGTCTTATTGGAGAAACTTCAGTGAATCAGCTTTATAATCTTCCATTAAATGGTCAACCAAAAAGGGTACGTCATAACCATCATTCAGCACCTGAAAAGTAAATTGTGGATAAATCATAACTGACGTTAATACATGTAAATAAGAGGACGATAACTGAATTCCTTACAAACTAATGAACCAATGCTTCACACAGCCTGGCTGACCTCATTGCTGAAAAATAAGTTAGCATAAACAGAAACACTCCCCCCCCCCCCCCCACCCCTAAAAAAACCTCACACTCACATAGAATAGAAATATCCACCTGAAAAAACATTTATTAGGAATTCATGCTCTCATAAGTGTCTGCGGATGAACTGTGACGAGCTGTTGTCATTTTCTAACCTTGTTAACCCTTTACCTAGCGCTAGTAGCAGACAACACTCGTAAAAACAATTATCGCATATCTAAATATTTTCATTTCGTTGCTTCCAAAAAATAGGTTGTGACCCCTCCTTGGAATGAGCGCAAAGGGCTCATTCCAACGAGGGGTCACAACCCATGTTTTGAAAGCAAGAAATGAAAATATAGATGAAACGAATGACGATTTTCGTGTATAGCACTGCTTTTCGCCTGTAAGTTAGGTAAGGGTTTAACATATACGTGTAATTACGAAAATGAAATATGCTGAAAAGAAATGTTTGGAGAATGAAAAGCATAATATAGAAGTGTAATTTGTTATATTTACCTCATACTCTGCATCTTCATCACCATCTTCTCCGAGTGTTACATGTAGCACTAGACCGGCGTACCATTCACTACGACCAAAATCGTCGATCCACTCATGGAGAATATGTGTGTTTACGAACAGAATCTTGTCTCCATTACCATTAGAGACCTCTGAAGAATATGAAGCTACTTCAGGAGTACATGTATTATCACTTGTGGAGCTTGTTGAATACTGTGGTGTTCTTCTAACTTTCTTTCTGGCAATCCCTTTCAGTGACTGTTTGGTTATTTTACTACAATACTGCAATGAGAGAGAGAAAATAATAATGTAAAATATTGCTTAGCACTTCTGCTCATTGTAGAAACAATTAACCCTGAAAGGAAAAACATGAATTAATTGCAACAATAATACAATGTGCACAAAGAATGCAAGAACCATGAATATCATGTACCTAAACGTTATATCCTGCTTGACGTTTTTAAATACAAATTTTCCAAATCACAATGCATAATATTTCAAATTTCTGTCGCATAAATATAGCTTAGTACCCGGTTGGAAGCAGCTGGACAAGCTCATTCCAAAGAGAGGTCATAAGGTATGTTTTTGTGACAAATATGTCCAAGATGCAGTTATTCACAGATAATGGAAAGAGGCAACTGCTATCAGAACAATCCGACTGATCACACTGTAACATACACCTGATACCCTATTTTATGAACTTAATTACCCATGTGCCAGGCTCTCGGATTCCAGGTTTCTTGCCATGCCGGGGTGCAGCAAGCTCCAGTAGAAAGGCTTTGAAGTAGAAGGCTTTTAATTTTGGCAACATCACATCATTCCATAACTGTTGATTACAATAAAACCTCTCCACATGCAATTGATGTGGGTCCACTCTGCGAATTACCAGGTCAGCCCATGGCATTTTCATAATATTTAGCTGTCGTTGTACTTGGTAATAAAATGCATGGCTCTCCTTTAGATGTAAATTTCCATGGTGCAGTTGCAGGCAGAAGGTTTTATTATTTATTGCAGCTTCTTGAAATGATGTAATGTTGTTCATTAAAACATGCTTAATCTCCAAAATCCCTTCACCACTAGTTGAACCTGTCACAAGTCCATCCATACTTGCACCAAGAAAAGGATTGTCTCTATCAATAAAAAGTCCCCTTTTCCTGACAGTTACCACTTCACCTTTTTCCTTTTGAAATTGTATATACTCCTGTGCAGCAAATATCTGCAACCTGAGCCCCCGTCTTGTGAATGATGTACCTTTGAATGTTGAGTACAGCAGCCGTTCAACAAGCTTCAGCACAGGGATGTTCGGTCTCCTTTAGATCACCAGTGAAAAATTCAAAGCTGTTATCCTTTTCTTCCGTTCACTGAACCAGTAGCCAGATAAGGATTGGTCTCGAGTTTGTTGTTCGATGTGGTCCATGATAGTATGTGACACGTTTACTTCTTTTTCATAGAAGACAGTTGTTTTGTCTTCAAGCTGCTCAGGGGAGAGATCGGGCGTGACATCTAAAGATTCCGGACCATTTTTGCCTTCTCGGTCAAGTTAGTTTTTAAAGTAGCCACTTTCCTCTTCCAACCCCTGGTCTTATATGACTTCTGAGATTGATACAGAGCTGCCTTTTGCAAATGCCTACTTCGCTTGCTATATTCTTCGTCACAAGATCGGCTCGTGTTCCAGTCACCTTTTCCCATGTTAAAGGAGCTCAATTCACTCCAAGGTTCTTTCGAAGAAGGGCACCATAGCCACGAAAACCCCACGATCCTCTATTGCATCTATTGAAGACTTTTCCACCATCGAAGTTCATCCTCATCCCCATTCAACATTCTGCTAAATTAGTAGTGGCATTCTCTAGTAACTTATCTGCCTTCTGAGCAATTATGTCAAGGAGTTTACGAACATCATAATGGAGTGCAGGATCAATGCCGACGCTGTCATTACCAAGACACCTTGCTGCAGCTAAATCATTAGCAGACATTCCTTCTGACCAATATTCAGAAACTCCTTGCATAAAGTCCATTTCCTCAGGTGACAGGCTGTCCTCTGTTTCTGCTACATCTGTTGAAGTTGGCTGTTTTGAAGGTGTATATGGCTGCTTCTGCTCGTTAGATTTACAAAATGTTGAACACTTTTCATGCATACCAAAGACATGCAAAACTGAGTTCATGATGTCTGCTTTCAAGAGTTGAACTGTTGTTTGTTTATGTTGAGATGCATTTTCGAATCTGTATGATATGGCAGACCTCACTGTTGAAGCAATTCTCACCCTCCTCAGTTTTGTAAGATTATTGCGACCTTTGTAATGAGGGGTATCCACAACGAGTTCCTCCAGCCTTGTGCGTAAGCACTTGGTAATGTGGTTGGCACATTCAAGTTTTTCCACTCTGCAGCACCAAATGGGTAGCTCTTCCTGTACTCTGGCATACACTGAGCTGTCGCCATCACCAATCATCCGCATGAATCGCACTCCGTGCATCTTTTCTGCAGCGAGAAAACCTGTTAGGATGATGTCTGCCTCCATTGCCTGACTGGACTCAGTCCAATTCTTGAAACAGTCATGTTGTCGGGGCTCCTTCTGAAGAGTTTCTGCTCTCTGGCAAATGTAGCAATTTTTGTTACGGATGCCCATATATAAAATCTTCTTTGCGACTGCTCCAATAATTACACCAACACCACCGAGTGCATTGTATGTGTGTTTATGGGACCGTTTACACCAACCTCCATCACACACAACAGTGATAGCAGGTATCCCATCATGAAAGTCACCTCTTTCCATTGCCAATTTCCTCTCTTCACAACCTGCGGCTACCATTTCTTCCTGCACACATTCCTCCCATGTTCGACCAATAGCAGTTTCAATTTTTGAACAAGTCTGTCTAGTGAATCCATGCATGTCGAAGGTTGAACTTGTTCGGTTAATGAATTGCAACCACCACCAGTCACCATGGTTCCCCATACAGCTCTAGCATTGACATCATAGACGTGTTGCAAACCAAAGTCACATTTCTTACTGGTATGCAAATAAAATACTTCCAAGCAGCCAGTACAACGCCCAAGGAGAACTGATGACAATCCATAACGTTTCGCTTCTGAAAGCAGCTGATATGGTTTCTGTCCAGATGCGATTATATTCAAAGCTGCTGGACATTAACACACATGTTTGATGATAATGTGGAGATGTTCATTTAAACTTGTCAAATCAATCAATTGATATCCTTCGAGAGCACATATTTTTTTCTTTTTTAAAATAATGGACACTTTTTGCCATCTTCAATAGTTTTTTTCACGTGAAACACATGTCGATCTGAAATAAGTTGATGTTTAGTACTTGACTCTGAATTGGTATTGTCTTTGCATAAACGTATGCGCAAACCATTATTATTGATTTCTGTTATTCGGTAATTGCTGGTATTACTGAAATTATCAGGAGATGTATGTTTATATTTTCCATTTCGAGCCGGCCAGTTTTTTTGCCAAATTTGCCTTTTTTGGAATATTTTGATCTTTGACTGGAACTTATTTTGATCACAACAACGGCTTCCCTTACATGTTCACCGAAACTTTTGGGATTGTTGTAAAGGACGATATAGGATTTCTTTTTAAATTTTGACATACTTACCCTATTTTCGTGTAAATACACGCTGATCCAAGCTATTTTCATGCATTTTCTATTATATTTTTACAAACTAATAGCATTGTTTTGAAAGTGTATTGTAAACACCAAACACATGGTGTGATGTTGGAGAACTACATACATTACGTCCTCTTCAACACAATAACAGGAGATCACGACTGAAACACTTACCAAAAGTTCGGAAAGTCATCAATGCAGGAGGCGCTCACACTTCGCAGAAATGAAAATACGTTCTTTTGATTGGAATAAATTTTGTCCATGAACTTCTGCAGACGATTTTGCAACTGTTGCTCCGCGTAGTAATTTTTGTACAAGATAGTTCTGCCATCATTACCCGTCTTTCGAGGAATATAATTCTTCTTATAGTCAAACTAACACACAAACGTATTTTTCATATGGCAATCATAACATGTGGCCTTTCATTTGTAATAGTATTGAAGATTTACGAATATTTCGGCGACATGGCACAGCGTGAGGAGGCGGTCCTGATTCTGTAAAAAGATTCTGTACTGTTCAGTCTTTTCTCTCACAACACGGCAATTACTTTGTTATTCTAATTCCACAAAGTATTGTAAACATTAGGGCCCATGCTGAAACCACTCGTACCCTTTCGGATTGCGCTGCCCAGTTTTCAACATTCGCAGTTGAATGTGTAACTTGCCTAATTTCGTGGTTAACTGACAGCTAGCACAGCAACCAAGTCGATTTCGCAATTCTTATTTTTTTCCTTGTCAACAAATTATTGTAATACAGATTTTGTAGTGCATCACTGACATCATAATTCTGTTCTACACTTTTTCATACAATTTGACGAAGGTACTACCAAAAAGCAGTTTTTGGGTCCGTAAATCTTCAATATTCATGCTCCATAAAAACATCTTTTTGGGATTTGGATGAACATTTTATCCATTTAACTGAAGACACTTTTTATGTTATAACAAATTAACAAGCTACACACAACTATCCCTGTCATTATTGCGACATAATCACAACCTTTTGTCTGTGAAATTTGGGTGGACAAAGCCCTTAATGAAAGCGCTTATGCTAAAAAGTTATTTGAATAAATAATTAAATTAATAAAATATGTTCCAAATCAGAACCAGTTTGTGGACATGGCTGTCGGGACAAAGTACCAACCATAATACTTTGTCTAGGCTGCCAGCCCACTCAGAGAAAAAAATAATACATATAAAGTAATATAATACCTGAGAGCAAAAGATGTCCTCAATCACTCCCATGAAAATCCATGAATATCCATGAATTTTAACACCACAAAGATGATAACTTTTCTATTTTATATATATATTTAACAGCCACAAAGAATTTTTCAAAAGCGAAACACAACCATACACATCAAATATTGCAAGGGGAATATCCTAAACTGGACACTGCAGATAACTGCATAACTAAACTGACCAATGGAGAGTCGGTTCCACTAAAACACTACTCACTTCATGACTTTCATGAGATTGGTCGCAGGAAAGCTGGTGAAGTTTACAATCAGACATGCACTAGAAGGAAAGATTAACCTTCTGAATACTGATGCAACTGAAATAAATATTAATAGCACATACGAAACAATCAGTAAAATAATCAGTGCAGATTTAATTCATTGTGATTCAACACAAATTGGAAATGGTGTTTTTCTCCCAGATAAATAAATATAAGACCAATCCCATTTATATTTTGCCAGTTATATAAAATACATTTAACCCATTCTTGGTTACTGCCACATTAGCAGACGATTGATCACGCGAAACTGAACCGATTGCAAAATAACTTGTTGATAGTTGTTAAATGAATTGCCCAGTGTCCTTCTAATAATTGTTTTTAAAGACGTGAAAGCGTGTAAAAAACACAAAACTACACGCGCGTGTGAACGGGTTAATCGATATGGCACTTGTGCCATCGCGGAAGAATAAAACTCGAGGCCTTTGGCCTCTCGTTTTATCCTTCCGCCCTCGCAGTCGTGTCATATCTGTTAGCCCATTCACACGCTCGTGTCGTTCTGTGTATGTATGCCCAAGCCTTCAGGGCACCCAATTAATTCCGTAAGGAATCCAACGGTGTTGTGGACAATTTGTTAACCAACATTTCGAGGAATTTGTACGCAAACCACCGTTGATTTAATGTGATGTGCCTTTATTCCTAAATACACAGGTATTATTTCTTGCTGTTCTAAAGAATATTCCGATCGATAAATATTTATTTCGCCTTGAAAAACAACACAGTATTAGCATGATTGGTAGAACTATGCAGAGTGATCATAAATCTACAACCGTGGTGACTCTTCTTTCATTTATTATTTAGTTTACAAACATGTCCAATAGTATAGTAATATCATGCAGTACGGCTGCCGCAATAATGTTATATTCCAAAAGCTTATCACCTTTACCCAACGAATCGGCCACATCCGCCCGCGTAATATGTAAATCCACAGCTGAAAAAATATTATTTTTCAAACAATTTCAACAAAACCTATCATGTGACCCCTCTTTGGAACGAGCTCGTCGAGCTCGTTCCAATGAGAGGTCACATGATATGGTTTTGTTGAAATGTTTTGAAAAATCTTAATAAGAAATGATATTTAAAATAATAAATTTTGATATCGTCTGCGTTGGGTAAAGGGTTAAACTACACAGGTATTATATCTTGCTGTTCCTGTGTATATTCCAATCGATAAATATTTATTTCGCCTTGAAAACAAAACAATATCAACTTGATTGGTAGAACTACGTAATCATAGAACTACAGCCGTTCATTTATTATTTAGTTTACAAACATGTCCAATAGTATAGTAATGTCATACAGTACGGTTGCCGTGGATTGGTAATTTTCCACGGGTGGGCAATATTTCCACCGACGCAATAATTTTATATTCAAAAAACTAATTACAGGAATAATCATTAAAAAGTTAATTAATGAATCACAGGACAGAACTCGGTACTTCATTACTTAAAATTTTGCTGATTATGATTTTTATTACCTGGTAAATGCATACGCGGACATCACTGCCCACGCGTGGATTACGACCGGTCAACGAGGGCTGTACTGTGACGTCGATCAAATCAAGTCTCAATTGAGAAACATTTCTAGCGTTGATTCAACGAAAATGAATGATCTTGGTAATAAAATACAATTTTCTAGACACAATATATCGTCGCCTGAGTGCAAGAACATTCTAGCACCCAGGCGACGATATTTCCTTCAAACAGGGTATTCCTGTTGTCGATTTTTTATTAGGGTTTAACGACATTTTCAACAGCCAGGGTCACCTCGTGTCGCACAGTTTTACGGTGGGGGAAGCCGGAGTTCCCGGAGAGAACCACCGGGCAGCGGAGAGCAACTGTCAAACGTTCAACGTACTAACTCCGCACAAGCAAGGTAGCATTGCTTGAAGATAAGCGTGCCATCGGCGTGCAGTACTCCTCAGTACACAGCGCCACCGTACCCCCGCGTGGGCCGTCGGCATTAAGTATCTTGCCCAAGGACACATTTCAGTTACCCCTGTTGGCGATCGAACCGGGAACCTTTCGGTTTGAACTTTAACCCTTTACCCAACGTAACGGCCAAAACCGGCCAGCGCTATTCTCAAAAATCGTCAGTTAATTTCCATTATTTTTTCATTTTTTTCACAGAAACATAGGTTATGACCCCTCATTGGAACGAGCTCGTTGAGCTCGTTCCAATGAGGGGTCATAACCTATTTTTGTGAGACAAAAAATTCAAAAAAAGAGTTCAAGAATTTTTTTGGCAAGTGTCGTCTGCTTTTCATGTTAGGTAAAGGGTTAATGCCGTAACCACTGAACCACCGCACTCCATCCTGTCCTCGATAATAATTTATAGAGAATCTGTAGGGAGAAATCATAATTATGTTTTGTAATTCGGTCTTTTAATGACGTGTGGATATTATCTTCATGACTTTATCATTCACATATTCCTACTCCAAACTTCAAACCCATTTGTGCATATTTGAGCCGATTACAAACTAGCTGTTGTTTTTATGATAAGATGTTTTTAAGTGCTATGAACACTCACCATCTACGTAGAATTTATTTTTTTATTGATGTTTAAGGTCACATATTTATGCACAATGGCTAATAATGACCGAACTACGTAGAATAAATAATAAAATAAAAAATATTACTGACTGTGCTGCCAACTTTGATCTTAAGATGCTATGAGCCAATATGTGGTCACGCCCCCAGCGACATGGCGAGAGGGGGTGTGGGGGTGTCGCAGCCCCTCCCCCCTCAATCCTGGCCAAAATTTCATACAGTTGGAAATCGGAGGGCAAGTCATGAGAAGTTGGAAATTCCATCTATCTGGATTTTAGAGCTTCTTTGGTGATGCTGATGTCTCCTTTACTTCCCAAAATTTCCAACTCTGCTTCAAATCGGCAAAAAATCCAGCTGTTACTATTTACAACTACATTGTACGCAATATCTAGCTTCATATGTATGCATGATGTCAATCGGTACGAGATTTCTATAGTACGTTTACTTACAGTAATAAAAAATCCTCGAAATGCTCTTCAAGAAAATCGCGTCATGTAAAATCGTTATCCTGAGTTAATTCCATCATTCACAGGTACAAAATGATGAAACATCGAAAATTAACTATTCCTGCACAAGATCTGATTTAATATTTTGACAGTGTGAATTGCTGAAAGTTCTCAGCTTGAGCATTTTTTAGCACATTTACAATTCCCAGAATATTACCAAATAATGACAACCTGATAATTCTATCATAAATGTGTTTGCATTTCAGTTACTAGAATCAATTTTATGCCTCCTTTCATGGCTTCGTTTTTTAAATTTTTCTCGGTAGTGAATTTCTAACTAGGGGAAGGGACCGGGAGGTGGATTCCCCCTCCCGGTCCCCCCCCCCCCCCCAGTTGAAAATTCACTACCCCCCCCCCCCCCAATCGGAAAACCTCTAGCCACGTCCCCGCACGCCCCCACAACATTAGGGAATTTTACAGACTATGTTTTTTCCGAAAGTCCCATAATTAAGAAATATTTTAAGATATGTTTGCCATCTGGCGACCGGGGCATTTAGAAGCTACAGGCGTTTGATGTATCAGCTTATAAAAGCATGTGTACAAAATTTTGCCAAATTGTCTACGAGGTTTCATGAACAAGCCAAAAATTTGAAAGACGTTACCACATATAACTGACCATACTGTCTTGGCTATGAATCAGTATATAGTCACGCCAACCCTACAACTCACTCCGCTCAGCCTACTTCCCACCCACCCAACACTACCTCACCCCACCCCACACCATCAACATTAACAAATTTTCAAAAATTATGTTTTTTGAAAGTCCAACATTCAAGAAATGTTGCAAAGCATGTTTTTCCAGCTGGTGACTGCAACTTTTTATAGTTTTCAAGTATTTAGCTGGCCTGGTTTTATAAGCAAGCTGGTAATTTCAATTAGTTGAAATTGACCATACCATCAAGGCTGTGGGCAACTATTATTAGAGGAGAAAAGAAACACAAGGTTTTTTTCTGTGGTAAATACATCAAATGTGTTATGGATGATTATTTCATTGTTTGGATTTTGATGTTATTTCTTCATCACTGAATAAATTTTGACGAGTTTTGTTGTCTTAACACAGACGGCGTTTGCATGGATAACGTTCAACCGTGGGTACCCTACGCGATTTCCTGATCAAAATCAATAGCGGGTGTGCCCACCCCGGGCTTCGGTAGCTGCTCTAACTCTCCTTACCATTGACCCCCATCAAATTGTTGTATGGTCCTTTGTGGGATGTTATTCACTCCTGAAGAAGGGCATGCGTGAGCTGAGCGACGTTGTTTGTAGTGACATGCATAACGGGCAAGCATCTACAAAGTGTATCTCCCAGAGAGTGTTTACGTCAAATCACGAAATCCCATCTCATGTAGTTGGGTAGGCATCCCACTTACGGAATCCCTCTACGGATGTGTCTGTGGTTACAGAATCCCGTTTTCATCGTATGTGCCAATGTAAATGGAATGTAAAGACCAGGCCTGAAAATAAACTGTCTGACATTTGCAAAATCAGGTCCACAGAGGGTGAATTTGATGATGCTATCCCATACCATGGGCCAATTTATCCTCTATGTATTTCTTTCTGTTTAGTTTTGAGTCCCTGATTCAGATTGAGGTTCACAGAGGGTAAATTTAGCAGGGTAGCATCACTAAATTTACCCTCTGGGGACCTCATTTTGCAGATGGCAGTCTGCTTATTTTCTGGCGTGGTAAAGATCAATACGGGATTAGTTGAATGGAGCAACCTGGTTGCGCTTGTAAAAGACCTGACCGAAGGCAAAGTCGAGACAGGGTCAGGTATAGGTATGAAGTATGAAGTAGTGCTACAAGTCAATAATAGTGGTACAAAGCTGAAAGGGCGATACAAGACAATAGTATTGGATAACTACAATAGTGATACATCACACGGTAGACAGAGGTGAGTGTGGACAAGTCAGTAGTGGTGGTGGTTTAAAACCTATGAATGTCTTGGGGTGGTCTAAGCAGGCCTTAGGAGCCATAATTATCTTCAAATAGATATCCTCAGATAAGTATCCCCAAAAGGTATCCTCAAAGGGTATCCTCAAATGATACATCGCCATGTCATGGGTATCATCAAATACCTGTATGTGCCTATGTGATAGTGAACAACGTGTCACTTAGTGCATTAGCTCACAAGCACATATTGGCACATCCAAGATGTGCCTATGTGCTACCTGTAATGTGTGCAAACTGTAACACACATCTACCGAGACATAAGCACATCTCGGTACGATCAACATACAGTTTCTCATATATAAGGTACCTTAGATTGCACTAGACCGAGGCATTGTATAGATTGATGCAGGCTTAGATGAATGGGGTGATCTGATTAAGCCTAGATTTGGCCAAAGACAGATGTGGAGACATAATCTCGGGGTAGCTACTAATCTTGTACTAGTGCTACCAGTCTGTAATGGTGAAGGCATCCCCCAGAATAGTGGTAGCCAGTAGTAATAGCACAAGGTAGTAAGGGCACAAGACAGCAATGGTGACGGAGGACTATAGTATTGGGTGAATACAATAGTATTGGATCACACGGCAGACGGCTGTGACTAGTAGTGGTCTTGAAGCTATGGGGGATGCGGGAGTTGTCTAGAACCCAGGGGGCTGAATAGCGCGGGGTGCTGCTTAGGTATCCTCAGATATCCGTATGTACTTATGTGATGTGCGCACATTATACATAAGCACACAATCACATATCGGCACATACAGTATGTGCCTATGTGCTACCTGGAATGTGTACATATTGCGCACTAGCAGATAAACACAACAAAGGGCGACAAATATTTATAAGGAGATGGGGAAAGTCATAACATAGCTTGTATCTGCATAGGTAGAAACCATGGATTTGGGGGAAAATCCGAGCCAAATAAACAGTTTTGGGTGATTTGGAGGAATTGTTTGGGCCTAATAACTCACATTTTGATGAAACGCGTAAATTCTCGATTTTAGCGGGTAGGTTTAATAAAACGCGTATAATTCAGCAATTGTCGAAGGAAGGTTAAAATCTTTATGAACATGATTGGCACAAAGAATATAGCAAATTTGTAAGGCCTAATCGCGGCCCAGCTGGTAAAAACTGTTGAAACTATGGCAGGTTAACTATGTTGAACTGTTCGAAATTATACCGATTGTTTTCCTTTAAAAACATTTCGAGTTTGAGATGAACGACTGCCTATGAATTATTTGCCGCCCAATGGATTATATCAGGCAATGTGGAGCCATAAGTTGCTTTATTTTCTTGTTTAATTATACTGTACAACAAGAATATTGAAAATTTCCAGATTTTCGTGATTTTTATGGGGTAGGGATAATAAAACGCTTATAATTTAAACAGATCTGAGGGATGAGTTACCATCTTTGACTTCATCATAGACAAAAATAATGTTAAAAGCTCTTAAGCCCCAAATAATGTCTCGTTAGGAAAAACTGTTGAAATTATGTCTGGTTAACTGCTATAAATTATTTCAAATGATAACGCTTTTTCAAGAATATTGTAACGTTCCGCGCGATAAAATTCCGAACATGATACCGACGGCAGCATATGGATTATTTTTTGACTTACATATTAAATATGACATTTAGAATCACTCGTTGGCTTTATTCTGCTCTTTATTCATATTGCACGGCAAAAACTATTAAAATTCATTAATTTTCTTTATTTTTTTTAATGAATACAATTTTCTTCATAGTTGTGCACGGATTCGGGAATTCCAACATCACTTTTCTTATGTGTCAATAACATATATCCATGAAAAAATCGGTCCCAACTTATTCGACCCTGGGGAGGGGTTAAGTCACAATTTTGGGTGTTGGCCTCAACAATGAATATCCGACTGTACTTCTAGAATCCTTTTTCATCGTTTGGGCTTATGTGTTACATGTTTTTGCGCACATTGTGCATAAGCACACGAGTACAAATCGGCACATCCAGTGAGTTCCAAGGTGTTGCATTCAATGTGTAGTACACATTGTGATACAATGTGTACTAACACATAAGCACATCTCAGTACTATCAACATACGCTTTCTTATATGTTATGCACCGTATATAGAGAGTAATCGCTTGACTGGACTGGTTACGTGAAATAATTCATGAGAGGTGAGGGACGTTGTACAAACATGAGTGCGCGAATGCGCACGAGTGTTTTACAATATAGTCCCTCGCCTCGAATGAATTATTTCAAGTAACCAGTCCAGTCAAGCGATTACTCTGTTTATTACTTTTTTATTATTAACGATAATTATATTATTTAACCCTTTACCAAACGTAACGGCCAAAAACTGCCAGCGCTATTCTCCAAACTCGCCACTTAATTTTCATTATTTTTTCATTTTTTGTCTCTAAAACATAGGTTATGACCCCTCATTGGAACGAGCTCGTCGTCTGCTTTTCACATTAGGTAAAGGGTTAAAAAAAGCGAAAAAAAAACAACAAACAAACAATGAAGTCCCCATTACACCAACGGCAAAGCGTCTTCGTTTGCGCGCACGGATACATGATACAATTGCTGATTGCATAATTCACTTGTGAAGTTGTCGTCTATAATCAAACCCGCAAATCCCAGTAAATCATCAACTACCACGAACCGCCTGAGGCAGACTATACTTGCCAATGATGGCTATCTACTCCATCTGACTACACGTATAAGTTGCAGACTCTACTTGCCCGAAAATCACCATCAAAGTGCCCCCGGGGAGAGGTAGCACCTTTGTGAGAGGACCCCCTCTCACTCTGTTCCTCATCCGAGGGTAGAGCCAACAACCATCAAAAGACAACCCAACAGCCTCATCTGACCATATCACCAGAGACACCTGTCGAGTACCCGATCCTTTTCCACCTTCACCACGCCCAGACATGCAGCTTCCAAATCCTCAACTGTTAAAGAGGGTCGAAAGAGGCTTGGCCCACGGCGTCCCCGCGCTACGGCGCGCGAAAACATTCAACCTTACCAGTAAATCACACTTTGGAAAGTAATAAAGACTGTTAACCCTTTACCCAACGTAACGGCCAAAATCGGCCAGCGCTATTCTCAAAAATCGCCAATTAATTTTCACTATTGTTTTCATTTTTTGTCTCAAAAACATAGGTTATGACCTCTCGTTGGAACGAGCTCGTCGAGCTCGTTCCAACGAGGGATCATAACCTATGTTTTTGAGACAAAAAATGAAAAAAATTAGTTATTCAAGAATTATTTTTGCAAGTGTCGTCTGCTTTTCACGTTAGGTAAAGGGTTAAAGCTTAGATGAATCGAGCAATCTGGTTGCGCCTGTTGAAATCCTGTCTGACAGAGTCAGGCATAGTTAGGAAGTATGAAGTAGTGCTACGATAGCAATGGTACAAAACTGTAAGGGTGGTAGAAGACTATAGTACTGGGTGAATACACTAGAGGCAAATCATAGGACAGATAGTCGAACACAAGATGGAAGCCGATGGTAAGACTACCTGGAGCTTTTTGTGAGCTTGGATTCCCACTTATGGCATCCATCCTATAGAATCCCTTTTACAGAATCCCTATAGAATCACGTTTTACCAAAATGAGTCGAAGAGCTGTATGTGGAGTCACTCGTTCAAGCAATTGTTCGAGAGCTCATTTGTTCGATAAGATTCGAGTCGTTTGAGCAAGCAGTAGTGGGATACAAGTATGATAGTGATATAGATTGGGACCCGTAGCAACAGAAGTGTACTAAGAGCAGTAGTAGTATGACAAGTTAGTAATGATTGAGGCACTCTAGAGCGTGACAGATTAGTGGAAGCCAGTAGTAATGATACAATGCAACAACGGTGGGAGGCTGCAAGGCTGGTAGAACACCATACTGAAGGTGAATACAATGCAAACTGATCATAGGATAGATGGAGATGGTGATGACTATACACAAGTCAGCAGCGGTATTCTTGAAGCTATGGAGGGTATGGGGTGGTTTAGAAGCCATGACCTGAATAGAATTAGGAGCCATAAATATCTTCAGATAAATATCCTGCAATACGTATTCTTCAAAGTGTATCCTCAACAGATATCCACAAAAGGTATCCCCAAAGAGTATATCACCATGTCATAAGTATCCTCAAATACCTGCATGTGCCTATGTGCTGCATGTGATGTGTGCACATTGTGCACTTGCACAGAAGCACATATTTGGAACATTCAGCATGTGTCTATGTGCCACAAACACATCTAACACACAAACACATCTAGGAAAGTCAGAATACTTTATATGGAGATCGGGGAAGTCATAACATAGACAGGACAGACCAAGGAATGGAGAGAATAATAAGCTATGGAATAGACTAGGATAGGCAGAAGTATGGGATTCCGAAGGAATCCGAAGTAGTAAAACAATTGTCGGGTTGTTTGTGGTAATTCTGGGTAATCAGATTGACTCTAATACAGAGGATCACACTTTATATGCTTACATGCTAGTTTTATAAGTTTGTAGGTGATATTAGAAGCATTTTATTGTCCTATAGCATTATGTGCTCCTATTAAAATGAGGATTCTTAAGGAATCCGAAGTAGTACAACTTGTCGGGTAGTTTGTGGTAATTCCAACAGAGGAGTCGGGGTAAGTAGATTGACTCTTATACAAAAGAAAGTAATTTTGGGTTGCTTTTGGTGATTTGGATGGATTGTCAGGTCTATTTGGGTAATTATATGTGCCCCTATTCAATCGAGAACACCCTACAAACATACCCCTTTCCTATTAGAGGGTTTCGAGTCACATAGCAACCGCGTGTTACAATAGAATCCAAGATGGCGGCCTCCAATTGACAAAATGGACGACGGAAGCAGCGCGTATCACCCCAACAACACGCGTTGCGCATGCCCACAGAGATCACGTTTCACTATGAAAATTGCGTCACAACATGGTTGCTTACGGGACTACCATGACAACCCAACATGGCGGCACTGGGTCACGTGATTATGACGTAACTTGAGATCCACAACATGATATCCATAAGATGGAGGTCGAAACGAAATATTAATAGGTACGCGCTTATTATAGGAAAAATATTATATCATGTACCCGGACGACTCCCCATCTTATGGATTTCATCTGGTGAATCTCATGTAACGTCATGCTGCATGACTTAGCGGCACCATGTAGTGTTGTCATGGTAAAAACACCCATAATTCATATACAAACCAAGGACAAATTTAACGTTGTAACAGTAAAATTTGTTTAGCAGAGGTCGTGGTATTTACATGCGCATTACTGAGTAATGACCCAACCCTTCATGACAAACATCGGTGTAAATTGTAGCATTTTGAAAAAGCTTTCAGAAAATCATAACCATCAAAATTTACTAATGGAGGGGGGGGGGGGCAGGGTCGATTAGCATCTCAAGCACTAAAAACATTGAGCATTGTTTACGGTGTCAGTTAAGGTCCGGACAAGAACATGTCACAAAGAAAAGACATTTGACGCATAACTACGACCTTGATGTGTGGAAGGTACATTTGCTGTGCGACACATTGCCAACTATTGATATGTATGCGCAAGAAGTTTCATCGCGTTATGTCAAGAAGAAGAAATTATGGATTGGACGCGGAAATGCCACTAAGAAAGTACTTCTTTTTAACCTTTGGCACTCAACTATTACCTTGCTTGACCTTGGAATGTATAATGTACACGTCGTATACTGGTGACATATATGTGTAAGACGTTTCATTAATTTATGTTAAGTTGTGGAGAGGATATGGTCTTGCAAAAATGTCACTCCGAAAGGGCATTATAAATACTTGATACATAACTGTGACCTTGACCTTGAGGTATGGATTGTAAATACGTTTTGCTACACACTGTCTACTGATGAGGTTTAGGAGTAAAATGTTCATCAAGTTGAGTCAAGTAGTAAGGCAATAATGGTCCGGACAAACAAAATGTTGACCACAGACGGATGGGCGCCGGAAATGCACAGCTGTAATCTTGTCTTTGCAGGTAAAATTGATGTGTGACGCATCAATAACTAACGATATGTATGAGCAAGAAGTGTTATCTAGTAGGGCTGTCACGATTTTTAAATTTAGGAATCGATTAATCGTCGCAAATAATCGATTGATCGTACCTAGATGACCCCCATCTCCTTCTCTTTGAAGTCGATAAAAATGAAGTTGAAGTCATTTGACCTACCTCAAGTAAACAGCGAAGACGATCCTCTTTTAGTTACACTCAAAGCTTTGATGTTCTGAACTTTTGAACCGTCAGTGTAATAATCAAGACCGGTCGTCAGTTGCGAACTTCGCAACTGCCGACCGGTCTTGATTATTACACTGACGGTTCAAAAGTTCAGAACATCAAAGCTTTGATGAATGTACCTGAAAGACAAATGCTTCCAATAGCTTCTTGGGGTTTAACATCGACGTTCTTAACTCTTTACCTTTAGAAACAATAGTTTTTTCAACATATTTTCTTTTAATTATTAAACGTCTAAAACGGGATATAATTTACCGATTATTCGACAGCGAAAAATACTAATCGATTTCGCCGTGACCGATCAACAATTGATTAATCGATTAATCGTGACAGCCCTATTATCTAGTTCTGCCAAGAAGTAAAGCAGTTGTGGTCCGGTCAGTTAAATGTCGCCAAAACAGGTATTTTTAGCATTTGACACTCAACAATGACCTTAAGCATTCGGCCTCGTAATTTACACATTGAGCAGTTGAAAAAAAACTAAAATTAAACAAAATATATTACGAGACCTCCTCATGGGAATAGACTCGCCCCAATGAGGGATCATATGATATAGTTTGTTGAAACTGTTTGAAAAAGTTGAATTTTATTAAAATAACAAATGTTCATATCGTGTGCGTCACGGGAAGGATTAACCTTTTGAACACTGCAGACTGCAATTATTATTTTATCCTCCCTGTGTATTGATATTGGACTAACCCATCTCACTGTAACGTGGTAAGGTAACGAGCGTTCAATGGGTTAATGTGCATGCCAATGTCTGGTAGTGGGTCGGTCTATTTTTTCTGCTTCAGCTGTTGGTGTAGCCGGAGTAGAACGAACCGGTCGAAGGTCGAATTCATTGGTACAATGAATCTAAACTTGCCTCTGGTGTTGCATCTCACTTTCTTTGCGTTCAAGGCTTATTGTAGTACTTTTTGTGATTTCTGTTGAGTTTTTCAGGCGAGTGCCGCGAAGCTTGTCAACAAAACATCTAGGCCAGAAAGAGGTACGCGCCGGTAGCATGTAGCCTCACGCATTTTACAAACATGCCTCTCTGTTGGTTGAGATTTTATTATGCTTCGTCCGATAATTTTATACTTCTTGATATTCTACTCATGCATGCATGTCTGCCAATAAATAATTTATCCCCTGTCTTCTTGTTGACTGCATAAATTAAATTGCTAAAAAGAACTAACTCTTTGTCTGACGCGCGCCGCTTAATTCTGTCCAAGGTCTTAATAAAAACCGTTATTCGCATGTTCTTCATTTGACTACAATCAAAGGATAATCGATGACCATTCGATGGAACCATTAACAATGATTAAAAATCAGAAATGTTCCTGTTATTAGAATTAAAATGGAAATGTCATCAACCAACCAAACCTCCCTTGGTTAAAAAGGTTAAAGTTATACTGTAGAATATAATGTAAGTATATTGAAGAATTGGAACGCAGAATATCTCGGGCTCTTCTTTCTCCCTTTCCCTTCCTTGGATCAGCAAAGTCTTAAAGTTTCGCGTGTATCTTTTCTGCTTATCTGTTCCCTCGTGGAATCATACAGGACCGTTAACAGAACTATTCGTAACAATAATATGGAACGTCTTGACAAAAGGTGAGAATTTAGAAGAATGCTGAAATATATAATCCATGATTATATCTTGCATAAAATCGATGATATTCAATGGTAGCAACTGAAAGCTTTCCACATTGATTATTTGGGGTAGGCCAATTATTATTAACTGTCTGTTCATGAAACAGCCAAATTGTTTACACGTCAAAACTGCATTGCTAGATGGAATGTTAACCATTTGAACCATTGTGGTATCTTCTATGGCAGTTCAATAGAAGCAACTGGAAGAGTCCATATTTATTATTGGGGGGGTGGGGGGGGGGGGTAGACCAATTAATATTTTCAACTTGCAGCCTTGCGGCTGCACGTTGAAAACATTGATTTGTCTACCCCACACTTTAACTTAGAAGCCATTCCACTTAATGAAATCGAGGCTGCGCGTCCTACTTAATGAACGCATACCGAATCATGTTCCTGGGCCGGAAAAGTGGCCTCTCGGGTTCACCCACTTTTGTAGTAACTGACTTTTGTCAGAGCTCATAGTTTTGAAATAGAAATCGCCAGGATCTGTTATAACTCTCCATATTTGTAATAAATCTCCAGGTTTTGTAAAAAAAGAGGTCCAAAGTTTTGTTATAACAATCGGCAAATCCAGTCATAAACAACAAACTGATCACCCGTGTTGCAGAAATCGACAGGTTTTGTAAGACCTTACTATGACATTGGATTGTGAAATAACATCAGCAAATAATACACTTCTCCATTTCTTAACTTTTTAGCTGGCATTTGTGTAGTGGTGTAGTTTTGTCCAAGGAGTTACGAGTCCCGACTGTAGCCGAAGTTACCTTGAGACGCTCAATGACCTAACGCTGTAGTTAAAATTTGGCACCTGGGGGTACGATTGCGGAGGGTTGGGTTTCGATCATGCTGTGGAACATTTGGGACGTCGTGATAGCTCTGACGTAAATGGCTTCACGATATGCGTCTTCATCACTATCAAAAATATTGTGCTACCATTTACGACCAGGGGTAATTCTGCCTTAGAGGTAGCATGCACTGTGTTTCGCCGTTAACAACACCACAACGTGATACATTTAACGTCACATTTTTGTATAATTCATTACCTATCTTTATACCATGATTACATATTCTACAAGCCTATGACGTAAGTTTTAGCTTTACACACCAACCGTGGTGAACACGCCAGCAATGGGATTTCAATAGTTAAAATTTACACCAGCAGTGGCACTACATCCAAGTTGACCTTTGGTGACGTCGAACCTGAATGCAACTTTTCCAAATTTATCGCACGTCGCCTCGCGAAGAGTGAAATGAAAGTGACAATTATTTATTACGTTTTAAAATGAGTTTTCCCATTAAGACCCTACAACTTAACAAACATGCACTGTCTCGTGTTAATACAGCATCCAGAACTCGAAATGGTATGTTATGCAATTAAAATGAAAAAGGCCCCATTTTCATTTTCCATTTCGTTTCGGCGATAAAATTGACAGCGGAAGTACCGCCCACCGATGCTCGTGTAAGCAAAAACAGATTCGCACGTAGGTACGTCTGGTGCTCAGTAAAATCGAGAAAAACTAATAGCGACTCTTAATAATCTGACGATCATGGTATAAATAAAATATACCCAGAGTAGCTTGGTGTACCAAATGTTCATCACTAGTGGTGAAGTGGTGTTAACCGCGCGCCAAAGGCTCGCGGTTAACACCACTTCACCACTCGTGGTGGACATATGGTACACCATGCTACTATGGGTATAATATATATATTTACTAATCGTTGTTACTTATATACTCCTCTATTCTTGAAAAGCTGAGTTGAAATTTCCCACCTTGGGCTAATGTTTTCAAAAGGGTAACGTCCTGGGCCTCGGTTGTCGCCGATGTCACCTTATGATGCCATTTGCGTTACATGTCGTTGCAAACTCCGTCTTTTAGAAAGTTATTTGATCAAATTGGTCTAATTCTTGTCTTTCACGTCATTTTATGACCTCTTTAATTCCTTGCAAGCAGCAGGCGGATATTCCTACCCGGGACACAAAATCTCTTACCACCTAAATAGGAAAGAGTTGGACACATTTAACTAACCTTCTCTCCTGTAAATTGAATGAGCTTTTTGAAAAATGATTTCTTTAGTTAAATTTACATGAATTTTTCACGAAATCTAGTCATGGATACAATTAGATTTGATAAAAAATATTTTGAAAATACTCAGCGGGACACGAGTTAATTTCACCATCGATCTCTATACAATTGGATTTTATTTTTTTATATTGAAGAAAAACCCAAACCAATTGATACACCACAGTTTACTCTGAAAGGAATTATAAACGCAGAAAGAATTGTTGATTCCAAAACACTTCCCTCGCAAAGTAATGTTAACCCTGCAATGCAATCGAATTGTCCCAATGAGTCATATGAAACCTTTCTAAACATCTATAGGAAACCTTATGAAATAGCATTCCCCTTCAAACGTGGTCGTCAGAACAAACCAAATTATTAAACAACAATCCCGGATGACAAAGGAGCTTGTTGTATCCTCCAGCAATACAGAAACAATTTACAGCAAAAAACTCAAAGCTCCCACCGAACGGAACAGAACTGTAAACACTACTGTAGAATTTCCAACAAGGTAAACAAAGCAATACAAAGCTATCTATATAGAGATATCCTAAACGAACACAAAAACAATATGTGAAGAACGTGGCAGGTTTTAAACAAAGCCATCAATAAAGGAAAACGTGAAGCCAGATTACCCTCGTTCTTCGCCCAGGACAATATCGAAATAAGCGAACCCATGACCTCTCAAAAGAATTCAACATCTTCTTTATCAACTTTGGAAAACGACACCCGAACAGAAACCAAATAATTCATACTCAGACTACATGAACAACAATGTTTCTAACAGTCTGTATTTAATACCCACAAATCCTACAGAAGTCAACCAAGTAGTAAATAAAATGAAGCCAAAATTATCTAAAGACTGCGATGATATCACAACCTGTCTTCTTAAGCATACGATAAACGAAGTACTGGATCCTCTGACACATATAATTAACAGCTCTTTCATAAACGGCAAAGTACCAGACAAGATGAAGATCGCGAAGGTAATACCCATATTTAAACCAGGTGACGATCACAGCTTCACAAATATATACACTTCTGATATTCTCAAAAGTAATGGAACAAGAGCACCGCTGAGGCATGGCAAAATACGGCCGTTTTTTTTTTTTTTTTGGTTGTCAAGTACAATTTAGGCATGTTAATAGCATTTAGGTAATAGAGTAGACTCCTGTTAATTGAATGAAAATTGTGTAATATGTCGAAAAATTTCCTTGATAATCAGCGATAATCACCAAATTCCATATGTTTATAGATATATTTGGCCTCAGTACATCCAATTCAGACAACTAATCTATTATATGTTTTTGTCTGAGCTCTATGAGCTCAGTCAAACAAGATATAATAGAATAAATGCACAGTTTATCTCTAGAATACAGGAAAGTGACCAAAATCTGTTAACTGAATACTCATATTAATTGAATAATTTTCATTGGCAAAGTGGCTATTCAATTAACAGGGTTCCATTGCACTGTTGACAGTGCCAAGTGCTGTATCTCATGTAATGGGGGATACACAAAATAAAAATACAGCTTGACATGAGGGTAATGTCCCTCAGTTTGTACAGCAAGGAGACTGGGCAGTGAACCATACCAAATATTATTGAAATGTAAGCACTTTTGACTGAGTTCTGCCCAAGAGAGTGAAAACATATGTAAATAAAAATGGGCCGCTAAAAACGGAAATCGAACCCAACCTGTATTTTGTTGTACTAAATCCACACGCCAAATTTAACTCATCTCAAATGATTACAACTAAAGTTATCGTCCGGAAATAAGAACTTGGGCAAAATTCTCATAAATAAAGGGACATAACTCTACTAAAAATGGGCTGCTAACGACGGAAATCGAACCCAACCTGTATTTTGTTGTACTAAATCCATAAGCCAAATTTAGCTCAGCTCAAACCATTACAACTAAAGTTATCGTCCGAAAACGAAATGTGTCCACAGACGGACAGACAGACGGACGGACAGATGGGCGGCGAGACCATTTACATAATACGTCCCGTTTTTCAAACGGTTGTATAAAAACAACATCTGAAAAGTTTCGTGTCAATCTGTCAAGGCGTTCGGTTTTAAATGAAAGGAAACCAATTTTTTTTCAAAAATTGTGTTTTCAAAGGGCCATAACTCTGCAGCGGATGGACTGAGAAACACCAGTATCGAACTTGACCTGTATTTTATTGCTAAAAACAACATCCTAAAATTTGATGTCTATCCGTCAATGCATTCGACTTTAAATGAAGGGAAACCATTTTTTTTTAGAAAAATTGTGTTTTCAAAGAGCCATAACTCTGCAGCGGATGGACTGAGAAAAAACAATATCGAACTTGACCTGTATTTTATTGCTAAAAACAACTTCTGTAAGTTTGATGTCAATCCGTCAAGGCGTTCGACTTTAAATGAAGGGAAACCATTTTTTTTAGAAAAATTGTGTTTTCAAAGAACCATAACTCTGCAGCGGATGGACTGAGAAAAAAACAATATCGAACTTGACCTGTATTTTATTGCTAAAAACAACTTCTGAAAGTTTGATGTCAATCTGTCAAGGCGTTCGACTTTAAATGAACGGAAACCAAATTGTTTATGGACAGACAGACGAACAGACGGACAGACGGAAGGACGACGTTCTTACTATTTGGGTTTAAGGGCTACGAAAAGAACCCCAACCCCTCCACCCTAGAACTTATATTTAACCCCAACCCCACGCCATCCACTCAAAACCACACCCTAACACTAACCCTACACTACCCTGACCTAAACCCTAAAACCCCACCTCTGACCCTAACCCCCACCCTCCTGGGACCTAACCCTCCCCAACCTTAAGATCTACTCTGGGGCTACCCCTAACCCAACCCCTCCCCTGATCCTAACCCCACCCTAGCCAGACCAAAAGGATTAGGGCTATTTTTTTGGTTTGGTTTAGGGGCTACGAAAACTAAAACCCCACCCCTGACCCTAACCCCACCCTAGCCAGACCAAAAGGATTAGGGCTATTTTTTTGGTTTGGTTTAGGGGCTACGAAAACTAAAACCCCACCCCTGACCCCAACCCCCACCCCCTGGGTTCCAACCCCCTGCACCCTTAAGCCCTGCCCTGGGGCTACCCCTAACCCTAGCCCCACTCCTCTCCTAACCCTAATACTACCCTAATTTGGAGGTACCCCCCTAAAAATTATACTACTTAACAAGTTTAGTTGACAGACTCATAACATAATACGTCCCGTTTTTTATAAACGGGCGTATAAAACCTCATGGAAATGAGACTTACTAGTTTCCTCAATAGATTTAATCAAAAATATAAATGCGAATGTCTGTATCTATATCTCTCTCTATCTCTCTCTCTCTATCTCTCTATCTATCTTTGTCCCGGGTGAACTCCTCCGTTTCTCGACAGATCGATCTCAAATTTTCGTCCCTGCGAGTAACATGGGATGAGTGCCGTGCCCATGCAGAGTGACCTTGACCTTGAAATTGATTACCTTGACCTTTTATTTCGAAAATGGCTGGGCCGATCGGGCTAAAATTTCATATGTGCGGGTATATTGACCCATCGATCATTTTGACTTTATCGGGGTTCCCGTGCGGGGTGACCTTGACCTAGAAATTGGTGACCTTGACCTTTTATTTCGAAAACGACTGGGCCGATCGGGCTAAAAATTCATATGTGCGGGTATATTGACCCATCGATCATTTTGACTTTATCGGGGTGCGCGTGCGGGGTTACCTTGACCTTGAAATTGGTGATAACCATCTTCTCCCGTGCAATGCCGGGTATCACCCGCTAGTATTTTATATCCTCACCAATACGGGTTCCGAAAACGACATAACATTAGTCATCTAGTTCTTCAACTCCTCAAAAGCACCGCCATCGGAAATAAGAAACAGGAAGAAACGGCACCTTAGCATTGTTTCTGGATCTACCAAAAACCTCTGTTACCATAAATCACGAAATACTATTAGGTAAACTGGAAAAATATGGCATCCGAGGTGTCGCCGACAATTGATTTAGAAGTTACTTGTCCAACAGGTCTCAATATGTTATGTGCAGAGAACACAAAACGGACTTAGCCAAATAAAGTTGTGGTCTACCACACGGCTCAATTTTAGGCCCTGTTCTTTTTCTTTTTCTTTCAAAAAAGTAGGGTAAATTTGATAAAAGTGAGATATTTGAAGAAATATTTTTATATTTTCATCAAAAAGACAAGTGAGGCATTGCGACGCGGGTCCCGTATGCTCTTGCATTGTCATCTTGGAAAATGAATCGACGGCCGTGACGTCGCCCAAATGGCACCACATCAGCTGCTAACATGTTGTCAGGGTAGTACTGTCCTGTGGCACGCCTTTGGATGACATGCAATCCTGTTCTGCTTGTCATGGTTATGCCACCCCACACCATAACAGATCCACCACTAAAACGATCGTGCTGTCTAACGGTTACGTCATGGTATCGTTCGCTCCGCCGCCGCCACACACTGTGAGTGAACCTTGATTCATCGGAGAACATGACGCTGCTCCACCGACGATTGTCCCAGCGCTGTCGTGATCCACACCAATTACGCCTTGCTGCGATGTTACGTTCAGTCAAACGTAGAATTATTCGAGGTCGTCGAGCGTACAAATTCCAGTTGTGTAGGCAATTTCGGATAGTCTGACCACTGACTCGCACATCTGTGCAGCTGCTGTCCAATTTCTGAGACACTTTGATGGCGGTTACGTAATGCTGTGGTTCGGATGAAACGATCCTGATTAGCAGTGGAAGCCCTTGGACGACCTGACCGACGTCTGCCATCAACACCAATTTCCTGTCTGACGGTAGCGTGACGTCAACCTGCTAATCACTGATTGAAAAACGTTCCGAATTTGAGCCACTGCAGTCTGTCTGTTTCCAGCTTCCAACATGCCAACGGTTTTAGATAGGCCATATCACTGGACCCAGAACTAAAATGGTTAGATCTCAATTCCTCATCATGTGTCACATAACTGGTTCTATGTTCATTCGTTTGGTTACAGTCTGTTTGCAATCACCCCATCTTCCAGGGGGGTGGCAGTTATATAGCCAATCTGGCTGTGCCACTTCCTACGGTATACTTCTTATTACATTTGTGCAAAATGTTTATTTGTAACCATTTTACAAGTATGTGCACCGTGAATAAAGAATCTGAATCTGAACCTAGAAAAGTGTCTCCACCGCGTTCATCTTTGTAGGGTGGAACTTACTATAAATAAGCAATGCTCGCCAATTTTCGATCGCATTTTAAATAATGTTCTTTGATGTCTGCGCAAATGAATATGTTGATGATGTGCGCGCTTTTCATGGCAATACAAACAGAATATTTACAACGTATTTTAGTTATTATTGGCAAAACACAAGTGTCAAGATTGGAAAGTTGATATAGAGAGTAATCGCTTGACTGGACTGGTTACGTGAAATAATTCATGAGAGGTTAGGGACGTTGTACAAACACGAATGTGCGAATGCGCACGAGTGTTTTACAATTTTGTCCCTCGCCTCGAATGAATTATTTCACGCAACCAGTCCAGTCAAGCGATTACTCTGTTTATTACTTTTCATTGTTAACGATAATTATATTATTTAACTCTTTACCTAACATAACGGCAAGTGCTATTCTCAAAACTCCCCAATTAATTTCCATTATTTTTTCATTTTGTTTGTCTCTAAAATATAGGTTATGACCCCTCATTGGAACGAGCTTGTCGAGCTAATTCTAATGAGCGGGTCATAACATATGTTTTTGAGACAAAAAATAAAAATAATAGCTATTCAAGAATTTGTTTGGCAAGTGTCGTCTGCTTTTCATATTAGGTAAAGTGTTAAAAAAACAAAAAACAATGAAGTCCCAATTACATCCACGGCACAGCGTCTTCGTTTGCGTGCACGGATACATGACCCAGTTGTTGATTGCATAATTCACTTGTTAAGTTATCGTTAAAACTCAGACCGAGAAATCCCAGTAAATCAACTTTGGGAAGTAATAAATAGTGTTATTAGTTTCGTGCAAGATAAACGCCATGGCGTTTTACTGTTTTCACGTCTTCGGGCGTCGTGGACTTGGTGGAGATATTACATTGATTAACTTGACGCCATTTTTTTTTGGGGGGGGGGAGGGGGAGGGGGAGGGTGGGCAGTTTGAACGGCAACGTGACCACAACGTTTTGGCAATCCAATTGTATATAGATAAGTTGATGGCATTTACTTCTTACTTACAAACGTCGTCATTTTCGATGAATCTGAGCTAAAAGTTAACACCTGGGCAATCTTGTCTTGAAAGCATCATATACTACATATCGACTGTCTGCCCAAACCTCATATTCTGACGTCAACGACTGTATTCGTCTTTTGCTTGTGTTGCAGCAATTCATTTGTATGGCAATCAGTGGTGCGTCCGGTTTTCTATCTCTCCGATACATATTCTATCTAACGCATGTTGTGATTGCAAAGAGATGAGGATCAAGGAATTGATACTTTCGTGAATCCGTTTGTTAATTTTCCTCCAACCAGGCCAAACCATTGCTGGTGCGGTGTGTCTTGGATATCTGTCACACACAAACGTATTTTAATTGAGCTTTCGCACAATTGGTCTGAACAAACGTTTAATGTCGAGACTGCGAATGCAGTCGAGAAAAACGTTTTTATAGGATTTTTTCTCAGCTGTTTGTGTACACTTCTTTATGTGATACAAACAACCAATTAAATATGCTGGGCGGGCGTATGATAGTATCTATAAAATAATTTTCGCTATTTCGCCCCAAGCTAATAAGATGAACATCAAAGCAATGTGCAATTATTAACTCATAATATCATGCAAGATTTGAAGTTAGATTTTGTTGGTTATGAATCCTATTTGTAAAAGCGTGGTAGCGTACAAGAAAGTGTATGGAGGGCTGATGGAGTGTCACAGAAGGAAACAAGAAACACCATTGACGCTTTGCCTCAATTAATATTTTCCGTTAATCCTTTTATCAAGTGTACTACCCGCCTCCAGGTTTCCAACTTGCGGTATTAACTCTACACGTGTCCACATCCTTTTCATATTAGCCAAAAGTACGCGTGAAGTGATTACTGCTGAAATACTCGAGATCAAATTTTCCACCCAGATAAAAATAAAATAAATGTGTTTTAGCCAGTTGAGGTACATTGTTGAAACTGTCTTTGTTTATTTTTGTGCAATGTTTGCAGAATTAAAGAGTACTTATCCTGCTACAGACTGCAACACAGGCTTAGAGATTGCTATCCACTCAACCTATAAAGCTTATTATTTATTTATTTATTGGTGTTTAAGGTCACATACTTATGCACAATGGCTAATCGTGACCGTGACAGTTTGACGGGTGGAGGAAGCCGGAGTACCCGGAGAGAACCACCGAGCAACGACGGGCAGCTGTCAGCTCTCCAACATCGTAACTCTGAACTCTGCACCGCAGCACAGGCAGGGTTAGAGTGGTTGAAGACATGCGCACCATCGACGTGCAGTACGCCTCAGTACACAGCGTCATCGTGCCCCCATGTAGGCATTCGGAGTGAAGTGTCTTGCCCAAGGACACAACGCGGTTGCCGCAGGTGGGATTCGAACCGAGGACCTCTCGGCTTGCAGCCCGCACCTCTACCAACTGAGCCACCGCGCCCCCCTATAAAGCTTATTTCACAGACAACGATAATGCACCTAACCGATACATCCAGATCATTACAGCAGACAACTAATCCTTTTGTCATATTCCGTTTACGTGACCAGATCAGCGAGAACAACATGACGCCATACGCGTCGTGTTTGTAAAACTGTCGTACGGAAAATCTTTCAACGCCAATGACGTCATGGGAGCCTAGTTTAAGACAGGCATTATACGGATTACGCAAAGTTGAGACTCTCGTTTTTCGGTGACCCAGAATTTCGGAGTCAACTACTGTCGTATTTAGGAACTATTCGTGCTAATAATGACGAATATTTGGTGAGGTAATTACGAAAGCCTCACCGTTTTTAGGTGTAAGATGTACGCCGTCAGTTGAAACCTGAGTTGGAGACTCCCGACGACACTGTTGTCACACTGTACATAGTCATATTCGGAAACCGGTCTCACTCGCGACATCGTAATATAGGACCAAAATGAAAGGGAGGGAGGGGGGGGGGGGGGGTGTTGGCATTTTTTGCAATAGGAAGTCCTTTTGTGTGACTTTAGGTTGAGTAAGCAAACAGCCTAAATTTCCGGACTACATTTTTCCTCGAAGGGATAAAGCAGTTCAACATGTGATAATTTAAACCAGATAAACTTGAACGGTACCTTCACAGAACATTGAGCGATTATATAATGAATAATATATCAGAAAGTAATATGTGAACTCACGAAGTAATTTGTTTCGTATGTGATTTGAAAACGTATATTCGATGGCAGAAATCCTTGTGTGTGTGCCGAGTTTAAAATGATATTTACGAAACGAGTCCAATAAGTTCGGTCTACAAATAAAACCTGGGTCAAGTTGAAGGTTCTAGTTGTCATGCTATTCAAAACTCGAGTAAAAGATGCCGAAATGGCTCGAAAATCAAATCAAAACAGTGCTTCTTATAAGGTCTCAATATGTATTGATAACTCTTCAAACGCCGATGGTAACGTCCATGTCAATTCAATGACATGAACTGGAAGAGTCCATATTCATGTTTGGAAGTTGACCAATCAATGTTTTCAACGTGTAGCCATGAGCTGCACGTTGAAATTCTTTATTGGTTTGCCCCAAAATTCATTGAGGAACTACGTATATGAAGTTCCGACGTTTCACGATCCTGTAGAAAAAAACCCGGACCTACCGTTTCCAAGGGATTAAAAAGAAAGCGTTGTTTGGCAGAACTCCACAAAATAGTTGCTGACGTCATTGTTTTGAACCATTCATTGATTGAATTTTATTGACATAGTTATTCAAAACTCATTAAGTGATGTCACTAGAAGTGTATTGTAAGCGATTATTATATTTTGCGCACGAATACAATTGAACTCATTTTGGATTACTTCCGGAATGTAATTGAATGTTCATGCTTTACCGCGTTTAATGTATGAGTTTTCTAGTCATGAAAAGGCTCAGATCCGGATCCATGTCTGTCGCGCCCCAAAGGCACACAGGGATGGCGTGGGTTTGTCCATTTCCTTACCACCCTGGTATCTTGTATTAGTCATGAGATGTCATATGAGACAGGAAGGCATGCTACTCCAGGAAGCAAAGGGGTCAAGGAAATTGTGCCCCCCTCCCCCAGGATAGTGTTTTGTTGTGTTTTGAGTCTTGCTACTCGAGTGTTCTTTTGTTTGTTTTCTTTTGTGTTGTTGTTTTGGGGGGTTAGATGTTTGGGGTGGATGGGAGGATGCCGCAATGGGCAAGTAGGGTTTAGCTCGAACATTTGTTTTGTTCTTCAAGCAAGTATAGTCCGAAGCTCAAAGGTGTGTCCTATGCGAGTATCTCAGTTGCAATGGTAGTCTGCCCTGGTTATGTTAGGGAGAGAAATTCAAAGGCTCCTTACCGGGGTGAACAAAATTCCAAATGATCTGATGAACATTGTTATTTGTACATGGATATTTTCTGAGTGGGTAGGCCCTCGCATGATTACCCTTAGGTAATGTGAAAAACACATAGTTTTACGGTTGCAAATGAACGTTCCGGTACTATGTACCTAACATTTGTGTTGCAAAAATGACATAGAATTAGACCGATCCTCAGTACGTTTTGTTTGTAATGAATCAGCGGCGTAACTACGGGGAAAGGGGCTGGGGAGCCTTGTCCTCCATAAAATATTTGCTTCCCCCTCACCATAAAATTGTCCCAATGCAAGTTTCGCATAACATAGAACCTGAAAATGGTCTCCAGTATAGGGCTACACACGCTACAACTGCCTCAGATTCGATTTTTGAGCATCGAATTTTTCCATTTTTTTCGATAGGGGCTTATTCACAACTAGGATCCTCCAGTTGTTAGCCCCTCCTCTGGGGGGTAACGACAAATATCATGTTACTACCCCGCCCCCTCACATACACACACACAAAACTGGCTAGGACACTCCCTATTGTAGAATCCTGACCACGTTCTGTAATAAACGTTTATTTTGGTAATGTTACTTGGAAATTGTAAATAAAAAAGCCTGTTAGTTCTGTAAATAACTTAATTCGCAGAGCCAGTTGCAAGACGTAGAGTTTGGTAACCAACTCCCGTCAGCACTCAGTGAATAAAGTTGTTACATAGTGTAAAGTCTATGTGGTTTTTGAAATGAGATTTCGGTACGAAACTTTCATTCCGGCCAGTTTTCCCAGTCACAGATCTCTGAGTTGTTTTTAAAACTCTTATCCAGACTGACTAATATTGCAGCGACAGTTATCAAAGCATGCCTTCTTCGAAGGCATGCTTTGATGATGTAGTTGAAATACTGCAATATTGCAATTTTTATTAGTCTGGTCTTACGCTATCGCAGTCGAGACAAATCAGGTTTACCCTTCTCAATCGGTCATCTTTCTGGCGCCCAGCACAAATACATAAACGACAATGCTATTATACTACCACCTGGGCGCTAGCGACAGGGGCGTGGCTAGGATTTCCTATTGATCGGGGCATAATTTTGGGGGTGCCAGGTCGATATATTCCACAGACATATCCGAAGGCCTGAGGTGGGTTGGTATGACCCTCCCATTGGTGGGGGTTCGGGAGTCCCAAGAACCCCCAACAATGGGGTTGGGGTGGCAATACCCACCCCACCTATGGTAGTCCCCTCTCATTGTGGGGGTTGGGGAATATTGTGAAAATTCAATGCGCTAGGGGCGAATCTGGGTCCCTCTGGTGCTTTAATTTCTCATTTGGAGGGGGCACTATAATTTTTAGGGGCCATGGCTCCCTAAACCACCCCCCCCCCCCCCCCAACACACACACCCACACACTTGGCTACGCCATTAGCTAGCGGTTAAAGGTGATGCAGTTATCTATTTCTAAAATAAATGATATAATGACATATACATTTATTTCCTCATTCGTAATTATATGGTGCAAAGAGTAATGCTTTGTTGCAAACGTCCTTCAGTTAACACGCTTGCTCAGCGAGATGGATTGTGAATAAGGTGTGGAAAAGAACAATTTGATACAATAAACTTTTAGAGTGTTGTGAGTGTTTTGTATATTTATTTTCGTGTTTGGCTGTTTAAGGACGATTCGTCTTTTTCCTATCAACGAATATAAAAGAAGAGAGCTTTCTTATTCTGCTGAGTCTTGCTGTGTACTGTAGTGAATAGACTGTGTGGGTTAAAACCCTCTTTCGGGTAATAATGGTGTGGTATCTAGTCGTCTAGATGTGTTGTGTACACGAAGTCTTAGAGCTGTGACAAATTTAGGTAAAGCTTACAAAAAGAAATCACAAGACATTAAATAGACTTAAGAATTTAATTACGAAAGCTCTTTAGAAATGTAATTCAAAATGTGGCATAGTTGTTGTTTAACTGAAAAACCAAATAAAATGGGTAATTCCTTATTCCCAACCCTAATCCTTGCACTTTGTAATCTTAGATGCTTACCTATTATAAATATAAGCCTTATCAAAACTTTTCGAATATATTAGAGGTAATTAATTAATGGTGTGGAAACGACCGTGTACAAGCAAACGGCTTACTGTCGAATCCACAGACATCTTCATGTTGTATACTGTACTCACTGAGGTTGGAAATAAATATTCTTGAAACTAAAACTTTTCCAAGTTCAATAAGATTAATCAAGGCTTTTCCGAGTTCAAAAAATCGAGTCAAGGCTTTTCCAAGTTTAACCCTTTACCCAACGCAGACGATATAAAAATTTATTATTTTAAATATCATTTTTTGAAATTTTTCAAAAAACTTCTACAAAACCATATCATGTGAAGCCTTGTTGGAACGAGCTCGTCGAGCTCGTTCCAACTAGGGGTCACATGATATGGTTTTGTTGAAATGTTTTTAAAAATAATATTTTTTCAACTGCTGAATTTGCATATTACACGAGCGGATGCGCCCGATTCGTTGGGTAAAGGGTCAATAAACCCAGTCAAGGCTCTTCCAGGTTAATAGAGTATAGGCAGCTTCCGTCGCTTTGCCCAAAAAGTGGCGAAAGCATCTTATGTACAATTTGACACATAATTTTAGCCAATCATAAAATTATAGTAAATTTACTGCCTTGATTGTATTATCATTTATGTTTTCTGTTTCATAGAAATTGTTTTTCAATGTCTGGAAACGATGAAATAAACAATTACCAGCTTACTGACGAAGTGTTCATCCGGGGGTGCCGTTGAGCTGGCACCAGGACGTCAAGGTCCGAAACATTAAGGTTAATCCGATTTATATGAAACTTTAGTAAGATAAGATAAGATAAGATTTCTTCAGCAAATACACCAGAATAAAGGCAGATTGCTACACACAGAATCAACATACCGAATCATAAAACACGCTAATTCATATGGCATACATAAATCATATTACGGATAGTCCTTTTGTGAAGGAAGAGCTGGACCACGTTAAAAAATAACATTGCACAACACTGGATTATCATTAGTCATTATTACTTTAAATTTGTCCATTGTATCCATTAGAGGAAAGTCATTTTTTTTTTCGTCAGAAATTGCGCGAATCTCTCAATGGTGCATCAAGCGGACATTCCATTACGAAATGCCATTCCGATTCCATCTCCCCCATTGATCAAGCTTTGTATATTCTGTGTTCCATAGGACGAGCGGGTTGTAAATACCTTCCACGTTCCATCGACAGTTTATGTTTGCTGATGCGTAATCGCGTAAATTTATTTCCAGCTTCAATGGAAGAAGTGTGAATAGGATACGGTTCCATTTGCTAATCCACTTTGAATAGTCGATAAGTCCTAAGTTTGTTTGTTCTTATTCTCTTATTATCATTGTGTATATCTTCTTTAAAAAATTTAATATGGTCCGATTCAAGTTTGGACTTTAGAAGATTAATTTCATTTTTGGAAATTTCAGTCTCTTTAGTATGATGTAAGGTCAAAAAATAAAAAGATAGTTGTCTTCAGAATTTTTTATTTAACGTCTGTTACGACCCATAATGTAATAAATGGCCGTAATGTAATACCTACCCATAATGTAATACAAAAAATGCCCGTAATGTAATACGTACCCATAATATAATAAAAAACGACCCATAATGTAATAAATGTAATAACGTGTAATAAATGTTAGGCGCCCATAATGTAATAAAATTCCAAAACATTTGGATACAAATTACACTCATCCAGGCCCGTAATGTAATAAAATTCTAAGCTTGATTTTTGTTTTTTCTCTTTACTCCAGCAGTGCGTTCGGATACTTATGACACATCCTACGCCTCCGTCAATGCTGCCAATGGCCCCTATGCCGTACACAGCCAACATGTATGGGTGTGTTGGGATTACGATGGAGAGTATTCCGGGACCTGGGGCGGGTATACTCTGCTCTGATTGACGGGCATTATCCCTCTTCTATTTGTACCACCCACGCAAACGACTTCCTCGATAGCCTCTTCTGCCCTGCCACATCCATATAGGTCTACCTAACCAGACATTCAATAATTTCGATTCCAGGATGGTCATTTATAACTGCAATCATCATATTCGACCGGCTGTTCACTTGCACAAAAGCAATGAAGGTAGCAGGTTTCTGCTGTTTAAAGTGACCCTGACTAAAGTTGCTGGGGCAGAGGGTGGAGTGGGGTGCGGTGGGTTTGGGTGCACAATGACCGGATAGTAGGGGGGGGGGTAGTGTGGGATACAAGGAAAAGATAGAACAGAAGCAAGACGTCAAGTCAAGCGGCGCAGAGGAATATCGGGAGGCGATGTGGTGAGTGTACTGGTATTGGGATGGGGGTATCCTATAGCTCGATGGGATTTGGATTAGGCGACTTTGTTCCAAATTAAGCGTACGATCTATCCTCTGTCTCTCCAATTTTCACTACCTGAACAAATTAGTCATTTCCCTGTACTGTACTACTATAAGTTCATGTCGCACCAACCGCACCTGGAAACCAAAGAGCCCGATCCCAGGATGACACTTAATAACGACCACATCATAAAAGATTCTACTAGTATCCTGGTATAAGTAACATGGTACTGGTATCATGGTAGTGCCATGGTACAGGTACCATGGTAGTAACCTGGTACATGTACCATTGTAAATGATGAGACGTACCATGATACAAGTACCCTGGTATAAGTAACATGGTACTGGTATCATGGTAGTACCATGGTACATGTAGCATGTAGTAATACGGTACAGGTACCATGGTAAACGATGTGGGGTACCATGGTACTTGTACCATGGTACAAGTATCGTGGTATAAGTACCGTGGTACTGGCATCATGGTAGTACCATGGCACATATGTATGGCACCACGGTTTTTACCATGGTACTCTGTGCCCAGGTAACACCATGGTACAAGTATGGTAAAAAGTACCACGTTATTTCGGTCCTAGTACTACCCTGGTAATACCATAGTAATACCATGGTACTACCGTGGTACAGGTTACATGGTTTCACCAGGGGCCAAAATATAGTGGTACATTATACCATGGTAACACCATGGTACATATTTATAAAGGGTGTACCACCGGGGCCGGTTATCTAAGTGATTTGGGCGTCGTTTCCGAGATGCTATAGTCCCGACATCAATTCCCGATCAAATCACCTGGGTTGTGTCCTGAACAAGGGTGTGCATTGCCATTGCTCGCCTGGAGGAATGGTGGCGCCGTGTGCTTATACGTGCCAAAGGCTGACGGTACACATGACTTCAACCAATGCTAACCATGCTTCTGTGGAATTGTCACATTGGACAATTGAAAGTGACTTGCCGCTTCTCGTTGGTTCTGCCCGGGTTCTCCGGCTCCCACCAGAGGGGATAAAGTGTCTTGCTCAAGGACACAACTCGATGCACTCGAGATCTCGCTGTCGCAGTTTCGATCCCCGCATGGGGATCGAACCTGAGACGACGTGATCGCGAACACATTACTCTAACCACTGAGTACCATGTTACTACCATGGCACATGTATCATGGTACTACCATGATACCAGTACCATGTTACTTATACCAGGATACGTGTACCATCTTTTATCATGGTACTTGTACCATGGTGCTACCATGATACTAATACCGCGGTGCTTATACCAGGGTTCTTATACCAGGGTACTTGTACTCCCATCTTTTACCATGGTACCTGTACCATGGTACTACCATGATACCAATACCACGGTACTTATAATACCAGTGTATTTTTACCATGGTACAAGTACTATGGTACAAGTACAATGGTACCCCACATCGTTTACCATGGTACCTGTACCATGTTACTTCCATGGATCGCATCCTGATATGTGAACATCCAGTGGTTGTACATCCATTTTGTTCCATGGTAGTACCATGGTGGTACCATGGTATACATGAATTGTACCATAGTAGTACCAGGCTGTACCATGTTAGTACCAGGCTGTACCATGGTATTACCATGGCGGTTCCATGGTAGTACCATGGTACGTTTTCATAAGGGTCATTGGGTAGTTTAGTGAAGAACCGTGTGTAATCACCAAACCCCAAGCCCACTCCACCCACCCGGAAACATCACCCCATCAGTGTACCCGTTTCACTCGGTAGTTTAGTGAAGAACCGTTCACTCGGTAGTTTAGTGAAGTGTGTCTGGTCGCTCACTACTACTACATCGTTACACCGAGCAACATGAGACTTTGTATGAACAATCACCTATCCTCGGGGAGTGTTCTAAGGGGATTCATGTCCCCAGGGGACGCCTCCTAAGGGGTGTGGGTGGGTGATGCCCCCGGGTTGTTCTCTAACTACTCTTACAACGTTACACCCAGCAGCACCAAACTTGGTATGAACAATCCCCTACCACGAAGGAGTGACCTAAGGAGGTTGATATCCCCGGGGTGGGTTGCAACGTGGTGCGGTGGGGTGGTGAGTGATATTCCGGTGATATCCCCGGGGTGGGTTGCAATGTGGTGCGGTGGGGTGGTGAGTGATATTCCGGGGCACCTTGAGACCCACGACCATTAAACCTGGTGTGACCAATCCCCTACCCCAACCAGTCTCCTAATTGGGGTGAGGTCCCCGGGGTGGGGGTGTGGTGGAGGTTATTATCACACATGGTTCTTCAATAAACTACCCAGTGAAACGAGTACACTAATGGAGGTGATGACCCATGGTGGGGTGGTGTGGATGGAAGTCGGGTTTGGGTGGGGTGGGGGTGATTACACACGGTTCTTCACTAAACTAACCAGTGAAACGGGTACACCCAGCTAGACTATATATATATATATATATTGTTGGACGCCCGAACCACACACCAAGTTTCATGAAAATCGGCCCAGAATGAGCCGATATGCAGGTTCAAGGTCACCGGGTTGATGGTCAAGGACACACCACACGGTCAAACGGATAGGCCCATGTTACTCCTCGTGTCTAGCTACGTATGTTGTTTGAGTGTGACTTGGAAGATGACACAATAGCGAAGATGAACACTCGAATATTCGATGTGATAGAGAAGGCGGTTGGCAGAAAGTCCCTGCCAACAGCTAGGAACTGTCAGGAACTGTAGGTGGTTTAAGTGGTAGTCCGTGTGGTGGACTGATAATATTACTTGACACATGTGATCACAGGATCGGGAATATGATGTGGTCGTTATTAAGTGTCATCCTGGGATCGGGCTCATTGATTTCCAGGTGCGGTGGGTGCGACATGAACTTATAGTAGTACAGTACAGGGAAATAACTAATTTGTTCAGGTAGTGAAAATTGGAGAGACAGAGGATAGATCGTACGCTTAATTTGGAGCAAAGTAGCCTAATCTAAATCCCATCGAGCTATAGGATATCCCCTATCCCAATACCAGTACACTCACCATATCGCCTCCCGATATTCCTCTGCGCCGCTTTACTCAACGTCTTGCTTCTGTTCTATCTTTTCCTTGTATCCCACACTACCCCCCCTCCCATAATCCGGTCATTGTGCACCCAAACCCCCCCCCCCCTCCGCACCCCACTCCACCCCCCCCCCTCTGCCCCAGCAACTTTGATCAGAGTTACTTGCATTTATTAACAGCAGGAACCTGCTACCCACATTGCTTTTGTACAAGTGAACAGCCGGTCGAATATGATGATTGCAGTTATAAATGACCATCCTGGGGTCGAAATTATTGAAGGTCTGGTAAGGTAGACTGATATGGTTGTGACAGGGCAGTAGAGGCTATCGAGAAATTCGTTTGCGTGGGTGGTACAAATAGAAGAGGGATAATGCCTGTCACTCAGAGCAGAGTATACCCGCCCCAGGTCCCGGAATACTCTCCATCGTAGTCCCAACACACCCATACTTGTTGGCTGTGCACGGCATAGGGGCCATTGGCAGCATTGACGGAGGCGTAGGATGTGTCGTAAGTAGCCGAACGCACTGCTGGAGTACAGAGAAAAAACAAAAATCAAGCTTAGAATTTTATTGCATTACGGGCCTGGATAAGTGTAATTTGTGTCTATTATTTTTTTAATCTTATTTCATTATGGGCGCCTAACATTTATTACACGTTATTACATTTATTACATTATGGTCGTTTTTTATTACATTATGGGTACGTATTACATTATGGGTAGGTATTACAATATGGACATTTATTACATTATGGGTTGTAACAAACGTCGTTTTTGACGATTGTACGTCAGTTTATGTTTTTACACCCTCTCCAATTTTGTGACAAGCCAACGTCAAAAACAAACACAAAAGTGATTTTTTTTTAGAATCGGACGTCAGATACCGGAGATATGACGTAAATAACATGGAGGTACAGCCCTCCAATTTTCTCACAAACTACAAAACATAGCAATAAATTTATGTTACAGGCGACTAGAGGAATAATGGAAGACAAACATTGCCAATTTTCGTCATCGAGGGTCGGAAAACGTCAACATTAAATTTCACTTCACGGAGTTGAAATCAAAATTAAATTTTACTTCACGTACTTGAAATCTTAGGCCATTTTAGTTTGGGCTGAAACGGTTAGGGGATTTTCTTGACCGATTAATCACGCCGATTAACCTTGGTTAACCGACTAATCACTTGTCCAAATCTGAATAACTGCCATACTGTTGATGATTTACAGCATGAACCTTTTACCCAACGTTACAAACAAAACCGACAAGGCCTATGTACAAAAATCTCCATTCAAATTATTATGTTCTCAATATATTTTTGTCTCAAAGACATAGCTTCTGACCCCTCATTGGAACGAGCTCGTTGATCCCGTTCCAATGATGGGTCATAAACTATGTTTATGAGACAAAAATTGAAAATTTTTAGTAAATCATGAATTTGTTTTACAAGTATCGTCTGCTACCCGCAATGGGTAAAGGGTTAAGGATGACCATTCTCGTGTGGTAAGTTTCTGGGAAAGTTAAATGTTACCAGAACTGATCGATTTTATAACAATAATTGTTTACTTGTTGATTAAATCCAATTTGACAGGCGGGCAAGGAATGGCGTGAACAAAACTACGATTATTTCGGTTGATGAGTTGGTATATCTGCAATTTCTTAAGCATTAGGGCGTCATTTAGGAAATCCAACGGTTTTTAACCACCAGGGAATGTTGATGTTGTTGACATAGGATTTCGGTGGCACAAATTTCCTATTACAAGTTTTTTAACTCTAAAGGCGATAAGATCGGTATGGATCAATTGGACACTGACTATTATTGCAAAGAAAGTTTGTTTTACGATGTTCCAAAATTTCACTGCAGACAGTCATTTAAAAGCATTGTTGTTCTCTTCTTTTACACACTTTTTGGGTAGCAGGCAAACATAGAAATGGAAGTAGGAAGTTGTGATAAATATAGTTCGGTCTTCAAACAAATGATATTTTCGTACAAAAGCAATTATTACGATTACCAATAATGTTTTGTTGATATTTTATTGCTTTCAAACGTATTTATCTAGTTTTATATCTTCCGTATCGACAACAACAAAATAACAAAATTATAATATTACGAACCTGATGCGTAGTGATCCATTTCTAAAAATGGCGTCCAGGAATAAGGAAATTAATCAGTTGTCCTGACGTTTCGAATTTATCTCGCAATAATGTCATTGTCAGTGCAACTTTTCTCTGTGAATGTGTTGAGTATTTTTAATTCCATCGCCTTGCCGATTTGAGAAGAGTATGGCCGTTTCAGGTAGTTCTTAGATCTTTGAAAACACTATTTTGCACAAGTTCGCGACTTGCCTTATATGGTAACAGATCATCATGTGACCGATTTCCTCAAGGTGAATTCAAATTGAAGCTGATTTCCTTCTCGTGATTTTTTTCGGGGCGTTTGTGAAATGGTAAAATATGCTTTCTCCAAGTCTGGAGTTCGGAGTCTTTTATTTGAAACCCAGTCGTTTGAATTATCGATCTATTCATGATTTTTGCAATTGGTTATTTATGCCATTGGAAGCTTGTCTGTTATCAAACTCATAAAATAGTTTTTTTGGTGAAAAAGTGAATATATTCCATTTCCTTGTATTCCAGTCATTCTTCTGAGATATTTATTTATTTCTTTTCTCAGTATTTTGGGTACTAGTGAAAGTTTCAAAAAATGTTCAAGCGTTTTGTTAGACGACCCCTTAAAAGCGAGAGACGGGGTATGCTTTATTGAGCGGCTTAGTACATAAAATGGTGACAGACATATCCCCCGTCATTGCTGGATGCTTCGGCATTGGCCGTGCTTCGTTGGATAACTTCTGAAAATTCGCTTTGCGATTTCAAAACCATCTAGTTTTCATTGATATTTTATTTAACCCTTTACTTGACATGAAAATCAGACAACACTTGAATAACTATTTTTTTCATTTTTTGTCTCAAAAACATAGGTTATGACCCCTCATTGGAACGAGCTCGACGAGCTCGTTCCAAAGAGGGGTCATAACCTATGTTTTTGAGACAAAAAATGAAAAATATAATGGAAATTAACAGGCGATTTTTTTGTGAATAGCGCTGTCCGGTTTTGGCCGTAACGTTGGGTAAAGGGTTAAAACACAGGCTAATTAACTTGAATGTGTTTATCATTTTCACACTAAGCCTAGGCAAGCGTTCAACTCTACTATAGACCCTTATCCCACAATCTCAAAATTAAAACGATCAGGCAGTATTCCTGGATGTCGAAGATAGCCTCCTCTGCCCGATCCCTGAAAATATTCTCAAGTTACCTTCCTAGGGAGAGTCCTAAGAATCTCTGTATCATTCTTTAATAAAATGCCATTCAGCACATGGGCTGACTCCAAAAAAGGAATGAGCCATAGAATAAATAAAATAAAGAAAACGTACGTATCATTATGGGTCAAATACCACTTGGAGTGAACTGAAACGGATTCAGTTTCTTTTTAATAATGTAATCTGTGAACCAGATGTGTTATTGAAATGTAAACTATGTAACCTAATCCCAACAGATTTTGTTAATTTCGTTTGGTTATGTCCATTTTCCACAAACACATACACACACACATCTCGCTTCATTACACCTAGACGTTTTAAAGGGAAGGACGGCCATTTTAACACTTCACGACAGGAGAGTATAACCCTAATACAATTCGGGTAGTTTCATATTGACACCCTTTTGTTTTCTATCGACGCAGCATGAAACGTATCTTATCTTGATTATACGTGGGTGGGTGGACTCGAACTGTGTCATTGGAATCTGAGAGCTGAGAACGTCGCTCCGTGGCCCCAACGTCATGACACCAACCAGATTATATAGAACACCCCACCCCTCCCCAACCAGATACTAGTAGCTCTCCGAGAGAAGTGGTGTTAACCGCGCCCCAGAGGCTTGCGGTTAACACCACTTCACCACCCGTGGTGAACATTTGATACAATGTAACGTTATATGTGAACAAACCCATTCCAATATGGATGCATTTGGAACAAGCTCAATGATCTGATTCCAGTGGCATCCATAGTTGTATGATTTCAACAAATGTACAGAGTCATGACCTTTCCATATTTGTAATACATATCTGAAAGGCAATCTTTTCACGACCAATAATAAGTTAACCCTTTACCCAACGTAACGGCCAAAACCGGCCAGCGCTATTCTCAAAAATCGCCAATTAATTTTCAAAATATTTTCATTTTTTGTCTCAAAAACATAGGTTATGACCCCTCGTTGGAACGAGCTCGTCGAGCTCGTTCCAAAGAGGGGTCATAGCCTATGTTTTGGAGACAAAAAATGAAAAACATCAGTTATTCAAGAATTTTTTTTGCAAGTGTCGTCTGCTTTTCATGTTAGGTAAAGGGTTAAATAAATGTGTATTATTCTGTATTACGTAGAAAATATCTAAAGACTGACTGTGTTTTCTCCCACCCTCTACTCCATTTTATGCACAAAGACAATGTAAGAAAGTCACGGAAGATTTCCCCATCTCACATAGCCCACGTGACTACTATCTCATATACCTCACGTGACAAATTTGCATACTTTATAACAGAACTATTCAATAGCGCTCATTCCAAGGAACTTTCCCTCTTGACGAAAGACGTCAACTTTTTCGTCAGCGATAAACACATTAACCTTACGAGTGCGTGCCATGGGTTTGGTTTTTGTGGTATATATTTACGCTAAAAACTGAAACAACAACCGAAAACGGATTATCGCATTTTTTCAGATCATAACGGCGTTTTAGAAGCTACAAAATTGTCATATATGTAGCCTTTCGTTATTCAAGGATGAAAACGGGCTTCTGGGAGTGGGAGACACATGATTCATCATGACCTGATGTGTGAGATGGAAAACCTCACCCTCGTGGCCAGCATTTTGAGCTGAACACGAGGTAAGCCGTCTTCTAGTTGTGCTCAATGCGTACTGTGCCAGCACTCTACCTCGAGAGCAAGTTGACTGAACTGTCTTGTTCAAAAACAGAAATAAAATAAAGCGTGTGATGATAGAGAAACTTTGCGAACTGGAGATCTTCAGGGATATGCTATGGAGTTATCAGCCCCTGGCGACTCTGACAAATGTGCCAGGTTCCGTCAGTTGTGTCGTCGACGGTAGGCAGTGGTGGGTCATGCTTACACTGATGGGTCCTCAATTTCTTTACTGTACTGTGATCGTGTGAGAGAAGAACCTTCACCACGAGTGTTGAACATTTGGTACACCAAGCTACTTTGGGTATATTTTATTTATACCATGATCGTCAGATTATTAAGAGTCGCTATTATTTTTTCTTGATTTTACTGAGCACCGGACATACATACGAGCGAATCTGTTTTTGTTTACACGAGCATCGGTGGGCGGTACTTCCGCTGTCAATTGGAAAATGGAAAATGAAATGGGGCCTTTTTTCATTTTAATAGCATAATAACATACCATTTCGAGTTATGGATGCTTTATTAACATGAGGCAATGCATGTTTGTTAAGTTTTGGTGTCTTATCTGGTAAACTCATTTAAAAACGTAATAATAAATAATTGTCACTTTCATATCACTCTTCGTGAGGCGATGTGTGATAAATTTAGACAAGTTGCATTCAGGTCGGCGTCACAAAAGGTCAGCCTGGATGTAGTTCCACTGCAGGTGTAAATTTTAACTACTGAAATCCCATTGCTGGCGTGTCCACCACGGTTGGTGTGTAAAGCTAAAATTTATGTCATAGGCAATTCATATATTGTAGAATAGGTAATCATGGTATAAATAATTGTTATAATTTTCAAAACATAGAAAGTTTAGTTTTTTTCAAATACTGTGATGGATAAAGGCTCAAAACCAAATAATTTAGGAGACAACACTTGTATTTTAACACCATTCATTTCTATTTTTTGCGCTTGTTCATAGTGCTCGTGCAGTGTAATTTGTTAGATTTTCTCTAAAATACATGAATTAAATGTTTTCATTGAAAATTTTCTGAAAATTTTCTTTATTTTCTTTTGATCAAACACGGAGATAAAAAAAAAGTTGTTTTTTTTTTCTTCCCATCGCTGTTTTCTCTCAGGGTTTTTTTCCCGTAACTCGTTAATATTTGTTAAGCAGGATTCACACCCGGTAGTTCACAAGACATCATTGGATTTTATCGCTTTACAAACTTCAAGTTAAAGAGAGTAGAACAAACGCCATTGGGCCATGACCCATAGAGAGACGTCTACTATCAAACACCCAGACCACCAGTCTAATTCTGTAAGGAATTCGATGCTGTTATGGGTTGTTCGTTTACCCACTTTTCATGGAGTTGGCGCCCGGACTTCCGTTCATTTATTCTGATGTGACTTTATTCAAAAATATATATAGATATTCTTTTGTCTTCCCGTTATAGATATTCCAATCAATAAATAGTTATTTCCCCCTTGAAAACATCAAGATTATTAACATAATTGGTGGAACTGCACAACGTAATCATAAAACTACAGCCGTGGCGAGTCCTCATTCATAAATATTTACAGTTAAAACTAGAAGTCCTGTCATGAATTGTGCGCTTATCTTGACACAATTTCGCACAGGAATTGAGCGCAATAGTCCTATTGAAACTACCCAAATTACCACAGAGTCTTGCCATTACTCACAGCGAACACAAGCAACGTTTCAGCCAATGGACCTCCGGGTTAAACCCGGAGGTCCATTGGCTGAACCATTGCTTGTGCATAAGTTGCGTAGAGAATGTGATAGCCTTTCCATATGACCTAACGCGCCGATAAACGCGCTAAATGGAGAGGTGTTTGCGCGCAATTGATGACAGGACTTCTAGTTTTAACTGTAGTTTACAAACATGCCTGAGACTATTGTGATGTCATTAAAGATTTGGTAAAGTCAATTCTCAAATGAACAAAATTTCTTGCGTTCAAAGAAAATGAATGTTTGAGGTAGTTTTTTAGATTCATTCGCCTGGAACATATACCAGTTGGCTCGGACGGGTCTATCTATACATATACGAGGGATTATTTAAGAGCTAGACTGGTTCCAGGCCACAAAAGAGTCAAATTCCTCACATAATTATACTGATGGCCCGAGAGCTTGGTTTAACCCCAGATCGATTACACTGCGCTATTCTAGTACTGCTGTAATTAATGTCCTCTGCAAGTTTTACACTGAATAGGTGTTGATTATATGATATGACCGTTTTCCGATCATCAAACCCATACTTTAAAGGTGATAAAGGGCGCATATTCAATTGCATTCCGCAAGTAGGACCAGCCGTACGCAGTTGTATTCTTTCGCGCAGCTCAAACCCAGATCGCTGGTCGCTGGTTTATATTTTGGGCGCTCCGTGTAAATAAAAATAATATGGCCCTTCAGTTTTTGAACCGTTGTTCCGATAACAGTATGTTATTTAATGGTCCAAAATACCTATGCCATTTTGGGAACTATCTGTTTTGAGAGGACGCTGTGACTAACATTATCTTTAACAACGAAATTCAAGGCCTGATAGAATGTTTCTCCATCCATTTAGACAGGGTCGTCGCGAAGATGACCGATTGGGGGATGGGTTGTAAACCTGATTTGTTCCGACTGTAATGCTCAGATCCCACCTAACTGGTATTCCAGCTACATCATCAAGGCTTGCCTTTGTGATGTACTTGGAATATTATTTTCTCGGGCTTATATATCTGTAATCAGATTTAAAACACGAGTAGGATAATGGTTTTAACCACGAGGCTCTGCCGAGTGGTTAAAACCCTTATTCTACGAGTCGTTTAATCTCATTTCCGGTCCTAATAACTATTTGTTTTATTTATACCATTCTCTTAATAAATAATCGACTTTGTCACTTAAAATGGAGAAAAAAACGATACTTTCTATCGCAAATACATGGGTTTGTTTTCTGTACATCTGCGCCGGTGGGCAGCTCTCCAGGTTGCACGTGAATGCTTGATTGACAGGTAGATACATCGTCAATGTTGATTGAATTTACCTTGTTTTTCAGTCAAATTATTATTTACAATTCTTAAATGTTAGTTTAAATATTTAATATTAGGTATTTTAAACTTACTAAGGCATTGTACGTAGTAGATAGTACCGCAAAACGCCGTATGTTTGAATGAAACATCACGGAGACTGAATGAATCGAAGTTGGAAAATTGGGTCATGTCAAAAGTCAAGTTGGATGTAATTCCTACCATAGGTGTAAATTTTTGTATTGGAATTCCAATTGAGAACGTTTTAACCGCAGTAGAAGCTTTACACCTGTAGTGGGGTTAAGAGATAAAATGTAACATACGGGCTTTTCACGGGTAGTAACATAGGTGAGCATGGTATACAGTTAAAATCTCCAGACTTCGTGGAAATGTATTGGTGATTAAATAAAATATATATGTACTAATCGTGACACATCTTCTTATTTAATTAACACGTACCGTGCTCGTACTCTAAATTGGTCACACTGGCCTCCCAGTAGCCAAAATCTGGTAAGACCTCCATTCCAATGTTAAGTCCATTTTTCAGATCTAGTCTGTTAAGAAAGTACAGGATTACTCTTAAGAAAAACTTCAATCCCTACGAAAGTGTCCCGACAGGAAAAAATATCGGGGGCGTCACACCCCCTGAAACACTCCCTAGTGATTCCCTGTATTTTTGTATTACATGCTTCAATCGCGTTAAGTTGTGTTTGGTCTGGATTGTTTTTCTATTACGTACATTCATAACAGACCAAGTCTGTCCAAAAGACGATTGATCAACAACCATTCAGACTGTTCTCACAAGCGATGTAGTTTCTGTACATTGCTCAGACACTGTAGGTTTGGATTTTCTCCTAAGAGGAGGAGCTAAACTTGCAAGACGAAGCAACGAAGGACAAATCAATGAAGGCTTTATCGACATTAACTGCAAAAACTGGCCAGCGTAAAATGAAAACATCGCCATTTGTTCAAGACCATGGGCTGTAGACGATTTGGGATCTCGGGTCGTTAAAAATATTCCCCGGGCCCCGAAAGTCTTCTTGATTGACGTCCTGAGATATTTTTTAATGATGGATTGCAATCATGCAGTTTTATATTAGCAAACCTGTCAAACCTGACAAACCTGCCAAAAACGAGACGATACTTCCGTACGTTGCACTGAAGGTAATTTAGTACAATTATTACCTCAGAATTGGAACAAAATAGCGGTCGCAAAGTAAGGACTACATGCTTTTGTAATTTGTCTTCACTAACATGCTACTTATATATTACTGTATTACTGTAGTACCTAATATCTCCCATGAACAGATAAACCTTTCAGGTCGTATCGATACGCAGCTCGCCACCGTTTAGCTAAACGATTATACCTAACTTTTCGTGATTGACAGAAGGTAGATACGGCTGGATCAATTTACGCATTTTTCCCGATTTCCGGAAATAACCATATAATTTTGATTGTGAAAAGTCGAAGTGCAACTGGCAACAAAATAAATCTAGTTTTCTGATACCCGGGCCGACCCGAGTCCAGGGTAAATAGTTTCTTGATTATGGTGTCGACGTGTCGTTCGAGCGCCGAAGGGAGCGGCAGTGAGTGTGTGAGAGGCAGAAACTGAAGACTCGGTGGACCTCAGCGACTTTGCAGTCCAAATTTTCAAAGTTTGAAACGTAAACGTGTTCCATTTCCACGAATCTTTGAAGAAAATGAACGACATTAGATAGATAGAAGATTGATTCCCCACCCCTCCCAGGCCGCCAGTCTAAATCTGTGGGGAATTCGACGCTGTTTTAGGGTGTTTGTTTTACTCACTAAATGGAGTTTGCGTGCAGACTACCAATGATGTAAATTAATGTTCCTTCCCTCACAGAGAAATGCAAATATTCTTCAATGTTCCAGTTATAGATACTCCAATAATGGAACTCCGCGACGAAATCTTCGTTCAGAATGGTCATGTCATCTAAAATTCGGTCAAATCAAGTTCGATCGAGCAAAATTTCGTTGATTCAAAGAGAATGAATGTTTTTGGTGTTTTTTAGATTCACACGTTTGGAATACATCAGTTGGTCGGAAAAGCGCACCCTTGGTGCGCTTTTCCAGCCAACTTCAATATATCATTCGAGTGAAACTAAACATGGGCAATGGTCTATTTAAGGGCTTGACTGATCCAGGCCAAAGCAACGTGGAATCCTTATAGATATAGATCGGTAGCCTAGGCCTTGTCCCTTGTCTCACGAGATCTGACTGAAACAGTTATTATGGTAATTCCTGGTCAGTTAGCAGAAGAGGAGGCGACATCGTTGATACCTGGCAACTGAGACTACAATGGCTATCCACAAAGGAGAACCGTGGCTGTTAATAAAGTTGCCGATATGAGAGTGCCTAAAGATAAGACTCACTTTATCACTCAGTTGTAAAATGGTTAATTATAATCCTCTATTCTCTTTGAGAGTCGTCAAGTTTGGGGAAAGAAGAACATCTGATAGTTGACGTGTGTGATCGGGGTCGGGCTTGATTTGGCAAGACTTCAGAGGATTTTGTTTTACATATTTATCACGAAAGAGACAAGAAACAGAGAGATAGATAGATAGATTCTGAGAGAGAGAGAGAGAGAGAGAGAGAGAGAGAGAGAGAGAGAGAGAGAGAGAGAGCAACGTCCAATATAACTACTTATATCGTGAACATCTGAATTTGTCACATACTACGAGTGCATGTTTATCCGGCTTTCTTATACTCGGTACCAGTGGCAGCACAACCCGCACATAAATTGCACACATAAAAGGCAAGGCTCTCGGAGTATGTGACAGAACACGATTTCTTACCATCATAAGTATACTCATATATAAGACCAATTGGGGCGAGGGATAGGGTAGGGGGCTGTTTTTTACCTATGTGTTAAATGAGCTCAGATAGTTGGTTTATTATGACCTGAGTGCACTTATAAAGGCCAGCCTAATGGCGTTTCGTATGAAAACTGCTACTTCAAGATTTATTGTTTCCGTAAACCTAAATAAATTGTTGGGTTTCCAGTTTTAAAACTTAAGGTAACTTTAATGTTGATACTCCATATTACTCTCTTCTTTATCATGCATAGTGCTGCTTGAGGGTTAGAAATTGAGATATGGACAACATATCTGTTAGAGTGCTGGAAGGCCATATCTGGGTTCTGAAGTACGGGTACGTAACGTCTTTCTGGTAGGTGATTATGTTTGAAGTGAAGCTACTTCGTCTGTTAGGTTTTGTGTAGTTATAGTTTATGGGGGAGTCCTTTTTGGCACTCTCCCATAAACTGAATCAAGGCAAAGACACGTTAACAAATTTTGATTACCAAAAATAATTTAGAGCATTAACGGTTCCCATAAACTGAAACAAGGCAAAGACACGTTAACAAATTTTAATTACCAAAAAATAAATTAGAACATTAACCTTTAATACATGTAGTTGGTTCGTTTTATTGTAAATACTGAAAGCTATAACAGTCTTTCAGCAGGCCATTCCTCCCATTGGAGGTACTGCCTGGAACAGTGAGTGGAAAATCTCTTTCTTTCCGCTGTTACACGTTCGCCTCAGACGGTGGTGGGTTAAACTACTATCTTGTAATTCTATGAGCGTGAAATAAACAAAACAAAACAGAAATGACATTTTAGATTACATGACCTTACATGTACGGCCGTGGTATTTATGTAAATTTATTCTTTTGTTGGTGTAATCTGACACCTTAAACTTTCACCCGCAGTACCTGTTTGTGCATTATATGATACAGAAAAAAAATTGCTGAAGCAAGATAAATTAATTTCGTAAGAATTTCTTTTGCCGATGTTCAGACTATTTTTGTCACGATCCATTCCAACGGGAGCGTTTGCCACCAAGCCAATTTCCGCTGGATCAATCGGCGTTATAGTAATTCTAACCAGATCAGGTCTTTTTGGTAATATTATGAAAGATAACAGATTAATGTTTGAACACAATATTTATTATTTATTAACACTCCAATGATCAACTTTATAATGATGATAAAACGTACAGTTTATTTTTAATTGTCGATTATTTATTTATTTATTTATTTATTTATTTATTATTTGTTTATTTATTTATTCGCTTCAGAAAGAACTACCGAGCGAGTACCCGTCGAACTCACCAACTTACAATCTCCACAGAAGCAAGGTTAGCATCGTTTGAAGGCGTGTTTGCCATCGACGAGCAGCACTGGGGCTTAAAATTCATGCGAGAATCAGAAGCAATGCTCGCAAATGGTTCTCGCAAGGAAAACAATGAGAATCATGTTTGATTCTCGCAAAATGTGCATTTGATTCTCGTCATAGATTCTGGCGTGTCCTTGAAGGCCCGCAAAATTCTTATTTTTGGCGCACATATATTAATGTAAAAAATTGACTTGGCAGTGGTGTCTAGTGGAGTCTTGGTTGCCTTTACAGGCAACCAAGACTCCACTAGACACCTCTGTAAGGTGTTGTAACTTTCATCAGCAAACCTACCAAAATCCTGTTAGTTGGAACATGTTTTGTTCATGTATATGCAAGACACGAAACTCACACAATTGAAATTAGACCCCTAAGGGCTAAACCGTAGTAAATATATAAAGATGAGATTTATCTTTATAAGGGATTATGAACTGGTTGAACTCACAGGAACGAGGGTATAACAGTACTCTGAAATTCTAAACTGAGAACAGAAAATTGATTCTCGCGGCAGGAGTTCACGAGAATCAAAACTGAATCTCGCGAATTGGGACGAATTTTAAGGCCAGAATATGTCGCAGCACGCAATGCCACCGTGCCCCTACCTGGGTGGGGTGATTTGGATTAAGCATCTTGCCCAAGCACATAGATCAGGTGACACGGGTCGAATACAATCAGAGTCGAACCTATGACCTTTCGATCTGATAGTTTGGCGATGACGTTTTGTGATGTAAACAGTGTTGGAAAGGGCTCTTAGAGCCCTTTCCAACAATGTTTTACACCACAGCACACCAACGTCTCAATGGAAGAATTTTGTTAAATAATCTACAATATTCTGGGCTGCTTATGTCAGCCTCTGCTCTGACACTGGTAAATATCATTATAGACTCGGTCAGTATTTTATTTGGCACTCAACATATATTTAGGCAAATCTCTGTATCGCGGCAGGAACCAGTCGGGGACGTCTGTACAGCCTCAGATACGTCGTTGAACTCCGCCAAAAATGCCTGAGCGCTTGGTTAGTTCATTACTTTCAACCGCCTGGACTAATTTACAAGCATATATTTACATACATATATACACCTAAATATATATCTGTATGCCAGTAAACTTTAATATTTACACTTATTGTATACAAAGTCAGTGTGATATAAGTGACAAGAATTCTGATTTGTTAAAGCCACTAGCACAGAAACTGGCATAATCTTCAGCTTGCTAAGACGCCCCATCACTAATGAGAGCATCCAGGGTGTAAGCACTTTGTGTAGGACCTTTTCCTGGGAAACAACTTTGCTACTTATACAGGCAATTTTATCGGAACATGGGGGTCTACATTTGCACGTGGTGGTCAGATCCATGACTATTTCCCCCAGCCCAATGCAGTGTGGCAGCCTGAGTAATGACTCCAATCTATGAAAGAAACGATCGATAGGTCGAGAGTTGGGTGGAGTCCAAATGTTGGAAAGATCCTTTCGTCTCTAGCAAACTGTTTTTCCCATGACCTCCAGTACTTTAGGAATACATAATTTACCACAGCTCCGACAAGTGGTAACGCTTTACTCTCCGGTACTATTCCCTTTACATCTACCAGTGACTTTCTGCCAGATCTCTTCAATAACTGGTCAATGTGAAGGTGGTGTAGTTTGACTTTGCAATTATTGGAGGTAAGGAAGTCCAGTCTCAAGATGAACGGGTCATCTTTGTCTTTACAGCCCCGAAGGAACGCTTCGGTGGAGATCTGCTCCACGGTGTGGCAGTCGGATAGAGGATATCCTTCAACAGTCATCATTTGTACCCTTTGAGAAAACTCCTCCAGGGGTTCATTCTCTTTCTGTTTGAGATACTGCAGTTGTCTCCTTACCGACACCGGTGCCTTTTTTCTACTAAATCGTCTCTTGAGCTCATGTTTTAGAGACCTATACGATTGCCTGCCTTCCAGAATGTTCTCATACCCAAGCGAGTCTTCTGACAAATAATAATATAATCTGTTCAACCTTTTCTTGAACCCCCCATTTTCTTTGTTCCGCTATCCTTTCGAACTGGAACATGAAAAGCTTCCATTTAGCTGAACTACGTCTACTAAAATTTTGTAGTTTTAGTCGGGGAGGACTTTTACTCCAACGACGAGAATGTGTGTGGGACCAGCTCCCCCTACGATTAGAGCTGCCTGATGAATCTGATGAAGAGGAACTATTTTCAAACTTCTATGTCTTCTAGAGTGAGATGCGTACCCCGCGCCTCTGTCTGACGAATCAGATCTGTTTGAGTGGTGCTTTCTTTCTCTAGAAGCTTCTCTTTCATTATTGGAGGCTGAACTGTGCGAGGATGAGCTACCAGAATGGTGCTCATGTCTTCTACGGGAGGTATGACGTCTTCCATCCCGTCATTCATATGATGAACCAAGTGCAGACCTTGATCGTTCTTGACTTTGCGAACCGTATCTCCTGCTACATCTCGTACCATCTGGAGATCTGGAGTTGGTTGGTAGATAAGTGTCATCTTCAGTACCACCTTTCCTGGCTTCATCTCTCTGTTTTTTTCTTCCCAGCATCTGTATGACAAGTACTGACTTTAATTTTTCTTTTGGTTTATAGTCAGCGTGGAACCATTTTTCAAGTTCATATATGGTATTATCTTCAGAGTGACTGTCAGAAGGTGTAGATTCTGGTTCTGACTTCATTTTCTTGCCAATCTCACCCCGTACTGAAGACAGTTTGATGGATCCACCTGTTTGTCCCGCCACTTGTTCGGCTTCATTCGTATTTGCGGTATTCCTGTGCCATGCAGGTACTGGGAAGCCTACGACAGTCTGTTTCTACCTCTTCGTCTCCCTCTTCAATTCTGCCAACAATTTGTCATACTCAGCATTAAATTCTTCACTTAAGCCTTTTAATTGCCGAGATGAAGTTTGTTTGACCTTGGGGTCATCTCATTTGATTTTCCAGTGAGCCCTTCTCTCTCCTCCAATGCTCTCTGTCTTCCTTATACTTTCTTTGCGTTGATCTAATTTGTTACCTCATTTCTAATACAACTTGTGGAATATTTAATGGAGGCTGATGGTTTAGTGCTGTACCTGAAGGAGGGGATAGCAGAATTTTGGTTGTGTTGGAAATTGGAATGGGTCAAAGGCAGACAGGAGCTGTACTGTAATGGGTGATAGGGAATGGCTTACGGCCTTGAAATGATTGGTGGGGCTAAGCTGTGGTGTTTGAGGCATTCCCAGAGTAATGAATCTCATTTTCTATCATGTCGAACCACACTAATTCATTTACACCTGTTTCCCCATTACCAAGTCGTCCATTGTCAACATGCCCTTATTTAGTCTGCAGGTGTACCATTTTTGGTTTTTACTGGTCCCATATTTTTCAGTATTTGGAATTCATTTCATACAACGCAATAATCTGAACATTAAGTGCCATAATTTGTGCAAATTAACTAGACCTACACCAGTCAGTTAACTTTTAATTATTGGGGTGTAATGACACTTTCGACAGCCATGGTTACCGCGTGTCGGACAGTTTTACGGGTGGAGGAAGCTGGAGTACCCGGAGAGAACCACCGAGCGACGGCGAGCAACTGTCAGACCCTCCAACGTACTAACGCCATACAAGCAGGGTTAGCATTAGTTGAAAACAAGTGCACCATCGACGTGCAGTACGCCTTAGTATGCAATGCCACCGTGCCCCCACGCGGGCAAGTGGAATAAAGTGTCTTGCCCAAGGACACAACGAATTTGCCACAGGTGGCATTCGAACCGAGGCCTTCTCGGATTGCAGCCTGCATCTCTGCCTATCGAGCCACGGAGCTCCCATCAGTTAACTTTTAAAGTACAAACCAACCACCTTCACTCAATATACTTTCTTTATCCAATTAGCAGGAGTATAATGATATTTCAGACCGCTTTAAGCAAAAGATAATAATCAAAAAAAATTTGAAGCATGTGGTCATATAAATTCACTGCAAGCTTTCTAAGTTTAATCAATTTATCTACCTTGTTTAGTCTATTTACAACGGAACTGGGAAATATGAATTACAAAATATTTGTAGCATCTTTGGTTCTGCGAACTTAAATAAATGCATCAAATAAATGCAAATTAAGCTTTGATTTCAAAAGCTATAACGCTTTGAAAGCAAAGTAGATACTTAAATCGAATGATTTCTTTATAAAAATGTAATTGTTATCTGAATCTTTCATCCACTTGACAACAGTAAACAATGGTAAATTACGATAAAAAAAAATAAGTGATCTTTGTTACGTTTAACAAAATATATTCAATTTGTTCAGTGTGTTTCAAAAGCTATTACGTCTTGAAACGATTCTAACGTAAATAAACCACATTATTTTAATTTATTTTGATTCAATTCGAGATTCGACTCCACCCGAACTTTGAGGTTCGCAGGGCCGTACACCCGGCCCTGACTCGGGCCATACAGTGCCAAATAAATAAAACTAGATCAGTTTGAAATCGCACAGCAAATATCCAGAAGACATCAAACGAAGCATGTCCATCACGAAGTGGGCCCATAATGACAGGGGAGATGTTTGTATCTTGAGGACAATTATCTCACTTAATTTTAACTGTTTGTAGAGAAATGTAATTTTAACGGTTTCTGACCCTCGATCGGCTTTACCGTCATAGCGTTATCTATGTGGAAACAATGCATGCCTTCCACTATTACTTTAGCTGCATGTGATATATTGGACACCTTTCGCATAATGAACGACGACTGATAAAAATTACGAATGGTTAATAGTAGTCGTAAATTCGTCGGGCGGTCAAGAAACCTTTTCGCAGAATTGAGCTCTTCGGGTCGTTTGTGTTTCGCAATTTTCTCATGCTATGTGGCGACGAATGATTTGATTGCCAGATTGAAATGGAAATTTAGGTCACATGGCGATTACAGTTTAAGGAAATAATCATAGAGTGAACCCCACATTAAGTGGTGGAGAAACGCTCTCAAACTATATGCAATATGATATAGCTGCGTGTTTTAATCCGAAATCATAATCCTAAGTACGGATAAGGGAAAAACGACTGCTGGCAGGAAAAACACAAATTGCATTGACGAAGTACCCCATTCGTAATTCTCACCAGTCGTCGTTCATTGTGCGAAAGGTCTCTATTAGAGACCTTTCGCACAATGAACGACGACTGATAAGAATTTCGAACGGGTACGTCATCAGAATTTGTGTTCGTCCAATCAGTCGCCGTTTTCGCTTATAGTTAATCATCAAAACTCGCAGATATATCATATAGAAAAAAAGTTTGAGAGGGTTTTTCGGCCCTTAATATGGAAGATCACTCTAAGATTGTGACCTTACAACGTCGTGTCCATAACCTGCTGACGGTACAACGTTTGAACGGTACAATTTTTTCATAAACGAACTCGTAGTCGTCAATTTTGCGAAAAGGCTTTTTGACAGTCCGACAACTTTACGACTACCATTAGAAACTGTATTGCTTATCAGTCGCCGTTCATTATGCGAAACGTACCTGTTATAGTAATATATATTGCTGTACGTGTGGTAGGGCTGTCGACAAATTTTAAGAGGTTAACGTTCGTCGGTATTGACGTCATTTCTTGAGTTTTTGCATTACGAGTCTCAATTTTGTTTCAACATGTCATGCGTATTAAATTTCCGCTGATTCCTACTTCGTGCAGTGAAATTTAGTGTTGACGTTTTCCGAACCTAGATAAGTAGTATGTTATAACGTTGATTATTTTGCGAAAATGTGGATAAAATTGTGACCATGCACTCCCTGAACAATTAAATACCTTTACAGACTTTGATATTATTATGGGTTATTTTTTAGGTTTGTGAGTTCTGGCTATCACCAAATGAGCGTTGGTAACGTCTGTAGGTTTTGACATCATATCTCCGATATCCGAAGTTGGGTTTTAACTGTTTGCATGCTGCTAACGAATATTCCTGCCCAGGACACAAAATATCTTGCCACTGAAATGAATATTAAAATAGTAGAATTAAGTACTTAGATGCAACTATCTGATGAGAAATGAATATAATTCGGGCACATTTAATCAAATTTCTTTCTTGTAAATTGAATGGACTTACTGACCAATGATTTCTTTAGTTAAATTTAGAAAACTTTTTCACCCAATCTAGCATGGCTGCTTCACATCAGCCATGACTAGATTTGATGAAAAATAGTTTGTAAATACTCAGCAGGTTAAAAGTAAACATCGTTTCAACTTGTTATTTGGGATCATGGGTACTAAAAGCTCCCTCGTTGTCAACTTTCTGCAGGGGTTTCTTTTTTATTTTGATGATTTCAGCCCATCGATCGGCATTAACGTCTTAGCGTTAAGTATTTTCCGACAATGTGGGCAAAAGTGTGACAATACACACTCTCAACCATTCCTTTTACCACTTGTGGTATTATTATAGAACTATGTTGTGTAATTTCGAGGCTGGGGCTGATGACGTCATATCTCCGGTCTTTGAAGTCATATTTTAAGAATTTTTTTTTGCAAATTGTTATTCGGGATCACGATTTCTAAAGGTTCCCTCGATTTCTGCTGTATGGAGTGAATTTTAATTTTGACGTTTCCCAACCCTGGATTGACATTATCACCAATGCGTTAGCATTTTCCGATACGATGGACAAAATGTGGCAATACACGTCCCGGCTATTCCCTTTTATCGGCTCTGATATAATTATAGTGATAAGTTATGTAGTTGTGGGAGGGGTGGTTAGGGCCAAAAAGTCATTATATTTCCATTCGATGAGTTAACAACGACCCTTCAACGTCATGCAATGAGCTCTCACTCCTTAAATATAGGCCAGTCTGTCATTGTATTCAAAACCTTTACAAAACAGAGCTGTTGTTGAAGGCAATTCATACCCCCACAGTAGTGCTGGACCGATGAAGCATCTATGGATTAAAAGCAAAGTAAGGAAGGTAACTCTGTAGCAAACAAAAAAATGTGGGCAACGTTTAAAAACATGTGCAAGAGCGTCTTGTCATAAGGATCCCTCACACCAAATGACAGTGAAATCCAACCTCTCACTGGTAAGAAATCGTTGTGGACGGTCAGATGAACGGACGGAGAGGCGGGTACACACGTGTACTCCAGTATATCCCCATTCTCTTTGTGATTGGTGGTCTAAAATGAATAATATAACAACTTTTGATATTGTGTTTGTCGGGTGAGGGCACTGTATTGTAAGCGTAATCCACAGTGACTGGCCTGACTTGGTGTAGTTCCTCTGTGTTAATGCTCGGATGCACTGATATCATTATTTTTTACAAGACTGTTCTGTAATACTATTTCACATGGTAACATCAAACATCTCCCAAATATGATGGTATTCCATGCAGTGTTTTAAAAGCTATTGAGTTTAAAAACTCTGTCACAGACTGAGAGACACACCAATCAACAGACTGACAGACATACCAACCGACATTGCCATATATTGAGCTGCTGGTCACTGCTAAAAGTGAATTCAAGGAAATCATCAATGAGGGGGCCAAAGGAAAAATAATATACTTACAACAAGAATTCCCATTAAACATGGGAGCTGTCACAATGGTAACTTTCGTAACAAAATTGTAACGGGATTATACTTCAATTTATTTTTCAACAAAAAGGCATAATATTCTACGTAACATCTCTGACTGGGAATTATAACACCCTGAAATAAAAAATAAAACAAACCGAACAGACAAAAACTTGGCTATTTTATACACTATACGGATCATAACTCATGAAAAAATATATGGACATCAAAACGGCATATGTTACCAAAAGAGCTCATCATACTGAATACCTGTATGCAATTTCCAAGCAATAATATGTAAGTTATGACCTGAACAGACATCGAACGGGAAAATTAAAAAAAAAAAAAAATCAAGTCGAAAAAGGGGATAACTCTAGAAAGTGAATTGTAAGAAACATCAAAGCCTTTCCCATAAGCAATCTTCATGCCAAATTGAGATCCGACAATCCAAACCTGAAATTCAAGGTGAACAGACAAAAATGGATTCTACGGCCCATAACTCGAGGATAAATATACAGACAGTAAAACGGCTTATGTTTTTTTCTGAAAGAGCTCTCAATACTGAACACCTGTATAAAATTTCATCAAAATCCGAGGACTAATCTTCAGGTTATGACCTGAACAGTCATCGGACGGACGGACGAACGGACGGACTTACTTGTGGGTTTTTCCCCATGTTAAACCCTAACCCCACGAGGTCAAAAAATTAACCCCCAGTGCCAAAAATAACTCCACAAGTGGCCACTGTACTAACACAACTTCACAACTACGACTGGCCCTAAATTGTAATCCCCACAAGTGTGTCTGTGTAAGCCCGGACGTATGTACGGACGGCCGGAAGGACGGACGGACGGAGGACGGACGGACGGACTTTCCAACATTTCGGGTTTATGGGCTCCCCAAAAAACATTTTGTAAGTCCAAAACCTTATTTTACTCAGAACCCCACCCCCTCCACCCTAGAACTTATATTTAACCCTAACCCCACCCCTCCACCCCAAAACAACATCCTAACCCTACCCCCACCTTAACCCTAAACCCTAAAACCCTATCCCTGACCCTAACCCCCACCCCCGGACATAACCCCCAACCTTAAGCCCTACTCTGGGTCTACCGCTAACCCTAACCCCACCCCACCCCACTCCACCCCACCCCACCCCTGACCCTAACCCCACCCTAGCCAGACCAATATGATTAGGGCTATTTTTCGGTTTAGGGGCTACTAAAGCTACCCCCCTGACCCCAACCCTAACCCCCTGACCCCCAGACCTACCACCCCAACCTTAAGTCCTACTCTGGGGCTACCGCAAACCCTAACCCCACCCCACTCCTAACCCTAACACTACCTTAATTTGGAGGTAGCCCCTAATAATAATAACCACTAAACCCCCAATGTTCGCCCGGACGGACGGACGGACGGACGGACGGACATTCTTAAAAATGGGAGTTGTGGGCTTGAAAAATTACAAAAAAAACTGATTATTTAATTCGTTCGGAGAACGGTTAAAACCTCGTTTTTTGAAAAAATTTCGAGGGGGGGGGGGGTCGGTATAGACATGGTTACATCCCCCAACCTAATACTGAAGGGAAACAAACGCTATCTCCAACCCTGAACAGACCCTAACCCTTAATTTAAACCCCGAAAATTCGCAAGATGCCTCACTAGACAGACAGACAGACAGACAGACAGACAGACAGACAGACAGACAGACAGACAGACAGACAGACAGAGACAGACAGACAGACAGACAGACAGACAGACAGACAGACAGACAGACAGACAGACATGGTGTACTTGTGTTTAAGTATTTTCATGAATGAATAAATGAGTAAATACCCACATGTATAAATGTCATTTATTTCAGTGGTTGAGACAACTGGTAAAAAAGATCTGCTATTGTTAGTTCTGACTGGGATATATTGTCTGGCCATCAAGTAATACAATGGGGATTGGGGGCTCAAATTGTAATGCTGTTTCGTCGGTTTGTTCCATTGCGTGTTTCCCAGCATAAGTGGGTGTTGAACTACAAGACTTCTATTCCTGTGTACAGTATAATATATTCCGGGGGAGCTAGTTGTATTGTTAACAACTACTTAGGAGGAAATAGTTGGAATAAATATAGACTATAATAGGGAAGTCGAAGACAGATGCAATCCAGTCTACCCTACTTTTTCAAGTATAAAAATCATTCAGCGCCTGTGACATTTTACTATTTTCAGAGCAATGCTTTTGTGGTTCCTCGCAAGATCGAAAGTATCAGCAATGTTCCGACTGTGCCGTCAGTTCTCAGAGAAAATGCGTATTCATTCTGTTAGGTCAACTATCAAGTTAAAGCGTTTCAATAAACTTCAAACATGAACGTCTCACTCTGAAATTAAAGTTAGAGTGCCCGTTGATCGCTTTGCTTCCGTGAACAAATGTTTGACTAATAATATCCATTTCTAATGTTGTACATCGCCGCATGTTCTGAATGCGTTTTCACGCACTCTGTCAACCGTCACGGTCTTCTCTCGAGTTGTATTTTGTGTTATTTTTATTCTGCTAGAACATCTATCAACTCTTATGTTGTCTTGTCCTGCAGATTCCTTCTCATTGCGGTGTAATCACGATTCTAATTGGAGTCCGTATTAATAGCAGTGACTAAAGGTAAGGCCTATATAGTTAGTGATACATGTGTTACCCTTTCCATCCGCTTTGCATACATTTTTGCAAGATGAACATTTGGCTTTCAGTGATAAGACGACATAATAAACGTCAAACAGTCAGGAGAGCTGGTGGACTTAAATTACTATTAAACATCCCTGCTAATACAAACCGGATTGTCCCTTCTTGTTGTAAAGTATGTCTATAGGAGGATGGCATTCTGCAACTCGGCGTTTAAAGGTTTAATGTCCAATCCCAATGTCTAGTCTGTAAGTAAAATTCATCTATTTGCAGACGCTATTTTCTGCTGCCACCACCAATTGCTGTACGGTTTCGTGCAACGGATCACTTAACCAAGTGAATATGTTTAGTTAAAACGTCCCCGGATGTGATAACTGTTTACCGCTGCTCGTGGCTCGTTCGGGTGCTCCCGTCTGCTTCGTCCGTCAGGCTGCCCGTATTGAAACCTAACCTCGTACCGGGTAGTGCAAGGAGTGTGAACCCCATAACTCTTTCCATGCCGGTGTAACAGGAATGGAAGTCCGTAGGAAAATTAGTCCCTCTGGACTATTATTCCGCGGAATTATAGTCCTAGGTCTAACATTTCTAGGAATAGTAGTCTGCCGGACTACTATTCCTAGAAATGTTAGACCTAGGACTATAATTCCGCGGAATAATAGTCCAGAGGGACTAACGTTCCTACGGACTTCCATTCCTTTTACACCGGCATGTAGTCTACCAAGCCATATAGTATTCATTTGGGTGTGTTTGGTGTCATATATGTGAGTCGGGGTGGAAGTGGAAGCGAGAAGAGAATGAAATAGAAGTAAATCGTAAATTATTCGTTGGAGTTGGGAATGCAACTTGGTAGAGATTATGTCTTCGCCTTTTAACTAACACAGCAGTGAACAGTTAATCGCCATTAAAATTTTATTATTCTTTCATTTTATTATTCAGTCCCAATGTGGGTCATAAGTTCTATACTGGCAGCAAAAGAAGTAAACTTTTAGTTATTCAAGAATTATTTTGCAACTGTCGTCTGCTATTCGTGCTGGGCAAAGGGTTAATGGAGCGCTTTTATAGCAAAACCCTTCAACATATTTGATCTGTGATGGGGCATATTTATGCTTAGTGTTTCTGGGGGTTTTGATACCTTTTCAAGGACTCATCGGAACGGCTTTACTCTTTTGTCTACTTCTGTCGGTCACTCATGCAAGACGAACAACTGAGTCTTCAGTTTACACTTTCATTTTAAGGTTTCCCGAGGCCACCTGGGGTAGTTTTTGCTCCATTGTGGAAAAATGAGCTTTCAACGCCTCTTCTACAGTACAGAACTGCTTACAGAAAAACATATGACGTAAAACGATGGAGTATGTTGTTAGTTTGTACTTTCGTATACACTTTTGAGTTTATATCTATCCTTTCTTTTCTCAGAAAATACAACACTTCATTTATTTGAGGCACACACACACACTCGTAAACTGAGTTTTTCTGTTCATAATTTAATCAGCTGTACTAAAAATGACAACCCTGTATCCATCATTTGAGTATGCATCTTTTGTTTACAGAATATCAGGACACTGATTTTTAACAAAGTCATAACAATGAGGACGTTGTCGAGTTGTGTGTGTTGTGTATATTCAAAAGAATGATCAACGACTAATTTAGATATTTATGAATTTTATACGGTGGTGATAATAGACGCTTTCACTGCTAATTACGCCAAAGGAAATGATAATTTTTAGATGCACACGAGTGTAACAGATCGTGGTGTCAATGAGCAGGTATCGCAAGGATCAAGCATCGCGGGTGACTAGCTTTACACAATAATATATAAATACAAATATTTGTATTGCTGCGTTAATCATTCAACAAACCTAACAGGCATATCCTTCTAGCTACTATCACAAAAATCACAATTTAATTTTTGTTGACCCTTCATCAACAATGAACGCGTATTCTGGTTGTCTAAAGGGACCGAAACAAATAGCAATGACGCCGGGCATTCTAAAAACCTGCAGGTAATACGAGCTCGCTCTGTTATTACTCGTTTGTTCAACGAAAAACATCCAGGTGCTAAAATAACCTTTGACCTCAGCTAGCCCGCTTCGACTGGCGAAACTCCCATTAGAATTCTTACGCTATCTCCAGCTATTATTCGTACTGCAGTTAATAATACCAAATAAAAACTTACAAACTCCTGAAAGAACTCGCAAACTGCTAAAGCACAAATTACGTGAAAATGTTATTCCATAAGCATAATTTCCAGTTCCACCTACACTGGCCCACCGCACTCCACAGACATCGTCTGATTTTTGTTATCATAACAGGGCGTAAATAGCGGTCATCATATTTAATGATTGATAACTTTTCTGTGGTTTCTGATTGTTAACATTAAAAATGTTCACTGTTATTACGTGCACTTAGCTCTTCTAAATCCCACAAGTGCCGGCTGATCCTCCGCCTTCAAATCCAAGCCGAGACTGCAAAATCACTCATGTGATACACAAACTTCAATGTCACAACCCCCCCCCCCCCCCTCAAACACACACCCCCATCCACCCACTTTCGTCCTCCAGAGCAGGTTTTGAGTTTGACAGCATCGTTTTAAATAACAATAATCCCCCGACAGCCATGAATATGACACACAACATGCAGGCCTATACGTCTAACCCTTTACCCAACGTAACGGCCAAAACCGGCAAGCGCTATTCTCAAAAATCGCCAATTAATTTTCATTATCTTTTCATGTTTTGTCTCAAAAACATAGGTTATGACCCCTCGTTGGAACGAGCTCTTCGAGCTCGTTCCAACGAGGGTTTATAACCAATGTTTTTGAGACAAAAAATGAAAAAATTAGTTATTCAAGAATTTTTTGTGCAAGTGTCGTCTGCTTTTCATGTTAGGTAAAGGGCTAAAATGCTGCAAAGTTTATCCCAAAGCAATAACAATTACACGATAGACACCGGAACCTGAACCTAAATTATTTATTTATTGTTGTTTAAGGTCACATACTTCTGCACAATGGCTAATCATGACCACAACATGGAGATGAAGTCAAGGTCAGTCAATCGTTTATACCCCATGTTGCCTATTTTAGAGGACTCGCACCCCAAGCATTAGTGACTGGGTCCTATTTTACCAGTGAAACAGAGCTTGTTTACCACAGTAAACAAGCACTGCTTCACTTCCCGGGGTTCCCACGACCTAAATACCGATTCAAATTCGCGTAATTAACAAACCTCTCCTCGAGGCGTGTGGCCTAGTTCCATAAAAAGCCTGAATATATTTTCAGTCCCGTGAATGTCGTGACAGCGTTTGTTTTTGTTCGTCTCTACGTGGCATCGTGTCACTGTGTATTCATTTAAACTGATTTCATGGACAGTAAGTATGAATTCGGGAGAAAAAAAATCCTTCTCTAATTTTTTTCACTGAAAGATCAGAAAACTAACAGTAGAACATCGGCCTATTCGATCCGATTGCTTCCGAATTTGAGGCTCAGTCCATGACTTCAGCTTTTTGTTTGAGGATACATTTGGGATAGTTTAAGGCATTTATTGACAGGCGTATTGTTTCCATGGAAAGAGGCGGGAAAAATTGTTATCTCGGGCCATATCCCGGGTACGTGAAGATTTAATACCTGGATGTCTCTTTTTCAATCCTTCGGCTTGCGTCTCATTGTTGAAAATCGACAAGCAGGTATTGAATCTCCATGTACCCTGGATGTTGCCCAAGATAACTTATATTATTTTTCCAATTTTTTTTCTCCACAAAATAGCTTATGACCGTCAAAGGAACTTGTCCTCCGTTCCCTTCCAATGAGAGGTTATAAACTATGTTTCGAGGCATCAAAAATTTAAATACTTTTTGTTATGTTCGGTAAAGGATTAAGGACTCAGGTTTCACGAAGTGAATGAATATTCTAATCACGTTCCCACCCCAAGCCACATATGGTCGTCAGCGGAGGAGCGTCGTGTACCTGGGCGCGAAAACATGAATGCGAAGGGCACAACCACGCACAAATACGGGGGATATAAAATCGAATCGCATATCATTTCTAATCCAATCTCACCAATCTCCACGTTGTAGATATTGCACCTTCTTGCAACAGAAAACATTGCCAGTCTCCATCCTAGCATTCAACGGCGGTTCGTCTATTTGGTCAGGTCAGTCAAAAAATGCGGAATATTTCAGAACGGAATCGAAGTAATTTTGGAAGCAGAACCCAGTTGTTGTTCTTGAACTCTTCTATCATCTATTCTCTTGTGCAGGAGACCTGATGATAGAAGTGGAGTTCACGCAGGGACACATTGCAGGATTTTGAGAACATCTCGAAGATTCCAATCGACTCAAATCGAATCGAATGGAATCATCGGGCCAATTTCGAATCGACTTGAATTTGGATGCTTTATGAGACCATATATAACAGGTAATCGTCGTTTTATCCTCCTGTTTTACCCTGACCTGTCATTTTTGGCTTGTAAACTTCGAATTTTGGCACCAAATCCTTCAATTTATTTTTTGTTTCCAAGGGGTTTACAAAAACGACATACTGGGGCAATGAAGTTGGCGGGTGTGACAAGGCAGTGACGATGACTGAATGTTATATCGCTGCGTGACGATACGTCCTGAAAGGTTCAACCAAATTTCCATTATTGTCATGTGAACATCTAGTCTCGTGCTCGTATTTTTTCTCTTCTGTCTGAGTATGGAGTGTGTGTGTGGGGGGGGGGGGGGGGGGGCAGATGTAGGTTAGTACGTGAAGAAGCTTTGTAGCACATACAGTACGTGGAGAGTGTATTATCACTAAATCACCCGCAGAGTGGAGATTCCACCCGAGCAATAATTGCAAATTTGTTGCAAAGCATAACCACCACCAGCAAAGTTTCAGCCAGTGGACCTCCGGGTTAAACCCGGAGGTCCATTGGCTGAAATATTGCTTGTGTTTTTTGTCGATATGTCCAAAATTGGAAAGATATAGCTTGGGTGATAACTCCACTCCGCGGGTGATTTAGTTACAATCCACTCTCCACGTATTGTACTGTCTCCCATTATAAGTGATAAGATTGGGCAGCAAAGATGTTGAAATTACTAATTATGCAACACGTTGCGTTGCTCATAAGCATATATCACTTTAAAACACAAGACTTGATGAATAGAGTAGAATAGAATTTTACTGAAGCAATAAACACCCACTTGAGGCAGCTTGTCAATTGTACAACAACAGTATTATAGTAATACAATGGAATAATTTAAAATGAATGAAAAAAGAACTTAGACAATGGAAAAAACGACGAATACAGATACACCACTGTTTAGGAATGTAATCAAATTGCCAGACATGAAGATGGTACCGCAATGATTACCATATATCATAAATCACTTCGGGACTTCAGATACCCGTAATGTGAAGAAGCACCGGGTTATTTTACAGACCGGATTGCACTGTTCTGGGACGTTGTTTCACACAATGTGATGGAAGAGTGTACTATTATCCACCTTTATTTTTTTTTTGTATGATCGTTGAACAGTTTGAAGAGTTCATCAAGCAACTGATCATATACTGAGTCAAAAAAGAAATTATAATAAACTTTGAGGAGCAATTGTTTTGGTATTATCGACTTTAATTCCAAACAAATTATTGTAAATTCATATTTCGAGTCTAGCTGTATGTATGTGCATAATTTCACGTTCCTACTGTTGCCAGCGTCACGTCAGGGCGTCGCAGTTCAGACATAGGGTGAAATGAAAAGTTCACTCATGCAGTCAATAGTGTGTATGTCCACCATTTGCCTTTTGGATGGCTAGACATCGACGGCGCATGGACCTGATAAGTCTCTAGATGTCACCCTGTGATATTGCGTTCCACTCCTGCCTTAGAATATTACGTAAATCGCCTAACGTCTGAAGATCATGAAGTCGTACCCGATGGTCCAATTGATCCCAAAGATGCTCGATTGGCGACAAATCTGGCGAAATTGGGGGCCAAGTTCGATGCTTTGCTCCTCAAGAAAGTCACGACAGATACGCGACACGTGACTTCGAGCAGTGTCTTGCTGGAATAACTGCAATCCGACGTTAGCGTTGAACAACGGGAAAACAACAACGTTCAGAATTTCATCCCTATATCGCTGTCCATTCAGATTACCATCGTTGAAGATCAACTGCGTTCGATGGTGCAAGGAAATTCCTACCCAAACCATTACACTACCCCCACCGAAACGGTTTCATTCCCGCACGTAAGCATCAGAAAATCGTTCTCCTCGTCGGCGATACACTCTTGCCCTACCACCAGCGTGCGTAGATAAAATCGTGATTCATCACTAACAACTACTGTGCCCCGAGGCTGCTGAGTCCAGCGAACACGCTGGCGTACCCATTCCATACTGACGGTACGATGACGGTGAGTTAGGATTGGTCCGTGGTTTGGACGCCTACTTCGGATGCCGTGTTCAGCGAGTCTGTTGCGGACAGTTTGTGCACTGGTTCTCTTGTCAGTTCTAATTGCTGCTATTCTCGTCGCCGGAAGGAAGCGATCCCGCAAGTGAGACGTCCTGATGAGTCGGTCTTGTGCAGGGCTCGTAACTTTTGGACGACCTAAACGCGGTTGGTCGGCAGTAGATCCAGTGGTTCTATACCTTCCAATGAGACGGTAAATAGTGGCCACAGTGACTCCGAAACTTAGCAGCAAGCTCATCTGGAGGTATCCCAGCCTCATGAATACCAATGGCACGCAACCTCTGATTTTCGGTTAACCTTGCCATTTTTTAAAATGTCGGAAGTAAAAAACTAGCGTGTTTTCTCAATAACCCAGGCTCTCTAGCACAACATAACACAAAGAAAATCGTCAGTCACCCATTCAATTTGACAATCCCGGGTAGCACGTGCTATTTTGAAATCTGTATCAGAATTGTATACGGTTGGGTGGACAACAACAACCTGTCATTAAACTCTTTGCTCGACTTCTTGTTCACAAACACACAACATTAGAACTATTATATTTCATCCTTTATGCTATTTTTTACATTTGTTTCTATTATACTTTCTTTTTTGACTCAGTATATAATGGGCACTCTATTATAATGGACACTTTTTTATTAAGGGAGCAACCACTCAAAAAATACGGGGTGTGTGTGTTGGGGAGGGGGGGTAATCGAATCTCACCACTCTCCACGTTGTAGTTATCACCCTCAATGATATTCGTCCTTGTCCAATCCGAGTCGCACCTGGTGCGTATGCATTGGTCGAAATGGTAGACTGTGAATGCCTCCCCGTTTTGATCAGTAAACTGTGGTTGCTGATACGAAGAAGAGTGAAGAGTTTCCTAGCGTTCCAAGATGTAGTGTGAACAAAATTCGATTCTAAAACATACTCTCGATTGAACTTACGATACGTTCTTAACTTATTTTTACCTTGTTTCTTGTCGTTATGGATGACATTATAAAATTCTTCTTCCTATCTTGTTTTAGCTTTCCTTGTTTTAATCATTTTAATACATTTTTTTTTGCGACAGAGTTGTTCGATAATATATCAAAATATTCATGCAGAATTTTCTTTAACCCTTTACCCAACAAATCGGCCGTATCCGCCCGCGTAATATGCAAATTCAGCAGTTGAAAAAATATTATTTTTCAAAAAATTTCAACAAAACCATATCATGTGACCCCTCGTTGGAACGAGCTCGTCGAGCTCGTTCCAACGAGGGGTCACATGATATGGTTTTGTTGAAATTTTTTGAAAAATTTTAAAAAATTTGATTTAAAATAATAAATTTTGATTTCGTCTGCGTTGGGTAAAGGGTTAAATTATCGAGGTAATGTTTCTTTGTTTCACAACATGATTCACCAAGCAATGTGGTAGAATCCTGGGAAGTTCATTTGCAGTAACATTTTATTTGTTGCAATACTGCGTCAATAAACAAGGGATATCGTCCTAGTTTTGCTCGTGCTGCATTATTTGGCGTATTCTTATTTACCACGAGCAAAATTTAATATGTACATGTTTGCACGTGGAACGACCTACATTTTTGTAATTAAGTTCTACCGACCATATTTCACTCCCAAAGAGTAAGGTGGATTTGGTCAACTTATCGAAAAGACTTGAATATACTTGTACTTCCGGGCGAAATTTCTGATTAAATTATGTAAGGATTTCGACCTTGTGAAATACTGTTTGTTTACCTACTTTTCGTGGAATTTGCGCGCAGACTACCGTTGTAGAGTAAAAGGACCGATTCCAGCCCACTAAGCCTCGGGGTAATTTCTTGCGATTTTCTAGCTTATTTTCTCGAGAAGTCACCTAAGTCCGATACTGGCCCACTTTAGACTTCTCACTAAAGTGGGCTGTGATGCCATGAGATGACACGTGACTTTTTTGAACCAGAAATATCGGATTGGAAATCGAATCGCCGAGAGAGAGACTACGAGGATTTGTTCCGTCTTGTCGATCAAATCTCGGAGATTGAGCGAAAATAAAATCTTAAAAAATCTTAGAAAATCTTAGAAAATTTCCGAGATCATCCGGTTCTAGCCCAGTTGAGAATTCATCGAATTTTTTCACGGGATGGCAGTGGATATACGCGAAACTCCCGAAGCCTAGATGGAAATGACAGATGTTTTACAACTTAGGATCGAAATGTCGCGTGTCGTCCCACTCGTCGTCAAAACGTGAAAACATGTAATTTTATGTCGTTTTTTTAAGTGTCACTTCGACGGATTCGAAGAGGGACTCTTAGATGAGAGACATTTGCAACCGCGTGACATTGTTTTTTCAATCAGTCTGTGACAGAGGAATACGTTTTTTGTGGTGTCTCTTCGGCGGATGTGGTCGATTCAGTGGCGATCTCTCGGATGAAAGAGATTTTCAGCCGTGTGGCATGCGGCATGGCAAATGGTTGGTACCGCGTTCCAAGACAAAGATAACCCAAATGGGATGAGTGAAAGTATTACGATACCTTAGACTGTCTGATGTATCCTCTCCGGAAAAAATACAAAATACAAACTCATCTGCTTCATGGATACATTCTGAGGAAGCTACACATAAAAAACATCGCATACAGCTATTTTACTCGTTGACCAGAGGCTCACCACTACTCGCAGAACTCATTAACTTTTGTTTGAATATAATGTTTTGTTTACAAGTCGATTAAAGAACAATAATGTTTGACAAGAGATATTCGTGAACATACTGAGATAGAGAGATCTGACTACGACTACCACGATATTTCTGGAGAATGGAAAATGACAAACTTTCGGCAAGATATTCGTGATTGTACTGTAACAGAGCAGAGATCCGACTGCTACAACCATGACATTTTGGGAGAGTGGAACATGACATACTTTCAGCAAGAGATTTGTGAACATAATGTGACAGACCAGAGATCTGACTGCTACTAGTACCACATTTTGGGAGCGTGGAACATGACAAACTTTCGGTAAGAGATTCGTGAATATACCGAGACAGAGACCCGACTACTACCGCGACGACATTTCGAGAGACTGGAACACGAAAAACTTTCTGCAATAGACTCGTGAACATACTGTGACAGAGATCCCACCACTACCACCACGACACTCTGGAGAGCGGAACATGCCAGCCCATAGGACTGTGAACGTGATGGATGGTAAAAAAACGATACTAATTGCAAATCCGTAAAGGGCAATAAATACGTGGACCAATTCCTGTGAGAGATCTGTGAGAAGATGTGAAAATCAGTGCTCGAAATGTGACAAAATTGGGATTTTCATTTACGTTAATCCCATGGAATTTCTGATGTGAAATAATCACGCATTAGTGCAGGGGCTTGTTACTGAAGGATCTATAGCGAACACAATCTCTGGTTATAAAGTAAGGAGTTAATCGATGCAAGGACTTGATAGTTGCGGCGGATGGTAAAACAAAATGAAACAAATGTCAAGTCTGGAAAGGGCAACAACTCTGAGAAAAAATAAGCAGAACAACATCGGCGTAGATGAGAGGTATACCTGCACACCAAATATGACACCATTCCACCCTGTATGTTAAAAGTTATCGTCTAAAAAGCAAACACATTTACAAAAAATACGAAGTCCATAAAGGGTCATAACTCTGATAAGAATACGGTGAAAAAAACTGGCGATATCCTAGATGAGGCTAGACAACGATAAGATGCAATCGCATATCAAATACTATTTCATTATACCAAGTATTTTAAAAGTTATCGAGGTTAGAAAACTCGCTACTCACAGGCCTACAGACTGACATCTGACACGGAGCTGCACGGCCGTAATTTAAAAAAAACTCTCCAGAAATACACACGGGCATCTGACTATGCGGAAAAAATACAGAGTTTTTGCTAGTAGACACAGCACCGTTCACCCGACACACGTGCATAGGACGTGCGTCTCACAGCATATCTTTTTTCCAGACATGAACTGAAAAGACTAGCATAATTAGTTGCCTTTTGGTGAACAACTTTTGTATTAGTCAAAAGAGTGGATGTTTTGAATTTTAATTTAGCTGTTTTAACGGCTGATTGACGCGCCCTTAATTGTCGTTGCCATCTTTAATTCGATCTTTCTACCATAGCAGCTTAAAGTGACCTTGACCTACGGTCAATGATGCGGTCATTTGCCTTAGAATATTTAGAACATGCATCGTTGTTTCCGCACAAACTAATAACCATGGTGATTTGGATCACACCGACTGCGAAGGGCATTTTAGTTACGTTTCTTTTTACGGAATAATCTGGCCTCAGCCTCTATTTTCGGTTCAGATCATTAAATTCTGTAAGTATTTGGCATTTCAAAACTGTTTCCCTATTCCATGTCTGAAATGCAAATTGCAATATACAAGACGGAAAAATTCATATTGAAATTTGAAAAACGCAAACAAAGATGGAATGGCTGAATAAGAATATAACAATAACATGACTTTGGAGGGCAATGTGGTCTATTAACGGCCCAACAGGTGTGAATAACAGCTTATAAAAGGCCCGAGATGAAATCGAGGGCCATTAATAAGCTGAATGGCTCTTATTCACACCTGTTGGGCCGTTAATAAACCACAAGGCTCGACAAAGTCATGTTATTACTATTATTACCTCTAGAAGTCTGAGAAAGTTTGGCCCTGTGTCTTACATGACATTTTTAAAGGTTTCGATTTCGACACGGATGATAATATCGTCTGTTGTCAAACAAACCGGTGTCACATGATTATAACAATAACATGATTTTGAAGGGCGTTACAGTGTATTAACGGCTCAACATAAATGGTTAACAGCCCAAGCGTTTATTAGCGGCCCGCGACGAAGTCGAGGGCCGCTAATAAGCTCAAGGGCTGTTAACCATTTCTGTTGCCGTTGATACAATGTAATGCCCGACAAAGTCATGTTATTTCTATTATTGCCACTTTCGTACATCGGGGACATTACAATTAAATTATATGCGAATTAAGATAAATAAATGAAGTTTGACGTTTTAGAATTAAACAAAACAGCGACACTATCGTCTGATTTGTTGACAAACAAACCGGGTAACATGACTATCGTCTGATCAGTCTACGACGAAATTTGGGAAGTTAGATGATGAAATATATCTTCGAAATACGAACTTTAGGCAAGGAGTTTATTCATCAAAGATGTCATCACTTACTTTGCGTGTATCGCTTCCTATATTTGATACATTATCTATCCGCGACACAAAGGGAAACACTTGAAACAAATGTGTTAATTGTGTTTACAAATTAAAAAAAATCCGAATTGAATTTCGATTCAAATGGAAATCTGGGAAAAATATTGTTGATCGGCTGAGAGATGTGACGTCATTGTCTATATTTAGACGTGTCGGGCTGTTATTGACGTGTTGGGCTGTTATAGTCAATAACGGCCCAACACGTCACATGACTTGTACTTGTTGAGCATTACGAGGTTTCAACGCCCGACAAAACATCGTTAATGTGCTAGGAACGCCCGCAAAAGTGGTAATAATATCACACGATCGGCACTCGTACGTTTTTAATTAGAAAACTTAAAAACAGACCCGATGTTTACCGCTTCTAAGTTAGGAATAAAGGATTAAAATGTATACAGACTTACTTACATATATACAGCGGCTTCTTCTTATGGGGCTAACGTTACTGGACATGTTACATATTTAATAATTTTAATAAAATCATATTCTTTACAAGGTGAAGCCATTTCCATTTCCGAGTGAATGACAGCAAGGAACAAAAATCACGTGATGTGTCGGACTGTTAATGAGAGTTTTCACTAATTAACGGCACGACACGTCAAGTGACTTTTATAAGCTGAGTGTTACGTTCTTGTAATGCGCTGTTAAACTGTGTTAATGTACTCGAGAACGCCCGCTAAAGTTGTAATAATTGTTGTTATCAATTTACGTTGGCGTGGACAAAATGAGGTCGATCTCGGAACTCGTGTCCAAAGAAAGTAAGCTGTCTATTACGACTCTAAGTGGGTGTGATTATAAGTAAGGTGTTACTTCCAATCACCTCATCTTTCAGGCACCAGTCTAATTCTGTAATGGAATGCGATCCTATTGTGGCCTGGAATCAGTCTAGCCCTGGAATCACCATTGAGTTTGTATAGATTCAGTGGGCGGGAATATATCCCTTGGTCGTAAACATTCATTTTCTTTGATTCAGCGTAAGAAATGTTTCTCAATCGTGACTTGATTTTACCGAATCTTTGATCATAGTACCGTTATGAATGAAACTCTCCAACTGGGGCACGAAAGAATATCTGTATATCTTTGTGAGTGAGGAAACACCGTATTGTATAATGGCCGTCTCGCTCGACTGCGTGCAAATTCCACGAAAGGTGGATAAACAAACTGCCCATCACAGCGTCGAATTCCGAAGAGAATCCAGACGGATAGCTCGAGAGCTTGGCAATCACTCCCATTCAGTGATGTAAAGGATTGTCTATTTTCTTTAGACGTCCTTTATCGTGATCTATCTACTGCTTAATTGATAAAGCAAGCTCCCAGGCCACCGGTCTAATTCTTTAAGCAATGCGCCGTGATGGGCTGCTTGTTTACCCACTTTTTCTCAAGTTTGCGCGCTAACGTTTTTGAAAAGCGACGCCTCTTCCCATAAAGATTAAAGATAGTCTGTTGTACCCCTGTTATATTCCAATCAGAGAATATTCATTTTACATTGAAGACATCAAGGTATTACAATAGTAAGTGGAAATGCGCTGTGCAATAATAATGATGAGTCTTCATTCATCATTGGCCGTTTGTTTTATATGGTTTAACCCTTTACCTAACATGAAAAGCAGACGACACTTGCAACAAAAATTCTTGAATAACTAATTTGTTTCATTTTTTGTCTCAAAAACATAGGATATGACCCCTCGTTGGAACGAGCTCGACGAGCTCGTTCCAACGAGGGGTCATAACCTATGTTTTTGAGACAAAAAATAAAAATATTTTGAAAATTAATATGCGATTTTTGAGAATAGCGCTGGCCGGTTTTGGCCGTTACGTTGGGTTAAGTGTTAACGACACTTTTGGCAGCCAGATCACCTCATGTTTGACAGGTTAACGGGTGGGGGAAACCGGTTTAACCGGTGAGAACCACCGTGGCGCGGCGCGCATCTGTCGGGCTCCCCGTCGTACTAACTCCGCATAATCAAGGTGAGCATTGGTTGAAAGAAAATGCATTATCGACGTAGAGTACGCCTTAGTACACAGTTCCACGGCATCCTCACGTCGACAGTCGGGATTAACCCTTTACCCAACGTAACGACCAAAACCGGCCAGCGCTATTCTCAAAAATCGCATATTAATTTTCAAAATATTTTTATTTTTTGTCTCAAAAACATAGGTTATGACCCCTCGTTAGAACGAGCTCGTTCCAACGAGGGGTCATAACCTATGTTTTTGAGACAGAAAATGAAAAAAATTAGTTATTCAAGAATTTTTTTTGCAAGTGTCGTCTGCTTTTCATGTTAGGTAAAGGGTTAAGTAGTACTTCGTCCAAGAACAAAACGCAATTACCGCTGGTAGGGATCGAACTATGGACCTTCAGGTTTGAAGCCCAAAGCCCTAACCACTGAGTCACCGCGCCCCCTCATTCATTGTTAATTTAGTAAACAAACATGTTTAATAATATTGGATATGTCATTAAAAATTCGATTAAATCAAGCCTCAGTTGAGAAAAATTTCTTGTGTTGATTCAAAGAAATTGAATGCGTATGGTATTTAGGGCTAGGCTGGTCCCAAGCCATGGCAGCGTCAAATATGTTACACACAATTTGTCTGTTGGCATGAGAGCTTGTCGATGAAGGGTGAACTAAGGTCTTGCAATAATTCGCCTTGTTCTTTATCTCAGAAAATGATATATTCTATCAGTCCCTTAGTGTTCTGTACCTTTTGCTGCTTGCCACTCTCGTTGGAGTGTGACAGATTGTAATACTGAGAACCCGTTTTGTTTTTGCACAAGCTAACGACGATGATGATTGAACTGGGTAGTTTTGATATTATTGTTGTCCTGCATTTCAAGAACTGATAAGTACAGCACACAGTCTTCACATCGTTTGTAAGGTTGTTTATAGAAAAAATATAGTTGTTCTTGGAGAGATGACAAAATGTGAAATGTGGAAAAATAAACTTTGAAAGTGATTTTTTATATATAAGGATAGCAGGGTGTGGCTGTAACGATATGTAATGGACCAACGCAGGAAAGAATTTCTTCGACAAATTTGTGTGATGAGTCAAAATTCCGTCCACTTCGGCCTCAGATTAAGGCCACTTTGCGCAAAAATCAGCGTTCCAATATTGGTTCAGATTGCAGTCTTTCCCAATGGAAACATAGCATATGATTCTCCTGGAACAAAGAGAATGAGCGTTTCTATGAGGGGAATCACCAGCAATGTTTCATTTGATTCAGAAGAAATACGAAAGCTATTTACACGTGCATGAATTTTCACTGAGATTATAGAATTCTATATCAAATATCTTAGGTTATACAATTATTGACTTTCCTTGAGGTTGATAGAGGGAATTATCAACACGAGAAAATTAATATCCACCGAGGCGATAGGCACGTCCACTTCGGCCTCAGGTTAAAACCACTTAGTGCAAAAATCAGCGTTCAGATGTTTATTCCGATTCCCAGTAAAAACATGGCATATGCTTCTCCTGAAACAAACAGAATGTGCGCTTCTGTAAGGGAAACCAACATCAATGTTTCGATGAAAAACGAAAGCCATTTACACGTGCAGGAATATTCACTGAGATTATTGAATATTATGGAATATTGCATCAAATATCTTAGGTTATACAATTATTGAATTTTCTTGAGGTTGATACAAGGAATTATCAACACGAGAAAAGTAAAATTCACCGAGGCCATAGGCCGAGGTGAATATTACCTTTCAAGGGTTGATAATGCCTTGTATCAACGCAAGGGAAGTCTATTATTGTTTTGTTATTATGACGGAAAAAATGTTTGCAAATTCCTTGCTTGCTTTGCATGTTTTTGGAAGAAAAATAGCATATTCATGTACAACAAAATAAATTTAATTTCAACATATATATAAGAAGTAATGTTCATAAACTTATTTGTCCATGAAAATAAGTAATGATGTAGTTAGTAAATTGTTGTATTTGATCAGTTCCTAAACATTGGAACAGAGACATTAAAGGAAGGAGCAAGTTGGGAATACCATTCTATTTTTATCGCAAACAGGCAGTGGCGGCGCCAGAAATTTTTTTGTGGGGGGGGGGGGGGGCAAATAGGGGGGCAGACTCCCATGAAGGGGGGCAAATACGTAAAGGATCATATCATTACTTTGTTATGAGGTAGTCCAAACTTGGACCCAAAGTCCGTAATATACTTTTTTGGTTTGGTACGTCCTGTGGACGAACCAAACCAAAAAATTATATTACGGACTTTGGGTCCAAGTTTCGACTAAATGTAATGGTAATTAGCGGTCCTCCTTTCAAAAAATCCTGGATCCGCGTCTGGTGGGTCTGTGCGTGAGAGAGAGAGAGAGAGAGAGAGAGAGAGAGAGACTCATAATGCCCGTCTGTCATAATGCGAAATCCATGAATTTTTTTTAGACAAGGGATATGGATAGATATGCCTTTGTTGGCTCATAACTCAATTATAACTTATAAGTATCTGCATCCGAGTCTTTAAATCTCTACTGCCTGGGTGTGTTCATCAGCTAGCCTGAGGCTTTGGGCTAAGTGTGTATGGGAAATTATTGGGAATAAAAAAAGAGAGGGGTGTGTGTGTGTATGAGAGAGAGTGACTGAATGTATTTGCGTGTGGGCGTGGATGGAAATGCATGCGAGATGGTTGGGGAGGGGGGCAACTGGGGGCAAAGCCTTCGTTGGGGGGGGGGGGGGGCAAATGCCCCCATACCCCCCCCCCCCCCCCATGCCCCCCCCCCCCCCGTAGCGCCGCCACTGCAAACAGGTTTTTGGAATTATTATATCAACCAACCTGCGTTATTTACAGACAACAATGACAGAGTGATGAACAATCATCTCGATTTTAACAAAAATAAAATAGATCAGCAATATAGGAGTATATGAACACTTCCGACGAGTGTTTTACGTAATTAAATTACCAGATTTTTACTGTCATATACTACTCAAAAAAAGGAGGGGATATCCAAACTGATGTTGATATTTTCGGAAAATGGTATTGGATGCGCGTGATTGGACACGTGTGTTACCAAGTTTAATGTAGATCATGAATGTCACCGGCCCACGAAAACTTCGTGCATGATTTTCGCACGAATGTTGCGTTAATGTGTGTGGGGAACGTTTTGAAATTTTCATTTGTACTGGACGGGCCTTTTCGGAGGTCTCATCGTTCTTTTATTGGTATAAACACGTTCATTAATAGTTTCTGATAGAAACGCAACTTTTGAGGTATGCGAAGACTGACAGGTGACGAACATTTACGTGCTGTTGGCATGTTGGAAGCTTGCAACAGAAGACTGCTGTGGCTCAAATTCTCTGCGTTACTCAGTCGGTGATAAGCAGGTTGTGGTCACGCTACCGTCAGAAGGCAATGTTGATGACAGACGTCGGTCAAGTCGTCCAGGGGAGACAACTGCTAACCAAGATCGTTTCATCCGAACCACAGCAATACGTAACCGCCATCAAAGTGCATCAGAAATTGGACAGCAGCTGCACCGAGCAACCGATGTGCGAGTCAGTGGTCAGACTATCCGAAATCGCATTCACAGCTGGAATTTGTACGCTCGACGACCTCGAATAATTCCACGTTTGACTGAACGTCACATCGCAGCCAGACGTAATTGGTGTGGAGCACGATAGCGCTGGGAAATCGTCGGTGGAGCAACATCATGTTTTCCGATGAATCGAGGTTCACTCTCGACTTCCACGACAGGCGAAACAGAGTGTGGCGGAAGAGGAACGAAAGATACCATGACGTAACCGTCAGGCAGCACGATCGTTTTGGTGGTGGGTCGGTTATGGTGTGGGGAGGCATGTCATCCGAGGGAGTGTCACAGAGCAGTACTATCGTGACAACATGTTAGCAGCTCATGTGGTGCCAGTTGCGCGACATTACGGCCGTCGATTCATTTTCCAAGATGACAAGAGCACACAGGGCCCGTGTCGCTACAGAGTTCTTCCAGGAGCAGAACATCACTACACTGCCTTGGCCAGCACTAAGTCCAGACCTTTCACCAATCGAACACGTCTTGGATATGCTTGGCAGGCGCCGACGACAACGCCAACAGCCCACTACCAATGTCCAGGAACTCGCCACTGCACTGCAAGAAGAATGGAATAACATCAGTCAAGCTGATATTGGACGTTTGGTGAGTATGCCTCATCGGATCCGTGCTTGTCTCTCAAACCTAGGAGGATTTACAAGGTATTGAGGTCTTGTACGGCATGTGGTAAATTCTCTGACTGACCGTCCATGTCTTCTGCAGCTCAGTGCATGGAATGTGTGCTTGTCAGACACCCAACTATCGCAGAAATCATTCAACGGATGTCACAGCGCAATGCCTCAACTGTCTTTTTGATGAAAATATAAATATATATTTTTTCATATATCTCACTTTTATCAAATATTCCCTGCTTTTTTCAATAATACAAGCTATTTTAACTGCAGGATTTTGGAATATTGTATCAAATATCTTCGATAACAGGTTAGCTGCTCACTTCACCAGTTACGCCTTGTTTTGGTTTAGACCGTTTATAGCATATATCCGCCATACGGACATTAACGGGGGTAAACTAATTTACATGCAGGTCTGTTTAATCCCCTCCCCCTCCCCGGTAATCTGAATATAACTGCGAGATTGTTGAGTTTTTTACATTCTTATCACATGCAACACCGGGAAGTTGGGGCGTGACAACCGTTACTTATTCCCAGTTCCGTTCCTTATTCGATATCCGAATAAGGAACAGGGAATAAGTAACGGTGGTCACGTTCGTGGGAAGTTGTGCTTTTTATACAAGAAGAAACACATTCCATAAACGCACTTTCTCGGACTCCCGCGTTGTGTCCTTGATCAAGGCACTTAACCCCGATTATCCATATGGGGGCACGATGACGTCGTGTACTGGGGCGTACTGCACGTCGATGATGCGCATGTCTTCAACCAGTCTAACCCTGCCTGTGCTGCAGTGCAGAGTTACGATGTTGGGGAGCTGGCAGCTGCTCGTCGTTGCTCGGTGGTTCTCTCTGGGTACTCCGGCTTCCTCCACCCGTAAAACTGTCACGGTCATGATTAGCCATTGCACACAAGTTTGTGACCTTAAACACCAATAAATAAATAAATATGACGCACTTTCTATTTTGCGAAGGGATTATTTTTTAATACTATGTCTAGAACTTTGGGATTTGTTTCAACGCTTTGATGTGGACACACGGTACACTTTAACCCTTTACCTAACATGAAAAGCAGACGACACTTGCAAAAAAAATTCTTGAATAACTAATTTTTTTCATTTTTTGTCTCAAAAACATAGGTTATGACCCCTCGTTGGAACGAGCTCGACGAGCTCGTTCCAACGAGGGGTCATAACCTATGTTTTTGAGACAAAAAATGAAAAAAATAATGAAAATTAATTGGCAATTTTTGAGAATAGCGCTGGCCGGTTTTGGCCGTTACGTTGGGTAAAGGGTTAAAGCCAACTAGATTAAAAATGAACCCAAATCAACTGGGTTGAGTGAATGTGAACCCATATTCATATTCACTCAACCACGTTGATTTGGGTCCATTTTTAACGCAATGATTTTAGAGTGTATTTCGAAAAGGTCCTTATATAGGCACTTGTGAGTAACTCTTTGACATGAAAATGCTGGACCTCAGTCGTTCATTAAAAACAATCTGAGCATCGGGGAACCGTGATTTAGATCGAGTTTTCTGAATGAGGATCAGAAATTTCATATCAAACCATGAAGAATTTGAGATTTCTTTTCACATAATCAAGAGCGGACTGGGCCAGGAAAAGTTACCGGGAAATGAACCAAGGCAGACCCCGGACCCGGAGAAAAAATTTAATTTTTCGAACTGAACGATTGCTGTTTCCTCACATCAGAGTGAGGACATTTCGATGGCGTTTTTGTATTATCTTTATCACTCATTCGGCAAGTATGATATCAACAGGGGGTTCGGGGTGCGTGGACCCATCAGGTCGACCACAGTTCCGCCCAATTGGAGAAAATTTTTATTTTTTAAAATAAAAGAACGCTGTTTCCTTGCATCTGAGCGATAAATGCAGACTAGGCTGCTGGTATATCGAAATGTTATCTATGTGGACTGCCAATGGCAGTCCACATAGTGGATATTTCAATATACCGACATTCTATGCAATCAGATCCATTAAGCGTGTTTGGGCGTTTTCATGAAATTCCACCACCAACAGGTGTTGGGCTGCATCAATTTTGCGAGCCCCATGAGCCACCCAACAGGAGGCCCACCGAGAGTTTTCATGTGAACCATACGGCCAGTCCACGTCTGCACATAATGTGTAATTTATCACTTAAAACTGGACTGTTGGAACGCTCAGTGATCGCATATAGAAGAGTGCTTTCACCACAGCCATATTCGGGGGTGGGGTGGGGGGGGGGGGGGGGGGTATTGCATATAGCATATTGTTATAAATATGCAATGCTCAACAACAACAGAATTCGCGAAGGATTTCAGTTTCCTGACGCCTCGCAATTTCCGATCGCTTTTTAAAAGATTATACTTTGATGTCAGCGAAAAAATGATTTATGTAGATTATGTGCATATTTTTAGTGGTAATGCAAATTGAGTGGCGAAGTTTTTCGCTGATGTTCCACCAATCCAGTTGTGTAGTGATCAGTGTTCAAAACCAACTAACTCACAACGTTTCGTGCTGTGACATTTGGCGTCACCTCGTCCCTTGAGTTCCAATGTGTTCTATGTGCCAGTAGGCACATAGAACACATTACAACTCAGGGGACGACCTGTTTATTAGGCATATTCATTAACGCAGATGAAGAGGGGTAGTCTACTAGGGTAGTAGGGGTATCGTAAATTCTGATCTTTTCAAAAAGTGTCGTTTGGTCTATCAGTCGATTGATCGTTTTTATAACGTAGGCCTCAAGTCGTGGAAAGGCTTTTAGTCCGCCGCACCTCGAGCCCGGCGGTGGTGGGCTGTGGCGGATATTAGTATTAGATCCACCACTGACCTAGTTCCCTTCCAGATCCTATGGATTGCGTAAATTTATTCCACCCTTTTTGAATAAACTATTCACAGAAGCCACAGTGAATAACAAGGTTCAACCAGTTTCTTGGATTTCCACCAGCCTTTTCCCATATTTCAAAGAATACTAACATCTCAAGGGGGTTAGTACCCCGAAATATTCTCAAACGAAATCATGAGTAAGAAATGGCCGGAACTGTACAGAAATAACCGAGCTAATGTGGTTAAGAAAATGCAGGATGACGCGTCTTCTGGTGCCCAGTTTCAAAACCACCTCTGTATGAGCCCTAGACCCCCATCCCTCCTCCCTGTGCTTATCGCTTCGGACCTTCGACGCTCCCGTGGTATTGGTGGGAGTGATCAACATATTGCCCTGGAGCTCGTTTCGCTTCGCATTGGACGGATTGTGGACGATATTTCTGTAATGTGCTATTTGATGCTGATTATGCTTTAAACGCGACTCAGTCTGTTTTTGTTTGTATGTTTTGCATTTGAATCAAAGTTGAGAAATAATTGATCATACAGCCCAATCCCGCCGCAGGATTGAATTACCATTGAGCCTTTCTACAGATTATTTTTCTTTGTGATGGCGTGGACTGGCAAAGTGTCCCAGAGTTAGGTTATTGTCTAATTTAGTTTCAAGCTATGTGAATTGAGACTTCACATGCATTGTTCGAAACGCAGTTCACGTGCACGCGATATTAAACTGTACATTAGCCTGTTAAATTTTATACATGGTTTGATTTACAACCTGCGTTTACACGAATTTTCAAGATTACAATGTTGAATTACTCTTCATACATTTTTGTTTGCATTGTTCACGGGACGAGTGTTTTGGTCTTTATGCGCTCACAAATCAAATAACATTTTATTCAAGACAACATTTATTCCATTTACTGCATTATTTTTGTTAACCCTTTACCTAACGTAACGGCCAAAACCGGCCAGCGCTATTCTCAAAAATCGCCAATTAATTTTCATTATTTTTTTCATTTTTTGTCTCAAAAACATAGGTTATGACCCCTCATTGGAACGAGCTCGTCGAGCTCGTTCCAACGAGGGGTCATAACCTATGTTTTTGAGACAAAAAATGAAAAAAATTAGTTATTCAAGAATTTTTTTTGCAAGTGTCGTCTGCTTTTCATGTTAGGTAAAGGGTTAACTGGGGGAAGGGGGTAAGTAATTAGAAAATTATTCATTATTATTCTGATATGTTAGTTCAGATAAACAGATTGGCTTTAAATACACTGTAAATTAATCCGATGTTCATAAAGTACATTTTTAAACAAAATTCTCTACTCCAGAAGTGGTTCGGTTAGAAGATTGAAGACTTTTAGGCACTACAATAGGAATACGCGAATCTTAAATTTGGACCGAATCGAATCCCCGAATCCATTCAGATAGAGAATTCCGAATCGAATCGAATCGAATCCCTAATTAAATCACGCGTCTCTTCTTTGAGTAAATATTCCACCTGTGACAAGTGTAAATATTGCCAGTCTCTATGCAAACACTGTATGCAACAGTGAATCGTCTGTTTAGGGCAAGCCAATAAAAAAACCCGAAATATTCTAAAACAAAATCACAGTATTTTCGGAAGCGGAACCCCTTTGAATTACTCTTCGATCATCAGGTCTCCTTCCAGGAGACCTGATGACAGAAGAAGAATTCAATAGCAGACATTTGGTAGTTTGCTGTGCAGGTAAGCTGATGATATACGAATACTTCAGGGGGAGAGACTTATGATATGAGAGACCTTTCGGAAAACGAAAGACGACTGATAAACATTACGAATGGGGTATTACGTCACCGGAATATGTGTTCTTCCTATCAGCTGTAGTTTCCTCTTATCCGTAGTTGCGATTACGGCTTCTCATCAACACCCGCTGATATATCATATGGCAAAATGTTTGAGAGTGTTTCTGAGCCCCTTAATGTTGACGATCACTCTAAGATTGTGTCCCCACCCCGCAGTGTCATTAAACTCCTAGATGTAGGAGGTTTGAACGGCAGAATGTTCGCACAAACGGACTCGCAGTGGTCAATTCTGCTAAATGCTATTTTGGGGCCAGACAAATTTATGACAACTATTGGCTTTTCGTAATTTTTATCAGTCGTCGTTCGTTTTGCGAAAGGTCTATCTTAAAAACATCTCGATGATTCGAAAATTCAGAATCGGTGCAACTCGAATCCATTCGTCGGTACGATTTCGAATCGAATCGAATCTGGAAGATAATTAAGTGGAATGCCTTTTTTATACAATGTTTCTTCTTTTTTTCTCAATCGGGCCGAACCATTGTAGGTCCGGTTTATAAAGAAAATTTGAATCCAAACCCAACAGTTTCATTGAGATTCCGCCGTCTTTGCTTGCAGAATAGTCTCATTGTAGTCAACATAAACAGAAGGCATAAAGATCGTGTCGAAATTGCGAACTGAGAATGAACGGAAATTATTATTTTCTCGCATCGTGCCGAACGTTCGCATCCCACCCAGTGTGTGATAGTCCTGAGTCTGTTTCATTTGTAATATTTTATCTGACACGGAGAGCACAAGGTTTTCTTGTGCCAATCTGAAAGTTTCCATTTCTATCTAAAAACAAAGCTTATTACTCCTCATTGGAACATCTTGTCTTTTATAAAGTTTTGGCAAAAATTGAAAAAATAATAAACTTTGAAAACCGATTTTGTAAGGAGAAAAGATAACTAGGGCTGCACGATATTCAAAACTGAATACCGGTATCAGTATTCAAAACAATACCGCGGTATACCGGTATATCGAAAACTGCTCAGATATATGAACACAAGTTCCACAATCGGGACTCGAGGCACCACAGTCGGAACCAATTAGCATGCCTTGATGATGCGGTTAAAAAAATATCTACCCAAGGTAAGACGATATCAAAATTCATTATTTTCAAAATTAGTTTTTCAGATTTTCCCCAGATTTCAACAAAACTATGTCATGTGAACCCTCATTGGAACGAGCTCGACGAGCTCGTTCCAATGAGGGGGTCACATGATATAGCTTTGTTGAAATTTTTTAAAATTATTTTTTCAACTGCTGAGTTTGTATATTACGAGGGCACAAGCAGACGATTTCTTGGATAAAGGGATAATATTATTCATTCGGGGCTACAATTAAAAAACTCAAGACATCTTGAAAATCAAAATTGTGGGTAAATAAACAATGACGATAAACCGATATTTTTGTAATTACACCGGTATTCAAACGATATTGTTTTGAATACCGGTATATATCGGTTTACCGTGCAGCCCTAAAGATAACTGTTTCAAAAAAATGTATAATAAAAACAACTTAGTGCATATATCAAATAATCAAATTTTCAAAGATGATTTGCATCGAAGAGCGAACAATGAAACAACCAAAAGACTGCCGCCATTGCCACTGACAGTAACAAAATCACGCGACCTCTTCCTCACACCCAAGTCGATAAGCGATATGTTCAACACCTCGCCTGACCTGTTTAATGGGCGAGTTCTAAATTCTAATTAAAAGTCAACATTTATTTATCAATATTGTTATATTATAGTTTATTGGATAGTTCATATAAGAACATGTCAAATACGCGTTCCCTCATATATTAAAATTTCTTTCATGCAGTAGAATTGGTATCGGCAAGGTTAAGAAATAATAATTTCTGAACTACCAGATGTTTATAGAAATAAGTGTATTGACTACTGATTCGCATAAATGCGTTCCATTGCCTTACTTAACAAACAGCCTTTAATTTTTTTTTTAACTTTTAAATCACATTAAAAAATTACATCTTTATAACTTCATCAAAATATTTTACGTGACCAAACATTAATATGATATAAGTGAGAATTTACAACGTCTGTGTACAAATTACTGAAGAAGAAAAAAATACTTAACCCTTTCTCGGCCGTAATTATCAAGTACTATCTAGCCCAAGAACATTAGGTTTCACTAGGGGAAAAAATCGGAGAAAGCTGATTTTTTCAGGGAATGTCGAGTACATGTCACTGAACGATTAGACAAAAGTCCCCTAAAATCCCAGTTGAGCTTTTTTTTCTACAGCCTTTTTTCGAAAACGCGTTTGAAAAAAATTTTAAAAAATCGCAGAACGGGATGTTAGTTGGACAGACGATAAAAAATCCACCACTATTTGAAGACTTTTATCATTGCTTACAAAATAGACATTATGGAAGACCCCCTCTGCTTCTAGCCGAGTTCCCCTTTTGGCATAAGATTCGTCAGCATGAGAACTCAACTATTTTCGGGCTTGGGACCGAACAGACACGTCTGTGTCTGGCAGCATTAGATCAATAAATAATATTTACAGAATGTACAAAAATCAATAAATAATATTTACAGAATGTACAAATCAATCAACATGGATTAAGTTACATTGACTATTATCAACGCTATATACAGAAATGACATGACCTATATACATATTATTCATAAAACTCAGAAATTTCCGACAGGACAGTGTTTCTGTGGTTGTTACAAGAATCCGAACTACAATTACACAAACCTGAGCAAGAGAGTCCTGCCTTCTTACACCCACACCTTTTTGTACAAGCACTCTTGCAACCACAACTGATCAGATTCAGTAGGTTATCGGGGGCACATGGCTTTGTGGCTGCAGTCGGTACAAGAAGTCCATTGTCTAGCGACCACCCCCAATCCGTCGGAGGAAGCGAAGTGCCCAGCCATTGTGGGACCTGGAGATAACATCTGTAGACATGTTGTTGTGCAGCATCGCTGCTTGGTGGGAGTGAGGCTAGGTCGATGGGTTTATTCAGTTTAGATTTTGCTACATAACGCTTGTAAGTGACATATCTATATTGGTCGAGAGAGGAAACAGTTTTACTCCCGTATAAGATCAGGAGAAGTTGTTCCCCGGCAGCGGCTACTGCACTTGGTGTACTGTCATCCGCCAAAATTGTGTTGACACACTGTTGTGAGTCGCTAGTAACATCGGAGACAATTGTTCTGAATACTTTCTTCTTACCAACTCGAAAGAGTGCAGAAGTAGTGTCACAACCACTTATAGAATGTGCTACAAGGAGGTTGCTTCTATGGTCACCCATTTTGGTTGCTATTTCACTAACTGAAACTAGTAAGTTTGGGGTAATGGAATACATCATGTGAATATTACATCCCGGTTGAACTCGAGAGGTAAAAATGACTAACAAGTCTGTGTCTGTTCCCACAACGACAACATTGTTGTCATCTTGAGCGATGTCAAGTGCAGTTTCGGCTATCAGTACATCAGCATCAGCCTCGGCCTGCATTTACTGAATATTGATAGCAGATAGCTCCTGCATTAGAAGATCGATCAGTTGGGTTTTGTTCTTGGCATTTGCAAGGAAATCGGATTGGGGTGTGGTGGCTGGTAACTCGGGTGAGATATTGATATCAATGGAATACCTGTCTTTAGATCTACGGGCTTGTTCCATGCCCTTTGTCGACATTGTACAAGCATAACCATCAAAAACAACCACGACGTTCGCCCCAAAATGTCTCACTAGATAATTGGAATATGATGTACACATGTCCTTATATGACGACTGTTTAGGCCATACAACTGCCCTCAATAAAAATCCACCATCTACAACAAACAGAGAATGTTCTGGGATTTTAGTTTGCTCGGAACCGTATGTTTTGAGGATCTTACCGAGCGTGCTTTTCTGTGTCTTCCTCATTCCAGCAGAATCAAACAATGCTGGTGGTTTCGGGGCGAGTTCATATTTGAGATACTCTTCCATCTCTGCTTGTGACTGAATAACACATGTGATGCGGTTGAACAGAATGGTGGGGTCAATCACTACCTTACTTCCACGGACTTTGATGCTATTTGCCATCGATGCGAAAGACTTCACAGTGTCAACACGTCGTAGTTTGATGCTGTTGAACGTTTTGCTTACAACATTCGATACGCAACATTCACCAATTTTGCGAACTTGGTCACAGTTCACAGTTTCGTCGGCCACAAGCCCGGTCGCTATAGAGACTAATTGTAGTGGATCTCTATTCTGAAAGGGGGAATGCACTCTGAGCCAGTTCAATAATTTGGTGATATCATTGGCATCAGTCAATTGTGAACTTTGACGGAGATCCCGATGTTGTTCGCCATGACCAGTGTCAACATGAACAAAATTTTCGAGAGCATTACATATCGGAAGGCAAAGAGGTAGTCCATGTACCCATTTCGCAACAGTGCTATCGGTTATTCCCCTGCCATGTGTGAGACCACCAGGGAGCTTGAACATTCTCATTAAACACTGCTCTATGGTCTGATCAGAATATATCCCGTCCCAGAATTTATCTGAGCGCCTTATGGTAAAGTAACCTTTCTCAGTGAACAACTACAAATCATCCTGTTGCATTATTTCTGTTAGCTCATTCATCTGCTGCAAATAGAGATGAGAACTTTTTGCGTATGCAAAATGACCACCTGCGTGAAATACTGGAATCATATTGCGAACACAATATGTGTGGAGTTCCCAGTCGCCCGTGCGCTCTGCTCTCAAGAACAACTGGAGAAGACCTATTTGCTCGTAGTATTGTACCCAAAGCTTTCCTGTGCGTCCTACGGACGCATTCTGGAACAGTTCGTGTAATTTTGACAGAAGAACACCACATTATGTGATTTAATCGAACATGGAAATTGAAACAATGATGCTATAATACGGTATTTGAATGAGAAAAGTCGATGCCGTTTGAATTTGAGTTTAGGGGGTATGGTTAATATTTCACACGTTTCACCAGTTCATTATGGAATAAATGACTATTGTTATATATCATTATAAAGCCACTGCTTTTCTGCAATTTTTGATATATAATTTAACTCCCAAAGTAGTCGTAGATTTGATTTAATGGACGTTGTGTACCGTTGTGTGTATGAAAACAATAGATTTTTTTTCGTAATTTCGTACATTTTCGTGAATATTTCACCATTGAGTGTGAGGATTGGTACAAAGTTGGCATTTTCTGTTGGGGATATGTATTCTCAATATAATTCAGCACGATATTTATGATTCTCGCCCTACTAAGGCGAATAAGAATGAGAAATATGGAGCTGGGTCGAATTTTTTTTTAAATTTTTTTTTCATCAAAAAAACGCTATAACTAAAAAAGCTCAACTCGGATTCGCGGGGACTTTTCACACTTTATCCGCACTGTGTGTCCCGGAAACATATAAAACAATCAGCTTTCTCCGATTTTTTTCCTTACTTTCTCATTTTTATGTCTAATGTGCCTGGACTAATCGGTAATATTCACAAAAATGTCAAATCAAATTTTATTATTTTTTTCGAATTTTATGTTTAAACCATAGCTAATGAGTCGTCATTGGAACGAGCGTGTATATATTAGAGGCAGAAATCAATGACTTTTTTAGCCATCCGAGCGCATAGAGTTCGTTTCAACGAGGGATCATAAGCTATGATCGCGAGGAATGACAAAATGAAAGTTTTTAGTCACTCAATAAATAAGACGACTTTGGAAAAGGATTTTATGATTCTTCAAGTACTCGCCATGACTGTAAATTGGACTGACCTGTAAGAAAACAGGGAATTACTAACCGGGAGGACCACGATTCGATCCCCGCCAGGGGCAACCTCGTTGTGTCCCACGTGGTAGCAATGTGGCGTACTGCACGAAGATTGTGCCCCTGTCTTTAATCACTGCTGACCCTATTTGTATGGTGTTAGTGCGTTGGGGAGTTTGACAGTTTCTCGCCGTTGCTCAGTGGTTCTCTTGGGTTCTCCGGCTTTCTCTACCTGTAAAATTGTCCGACACGAGTTGGCCCTGGCTGTTGAAAGTACCGTTAAACCTCAATAAATGAATAAATATATAAATAGACTCTCCTGTATGGAAACAGGGGGGGGGTGGCGTCGAGGTAACTGGTTCTCGTTAGATCACCGAAGTTAAGCAATGTCGAGCGTGGTAAGTAGTTGGATGGGTGACCATTTCAGCGACTGATTCGTGCTCCGCGTTGTGTCCTTGGGCGAGGCACTTAACCCCGATTGCCTACATGGGGGCACGATGACGCTTTGTACTAACGCGTACTGCACGTCGATGGTGCACATGTCTTCAACCAATCTAACCCTGCCTGAGCCGCGGTGCAGAGTTCAGAGTTACGATGTTGGAGCTGACAGCTGCTCGTCGTTGCTCGATGGTTCTCTCCGGGTACTCCGGCTTCCTCCACCTGTAAAACTGTCACCGACGTGATATGACCCTGGCTGTTAATGTGTCGTTAATCCCTAAAAAAATGGAAACAGGGCTTGTGCACCGTTTGTTTACCTCTGCCCACTTTAACGACCATATCTGTCAATCCATCAAACCAAAAGTCTCCATTTAAATTTTATTATCTTTAAAAATTTTGTCTCCACAGATTGGAACGAGAGAAGTGCAGGCTGCATGCCGAGAGGTCCTCGGTTCGAGTCCCACCTGCGGCAACCGCATTGTGTCCTTGGGCAAGACACTTCATCCCCATTACCTATGTGGGGGCACGGTGGAGCTGTGTACTAAGGCATACTGCACGTCGACGGTGCCCTTGTCTTCAACCAATGCTAACCCTACTTGTGAGGAGTTGGTATGTTGGGGAGCTGACAGTTACTCGCCGTTGCTCGGTGGTTCTCTCCGGATACTCCGGCTTCCTCCACCCGTAAAACTGTCGTGGTCATGATTATCCATTGTGCAGAAATATGTGACCTTAAACACCATTAAATAATAAATATACGAACATTTATTACACCAGCCGGAAATATTAACAAATGAACGGTCATAACGAGTGACCAAATAATGAGGAATACACCGACAATAATCCTCAACGGTGACCCCGTATTAATTAAACTCTGGTGGTCTATTAATTGTGTTGTCCGCCATTCTGGTTTTATCGAAAAACTCGCAGTCTGAATCCGGCTAAAAGGCACTGTAGAGTTTGTTTTCACATTAAAACTCCAGACAGTGGGAAGCAATTGTAAATGGTCCCAAAACTGTTGGAGGTAATAAATCAATAATTGTCTTGGCGAAAAATGAAACGGTGAATTACTCCCCTTGGATTGCATCTCTACTCGTCTGCCTTTGTGAACAAAAGAGTGCCGATAGGAAAATTAACGGAAACATGAAACAATTTGCAAACACTTCGTAGGCTTGTATAATAAATGCGTTACTGGACGATAATATGAGGCTCGGCGAGAACAATATTAGGTGAGGCTAAAGCCTCACCTAATATTATTCTTACTTCACCTCATCTGACACCGCATCCGCCAACTAAACATTCTGTAACTTATAATATGTATGCAGCGCTGAACATACAAAGTATGTCATTTATTGTGAAGCCTGAGAGCAACACATAGATTCATGGCTTTACGCTGTATTATTATTGTTATTATTTATTACATGGGCTATATAAATGTAATGATCGTCTCCAATACAAAAACTTAGATGCATTACGAAACGATCACGAATAAGTCTTCTCTTACTAGGTCATAACTACATTTTTGTAAAAGGGTAATGTAACTTCCTTATACGAGTTAAATGTACCATTTCAAAGTGTTTTTGACAATATTTATAAAGTGTAAGATATTTCAAAACCACATTCTCGAATGATCTAAACTGAACATTCGAAATACACTTAATATTCTTCGTTTACCTAATTGGGATTTAATTTGAAGTTTAACCTTCTGTGTCTCATGTTTAACAACAAATGACAAACCGCTATGTAAACATTACCGGTGTGACAGAAATGGAAGTCCGTATGAAAATTAGTCCCTCTGGACTATTATTCCGCGGAATTATAGTCCTAGGTCTAACATTTCTAGGAATAGTAGTCCGCCGGACTACTATTCCTAGAAATGTTAGACCTAGGACTATAATTCCGCGGAATAATAGTCCAGAGGGACTAACGTTCCTACGGACTTCCATTCCTGTCACACCGGTCAGGATTCTTGATGTGGATCGGATCCGTCAAGTCACAGGTATTTTGTTTCAGACGACATAATTTTGTATGCACCTAAATTTTGTATCCATTATCTTCAGAAGAATTAGTGCGCCTCTCAAAACATGGCGTACGACCCGGCGCTATTTTGGAAGAAAGTAGTTGATCTAGAAGGTGTGTACTTTAAAATATATATGCTGGTAGTTCTCTCTGTGCCTTAAACGCACTCTACCCATAAGCCCTTTCACGCTATTGGTAGAGTACTGAAATATTTTTAGTCACCAAACGTGTTCATATATCTTTGGCTTGTTAGAATTTAGTGAATAGAGGCTGTTGGTATTCTCCCACAAATTACAGCTAGGCAAATCCATAGTGATGAAGTAATTTCACTTCAAAGATAATATGAAGCACATCCAAAACATATGACGTCTTTATGTCGCGGAAACTTCACAGTGGAGACGAAATAGAAGCTGCCATCACTCAACCAGTTAAAAGTGACCAATAAAATGTTCCAGCAATAAAAAAGTTATATTCTAGACCAAGAACTCGGCGTCAGAAGTTAAAGTGTTCTATGTTGTGGAGGTGAACAAATCATGGCGGACCAATTTCGACATCGGAAGAGATCTGCAGAAAAGATAGATGTCCCTGTTTATTTATTTATTAGGGTTTAACTACACTTTCGACAGCCAGGGTCACCACGCGTCGGACAGTTTTACTGGTGGAAGAAGCCGGAGTTCCCTGGAGAGAACCACCGAGCAACGGCGAGCAACTGCGAGGCTCCCCAACTTACTAATTCCACAAATGCAGGGTTAGCATTGGTTGAAGACAAGAGCAGTATCGACGTGCAGTACGCCTTAGTACATAACGCCACCGTGTCACCACGTGGGCAATGAGGGTGAAGTATCTTGCCCAAGGACACAACGCGGTTGCCGCAGGTGGGGTTCGAACCGAGGACCCATCGGCTTTCTACCTACTGAACCATCGCGCCCCTAGCTTCCCTTAATTTTCTAAATTTGTCAGTAAATTTAACACTAAAGGTATGGGAATTTCATATAAAAGTAAAATTTCGAACTGTTCAAGAAGTTCTGTCGGCGATGTACGCAGCATCTCACAAATATAAGGCATTTTCCTGTAGAATATTATATAAATACTGAAACTGGCTTTTTAACAATTTTTTTCAAATCAGTTTAAACGTTTGACTATTATTCTCTGTTTAAACCCATTTAAAAATAAAAAAAACTACGCTTTCACAATCTTCTGATGTTCTGGAATCTTTCTTCTCTTCTTAACTCTCTGCATTCTGATGTCAAAATGCTGAAATTTCGAGTAGCAAATTTTTCCCATGATGCAAATGGGAATTTAACCAATTCAATCTTGTTTGACAGAGCTCTCTGAATATGAACTGAATTACTTAAATTTCTAGATGTATTAAGAAAACAACTTGAAGGTTGAAATTTTGGTCTTCTGACATCAGCGTGTGTGCGCAGCGTGGCATATAATCAGGGACCGACCTGGTCATGCGCCAGTGCGTATATGGTTCTGAAACATCAGGACCTGGCTCTTAAATCTCAGAAATAGGCTTCTCAGTGGACGCGTAACTTCTCAGATCATATTTTGATATTCTTTCGATGGATAATCGAGAGAGACACTCTTACATGTATTATATATATGATTACCATTTATCATTGTTGTATAGTGCTTAAGTTAATACTTCAAGTCTTAATTACCAAGCATTAATCTTCACTGTGGTTTCTGATCAAGTCTTGGCTGCCTAAATAGGCAGCCAAGACTTGATCAGAAACCACAGTGAAGATTAATGTTTGCTATAGTGTACTAAATGAAAATGATGAGAGCTGTTACATACTTGCAGTGTGTGTTACAAACAGCAGTGTGACTCCGTAAATTGAAATCTGGCGCATGAATTGAAAAAATAGGCTCCGAGGCTAGAGCGTATTTTAAATAGTCCTGATCGGTCCCTGATAATACAGACTGAGCCATTTCCATTAATGTTTAGTTTATGAGATAAGATTTGCTATTTTTCCTGGGAAGAATAAAAACTTGCCAATTACTGTAAAAACTTATTCGCTAACCAAAGAGCTACAAATGGACTTAGTTGCTTCTAATTAAATAGCCATGAAAGCCAAGTTTCCTTTTGTGACTTTTAATAAACGAAAACAACAGACAGCTCCGAGAGCTGTGTGTTGTTTTTATTATAAAAGGTTACACAAGGAAATTCCTCCTGTGTTTCTTTCAACAATTGCATGGTTCTTAATTGGACCTTCTTCGCCCGTCTCCTGAGTTTAGTGCGGATAACGTTATAGACAGTCGATTATCATGACAAGATAAGTCAAGGATATGAAGCCTTTAGGACGCCGTAACATCACAGTGGAAATAGGTCTCCATCACCCAGCTAGTTAAAAGTGCAGCGTATGCTTGATAAAATGCTCCAGCAATAAAAAAAAAAGTTATACTCTGGACGAGAAAGTCGGAAGACAAAGTATTCATGATTGTGAAGGTAAAACATACGATCCAGCTTGGATGAGTTAAATCGCAAATCAGATATTTGTTTCGACGAAAGACTGCCGCTCCTCGATCCGCCTTCTGTGATTGCCTAACGAAAAACGCAAACTTGCGTGATACTTTATTTTGTTCACACATGCATATTATTTGCATTTTATAGGCGTTTACAAACATTCATTACCTCTTTAAAATTTCATTTAACTTAACCCTTCGCATCACACGACTTGAAACGACACTTGCAAAAATAAATTCTTGCACAACAAAAACAAATTCATTTTTGTTCAAAAACGCAGCCTCCACCGAAACGAGCTCTAGGGCGTAGTCAGGATAAATGAAGTGTGCGAATGTGGAGGGGAGTGGGGCAAATTTTTTTTCTACTGACAGAAAAAAAATTGTTTCCTCCATTTCATTTCAGTGGTAGAAGAACATTATTTTTCCCCTTCACTTCATTTCGTCTCGAGTTTGGCCAAGAGTGTGTACCCCCTTTAGGTTACAGTTTAGGTTCTTCCTCGGGTAAAACAATTAACTTTCCATGCAAATCGGAGAACCCTGAGTACTAATTGACGGCTTAAGTACCCAGAAAGTGAAGGAATAACTGTCGCAAAATCGCTTAAGCTCTGTCAGGAGTGAGAGAGCATGAACTGGTTTCGAGGATTTCAGGAATGAATGACAAAAGGTTAACCCTTTACCCAACGCAAGCGATATCAAAATTTATTATTTTAAATATCATTTTTTGAAATGTTTCAAAAAATTTCAACAAAACCATATCATGTGACACCTCGTTGGAACGAGCTCGTCGAGCTCGTTCCAACGAGGGGTCACATGATATGATTTTGTTGAATTTTTTTTTAAAATAATTTTTTTTTCAATGCTGAATTTGCATATTACGCGGGCGGATGCGGCCGATTCGTTGGGTAAAAGGTTAATAGGGAGCGCGATGGCTCAGTGGTTAGAGTATCGGATTTCAAACCGAGAGGTCCATTGTTCGATTTTCACCAGGGGTAACTGCGTTGTGTCTTTGCTCTAGACACTTCATTTCGATTGCCGACATTGGAACACGGTGGCGCAGTGTACTAATACATATTGCATGTCGATGATGCATTTGCCTTTAACGAATGTTAACCCTTTACCTAACGAATCGCCCGCATCCGCCCGCGTAATATGCAAATTGAGCAGTTGAAAAAATTACATTTTTCAAAATATGTCAACAAAACCATATCGTGTGACCCCTCATTGGAACGAGCTCATTGAGCTCGTTCCAATGAGGGGTAACATGACATGGTTTTGCTGAATTTTTTTGAAAAATTTTTAAAAAATGATATTTAAAATAATAAATGTTGATATCGTCTGCGTTGGGTAAAGGGTTAACCCTGCATGTGCGGCGTTAGTACGTTGAGAAGTCTGACAGTTTCTCGCGTTTGCTCGGTGGTTCTCTCTTCAGCTTCCTGCACCCCCAACACTGTTCGACACTAGGTGATCCTGCTGTCGAAAGCGTAGTTAATCCACAATAACATAAATAAATAAATACAAGGTTGACAGATGTGTGTGTGGGGAGAGGGGCGTGCCCCGCCAGTATCACCGTGACTACGCCGCTGAACGACCTCCTTGTTTTTTTTTCCCAAACATCGTTGATTAATCGTGTTTGTTAAAAATGAATATCACTTTACTGAGCTACTGGAAAAATAGATAGATGCCAATTATCCGCTACCTGGTAGGGAATTAGTAGGTTATAAATTGATATTTAAAATGGCCTCGAGTTCTGAAAAATCTGTTTTATTTCTCTTTCAACAAGACTCGACGTCGTGTATTCAAAACAACTCTTCTCCTTTACACTAACATAATGTGAAGTCAATGCAGAGTATCAATAAACTAACAAGATTCACCCTCAGAAACTAGATCTACAACCTACCAAAAATATAATACACGTCTGATGAATGTCAATAAGAAAGTTAATTTGGCTCATCACATATCTTCTAAAAATGTGTGATTTTTGGCAGATAAAATGAACAAAACTTGTACAGCCATTCTTTTGACTCAATGACTAGTCATGAATCACAACCAACCCATAGCGACAGTAATTGGTTTGTACGAATTGCTCCTATCTGGAAATCATTTACCCGACAATTGGTCATCCAGCAACCACACCACACCTCCCTCCACTATTCTACCGACCAACCAGGCGGGATGGGGTGGGGAGGGGGAACGGATACACGACGGTATGATTACACTGTCTGTTTTATAGAAAAAGCCGTCCATTACCTATTGTCATATAACTGGAGCTCATCAACATCATCTTAGCAATACACCGGTTTGTAGGCTCATATCCATTACCATAACACTGTTACGTGGCCTCTGCAATAATAATCCGTGTGTTTTTCTAACTTCAAATATCCTTGCTCTCCTAAATTTAACTGAATTCTCGACCGTGTAACTACCCTAGGACACGCCTTCTTCCACAGCACCCACCAGTGATCTACCAATAGTATCTAACGAAGTTGGTGTTCCGCACTCGAAGTGAAAACTCCATACAGCTGCCTCTCCCAGGGCGCATGTGTAGCACTGACTTTTGTTATTCTACCCGCTTTTCTTACAGGTCACCACTTTTCTTACAAAATCGCCCACTTTTGTTAAAAAAACAGCTCATGACTTTTGTTACAAAAATCAATAAAATTGCACATGTAACAAAAGTCGGTGCTACTTGTTGCACCGACTTTTGTTACTCTACCCACTTCTGTTATAGGTCACAACTTTTGTTACCAAATCGCCAACTTTTGTTATAGTTCACCACTGTTCTGTCAGAAAACGTCAGCCTTTGTTACAAAAGACAATTTACGTTAAAAAGTATTCGTAGTATAACAAAAATAAATGGAATCGTTTCCACGTTCCATCGCATATTTCACGTTTCTGGGGTGATGATTCCTAGGAAATCATATCAACATATGTTGACCTATCGTAATGGTGTGCTTTTGTTGGTTTTGTGATTAAAATCCACCCATTAGCAATATAAAACCATCATTGTATAGTGTGTGTTTCTCTCCTTACTTCGGATTCCTCCACACGCCCGCGGCGGTCTAGCCATCCCCACCCCGAGAGAGTATCCGCGGAGAGTACTCCCACTAGATAATCCTCCATATATTATTCCCATACTGCGGAAAAAACTCAAGTGAGTACCCTTCAGGAACACTACCCCTATAGAGTCCCCGCTTACAGTTATGCACATAAAGCTCTCCACTCCCGTAGAGTTCCCCGGAACCTTACCATCGAGATTTCCCGCGCGGATTTTTTCCCTAATAAAAGAGTAATATTCGAGTAGTGAGCTAATATATTGATAGATAGGGGAAATAGACAAACATTCGTGTATTCGACCCCAGATGTGGGTCAGACTGCGGTGCTATTATACTTTCTTGGTCGTGGAGACTACTTGTGTTGATACAATACCCCTCTTTCTCATAGGGTGAGACCACCCACTGAGGCCCTGACATATATCCTCGGCCATTCTGGACTGGTTTCGCTCCACTTGTCGGATCCATTCCGGTATTTCTAAGGGTAAAACACTGGAAAAATTGGAAGAGTTCGGCCAGGGTCGTGGACTACTCTGGTCCATTATCCCGGCGTGTCTATAGTCATCTGTGCCCAAAATGGCGGCCCTATGGGGCTTCCTAATGGGTTTCCTAGTCAAATAAAGGGAATTCCGGAAAATCGGCGCATATCTGCGTGTGACACCCTATAAACACGTGCGCGCATGCACAGGAGGCATCACGTGTCACCATGTTGAGGACGTGACAAGATGGCGGGTTTCCAGGGTACCCAACATGCACCGGATGTATGGCGTCACTTCGGACATGTGCCGAGGGGATGGCATCCACCCGTGACACCCACCTAATATTGCTCATTTGGGGCATCCCGTACTACTCTGGGGAGATATCACCTTATTTCAATATCCTGGGGGAAATTTCCGTCTATCTTGGAAAGATTGCCAACTGGGGACAGTCCCCTGTGGAAATGTTTTCTGGGGAAAGGTCCATCTAGGGAATTGTCCACTGGGAAAATATCCGACGTTCTCATACCACACAATGGCGTGGTAAACGAGATATCAAGTATTAATGTTGGATGTTACCTGTCAACGGAGCTGCAAAAGTCGCCTTGTCAGAGAAAGTTGAGAGGTTTTTTGGTCATTTTCAACACTCTATATCTCGTTCATCATACATGGCAGTGGATGGCCTGCAGTGTTAATAGCTCTGCGATAGTAGCTGAATCATGTTCATTTTAAATTTGCTGAGACGAACTATCATAATTCAACCTAACAGCCTCAGAGGGCTTTTGGGTTGACAGCGCCTCTTCGTTGATTTAATAATTATTATACCGCGAGAAAACACTACAGTGTTTTGAAATTGAAACAACACCTTGACCCTCACCATCGATGATGCCCCATGTCGTGACGAGTGGTGGAATCCGGAATACCGAGAGAGAAACACCAAGCAACGGCGAGTACCTGTCAGACTCTCCATCTGACGAATCTCACAGCAGCATGCTTATTATATGAAGACGTTTCTGGTATAAGCACGCGACATGACTTGTTACAAGCTGCCACCGTGCGCCCAAGTATGTAATGAAGATGAAGTTTCTTGCTCAAAGATACCAGCTGCATTACCCGCACCAGGGCTGAAGCCGCAAAATGCGACACCGAGTTCAATGCGCTAACAAAACCAATGTAACAAAAAAGGTGAGCAAGTTACTAAGCCCACTTTTATTACAGCACGCCACATTTGTCCCCCAAATTGACTTTTGTGACAAAAGTTGACGTTTTCTGACAAAAATGTGGTGAGCTGTAACACAAGTGTGCGCTTTTGATAACAAAAGTGTGGACCTGTAACAAAAGAGGATAGAGTAACAAAAGTCGGTGCAACAAATAGCTCTGACTTTTGTTACATGTGCGATTTTATTGATTTTTGTAATAAAAGTCGTGAGCTGTTTTTCTAACAAAAGTGGGCGATTTTGTAACAAAAGTGGTTACCTGCAACAAAAGTGGGCGATTTCGGTAACAAAGGTGGTAAGCTGTAACAAAAGTGGTTCATTGTGCCTAATGATATGATATACAACAACACGGACCGACTATACACCCTACAATAACGCAAAACCTGAAGTAAAGTGTATAACCAGCTGACAAATTCGCCGATTTTTCCCAACACAACCAAATCCTAAATGATAAGGAATCTGCCCTGAAGTGGTTATTACGGTTAGTACTACTCGTTCGACTAACCGCCAGATACTATTCCCCACAATTAAAGGCAGAAAGCCATAACTCTCAAAAACCTTACCGCCCAAGAATCAGCTGACTGACGAAAAAGATACAACCAGAATTTCTTTTGCTAACACGCCAATCACATGGAACAAATGCAGATTCAGGCAGTAAATAAATACATTTGGCTTACTGCTGAACATGCGAAGCAGTATTTGATAACACGATCAATGACTTAGATGTCCGATTTTAATTTATTACACTTCTCAGTGTAATCCGAGCGAGAATTACAGATGGGACATGCATCAACCTCGAATTACATTAAATAGGTGATGACCGCTGTTGCAACTCACATTGTGATGGCTTTGTGTCACCGTTTCGTTATGTCAATAGCTGATCGTTTCGAGTTCACCTAGACGATTCGAATATCGCTGATGGTCATTACGTAATAAATCAAAATAATCAATTTGGAAAGAAGGTACTACACTCAAAATGAATATGGGTTAAAACTCAACCCAAATCAACTGATTTGAGTGAATATGAACCCAATTGGCTTCATATTCACTCAACCCAGTTGCTTTGGGTTGTTTTTTCACCCAACGGGTTTTATAGTATACGAGAGATTTTGCTCATTCAGTGAAAAAAGTGGTCCTTGTATCACTGTAATCCAGGAGTTGGATCCAACGATTAATCAAACACTCAGACCAAAAACGAGTTACCCACCATTATCGAAACAATCAGACCAAACACAAGTTATGTGGTTTCAAACTCACACAGAAAATTTCGTCTGGATCACGATTGGGTCAGGATCTGGTCGATATTCTTTGTCCGCTTTCCTCTTCACAATTCTGCAGAATATCAAATATGGAAACAAAGATGCTAGAAGGCAGAATATCATGTACTATTTTCGTTTGTTTGTCTTCACTTGGTGTTGATTTCACTGGTGCAAATGTGTCGCGACCAGTTCGAAATCCGACGAATTGTTGTGGACCATTGATTATGAGAGCCAATAATAGCTCTTGCCATTAGTTTCCACTTATCACATTCTAAAATCAGTTGAGTTAAAAATCAACACAAATCAACCCAGTTGATTTTGGTTAATTTTCAATCCAACTGAGTTTAGAGTGCATGCCACATCTTCAATGCAAAAGAAATTGGTTCAGTTATCCACAGGCCCGCACAGTTTTGTAGAATCTCCAAGTTTCTCACTTCTGTTTGATTTAGAGGGATCATATCCGTTCCATATGTTATACCTGGTGATCTCTCCCTCTCACAAATGGACTTTCCAATGGACATCGGGTTAAAACTATTTATTCCAAGTAGTTTAATGTTTAAGTATCTTTTCCCCATTTTTGATAAGTTTATTTGTGTGGTTTCTGTATATGCATCTGCCCATAACACATGAATTCACTCCCAAGTATTCATATTCGATCCTCCCCCCCCCCCCCCCTGTTATATACCAATAGAGAATTTACCTACCCTCCATCTTCGTGACCCATTCACCAGACGATCCATAGCTATTACCTTTTTCTTCAGTTCAAGTCGCCATTTATTCCCTACCGTGGTTAATAGTTTTTGAAGTCCCTTTTCCGTCTTGGCTAATAAAACCATGTCATCAGCAAAGAATAACCCTGAGATTTTTGTGTCTCCAAAATGACCCGATGTACGCTTGCAATCAGTTCCTCTCCTAAATCTTGTTGCCACAAAATGACCTGCAGATCTGTTTGTATGCTACTCAAAGTTTGCTAAGCACCAAGTATATCCAACTACCTGTTTTACATTTTAGTTGAAATATTGTTATGAAAAGTGTATATATTTTTTATTTAATTTATAGCTTTAATGATTTAAGTACAGAAATTGAACTTTTATTTGTGTTTGACATTATTTGTTAGCTTTTGAATACGATAACGATGGAAAATGGATATTATTGGTAAGACAGGAAATTTTTCAATTTGCCAAAATGTTGACGGAGCGAACTGGTATGAGTTCAATATCGAGTATGAGACCCATTACTGTTAATTGCAGCTTGACAACGCCTTCTCATGCTCCAAATCGGATTCATGGATGTCCTTTGTGGGATGTTGTTCCATTCTTGGACCAGCATGCTACCAAGCTCCTGGACACTTCTTGGCTGGACTGGACGGGTTGAAATTGCCATCTGCAACTCATTCCAGATATATTCGATTGGATTGAGATCAGGGGATCTTGCTCCATACCCTAGACCGCCTAACTGTGTGGTCTAGGCAGTACCTTGACTCATTTGTAAAAATGACAGGTCGCCAATCTTCTCTGGTTCATGGTCCATTCATATCTGTCTGGCGGTGGTTCTGTTACAGCGGAATGCGAATACATGGTCTTCTGGATCCGAGACCACATTCGTGCAACCTTGCCCGGATAGTCTGCGTCGAAACATTTAACACGGATACACTCTGAAGGTCACTGCGAAGCTGTGTTGCTGTGGCAAAGCGGCTCCTACGGGCCTGAATAATCAAAAACCGGCCTTCAGCTGCAGAAGTTGCCCTGTCTCTGTCACCACCGTGCCGTCTCACTGGTGTGCCATACTGCTGAAATCTTCCCAGGCTCTGGTGATCATCGCATGGTGCACACCCAGAGCTTCACCATCCTGCCGATGGGTAGCCAATTGCCCCTCCATCCCTACAGCCCGCCACATTTCTGCTTCAAACAAATGTCTTCTTACACTTGTATTTGCCATATCCAATCATTAAATCACAAGGGTTTGTGTTGAAGTGAAGATTGAATACCCTACACATGTTATGTGCATGTAGTCAGTACACGAAAACATCATGAAAATCAAGGGATACATGCTTCCTATGACTGTCACGAAAAGTCTGCCTGTCAAGAGAGCTATTGTAAACACTGGGAACCATCTCAATACATCCCTCAATTATATCCACCAAAAATATCGCAAATATGTCACAAGCGAATTTCACAATGATGTGTCAAATATGTGGTGTTTAGCAAACTTTGAGTAGAATCAACAAAAGTCAATACGAAAAATATATTTATGGCCTTTTATGATGTGAAAAAGCATACGACCGAGTATAGAGTGGGAGTAATGTGGCAGAAACTTGAGGGCTTTGGATTCGGAGGAAGTGTTGTTGGAATAATGAAAGCGCTGTACAAAGAAATGCAGAGAATACTTGGCCTGGGAAACAATACAACGAAATGGTTACCAATGGGGATAGGCCTTAACCAGGGGTTATCCTGTCACCGATTATGTTTGCAGTGTACATAACATATCTAGGAGGAGAGTTGATAGCAAGCGCAGAAGGGGGAAAAGGGCTTTTCTTTGCTTTTCTGTTTGTTTTTCCATTACTCATTTTCATTTTAATAAATTCAGTTTTTTTTTTTGGTCGGGAGTGGGGTGGGGGTGGGGGGTGGGTGGAGTTTCGGATTTCATTTTTTGGCATACCGTCCCCTGAGTTCCAATGTGTTCTATGTGCCAGTAACTGGCACATAGAACACATTGGAACTCACGGAACGATATGGGATTCTGGAGTCATTTGGCTTAACTTATTCCTTCTCTTTCTGCGTTTTTAGGGCTCCAAAGTGCACCCATCATTGTGCTCCAATTGACATGAAAAAAAAATCATGTTTTTCAAAGAGAATACGGAACCTTCACCTTTGGGGGATAGTGCTATTATCCCAGCACGATCTGAAATGGAGTGTGTGTGTAGGGGGGGGAGGGGGGGCGGTATATATTTCTGATTCTATTGGCAGTAGAAAAATATTTGTCCTTTCCGTCGCCCGGTGGCATAGCGGGGTATCACTCCGGTGATCGTCCAGTGATTTCGAAAAAAAAACGGTTAGGATTTCTATTCCAACAAACGTCTTTGGATTCTGGAAGATTCTTTCAAGGTTGACCCCTTGATATCAGTGTCCTATTTTGGTAACTCAGTAATCAGGTCAATACTGGATGTTTCAGCTTGTGAACGGTTCAGAAAGCCAGTAAATATTTGGAACATTCAATCTCTCGGCAATTACTTTTCTCTGTGTAAAATGTATTCTGTTATAAGTCTATACAAGTTTCACCAATATTCATCTGTGCAACACCCAACACCCAGTCGCATCAAATTTCACCCCCCACCACCACCAAATATTTGAAGCAATATTTCAGGTTGTTAAGACATCTGCTTCCCTATGTGATAGCACCTGTGTAATGGAGTTATAATCCCAAGAAACGCTTTATGCACAAGCAGTATTTCAGCCAATGGACCTCCGGCTATTAACTCCTGGACACATTGCCTGGCACTCTGTTGGTTTACAACAAATTAGCAATTGTTGTTTGAGTGTTTCACTCTACGAAAGATTTCGTTATAATACACTGTTCGTGGACAGTATATAACTGAACAAAGTAGGGAATCATTTTTATGTGGTGACTGGTAATATTATTAATTATACACCTGTTCTATGAAATCCCCATCTACAGCTACACTGAACCATGCGGAAAATGAAAATCCGTTCAGAACACATGTGCCGAACGGAAATCGTTGACGGACTATTTTTAAATAAAAGCGAAATTCCCCTGGAACTTTCTTCAAATCGTGCAATGTCGGAGACACTAGGTGGCTTTTACCCATGAACGTAAGATTCGTTAACCGCAAGTGCATTCTCTGTTCCTTCTCTTCTCTGTAGCGTTGTTCTAGAATATATGGCACACTGAATGGCTCGAATGCCTTCATCCAGTGTAGGTTCAAGATCGCGAGGTTGTAAAAGCTGAAAAGTCCGATCTGCGATTATTTGGTGCTTCTTAGTATTTGAGAAGTTACCACTTCAGAGACCTCACTTAACCCTTTACCCAACGTAACGGCCAAAACCGGCCAGCGCTATTCTCAAAAATCGCCAATTAATTTTCATTATTTATTTCATTTTTTGTCTCAAAAACATAGGTTATGACCCCTCGTTGGAACGAGCTCGTCGAGCTCGTTCCAACGAGGGGTCATAACCTATGTTTTTGAGACAAAAAATGAAAAAAATTAGTTATTCAAGAATTATTTTTGCAAGTGTCGTCTGTTTTTCAGGTTAGGTAAAGGGTTAACACTTTGATACTTTTGTACTTGTTATTACGTACGAAAAAAAAAGTTTTAACCTGAAATTCATATTTTCTCCCGAATAGTGCTCAGTGACAACCGTTGAGCCAAATGTTATCGCAGCTGAAAATACCAATATAATCCTGCTGTCAAGACTTCTTAACTGGTTGAGCGCCAGACGCCACTATCAGGGCTTTTAAAAAATGAGGATACCAGAGTAAAAGCCAACACTTTCCTTGCTTATATTTCATATTCTTGAAACACAAATAATATTTTGTTTATATAAATTTGTTTTATTACAAAATATTGGAGAGTGCCTGTGGCCATGCACTCTCCAATAAGTTGTAATAAAATAGGTTTTGATTAACAAATTCAGACCACCAAAAATAATCTAGCCCTCAATCAGATAATCACTAATGTTAAAAATATCTTGTTAATGGTACTTTCTGACGTTTGACGTCGCATTTCGAAAATTGTTGAAGAAACTGAATTCCCAGTGACGTTTGAACGTCAGGATAATTATAGTCTCAACGGTTATTAATCTGGTCAACTGCGCCAATAAAGGTGATAACATGATTTGGAGAGCTTTCTCACTATACTTGCAAAATATTATATTGTTCGTAAGCCGCAAGTGCATTCTCTATTCATTCTCTACCCTATGATGTTGTCCTAGAATATAATGCACACTGAATGACTCGAATGCCTTCATTCAATGTAGGTTCAAGAGCTCGAGGTAGTATTTGAGATTTTACCACTTCGGAGACCTTCTCACTTTATCTGCTCAACTGAGCGAAGGAAAGGTGATAACATGATTTGTAGAGCTTTCTCATTATACTTTCAGAATGAAAACAGCAAATAACCATTGCCAATCGATGTTATACTTCGCTTGTGGTTATTAAGCTAAATATGCGATTATTTGCTGCTTCTTAGTGGTTCTTTTTGGTACTCCGGCTTCATCTATCGGTAAAACTGTCCGGTATGACATGGACATAGGCAAATGAAGTGTTGTTAAAACGCGAGTAAATAAATTAAAACAATAAATAAATAAAATTAGCACTTTTAATGTTAGTCTGACACCTACATCTATATTCCGCGTGTCTTAACTACAATACTCAACTGAACTTTGTGCATGATGATTAATATTTCTCGACTTACATGCATATCCATCTTTGTTCGGTATGTCACTAGAGATGTGCACGCCATGTATGTCAACAATGCAGTTTTTAACCACTTCCAGGTGGGCATAATGTCGAGAGAATACTCTGTTGTGGGCAGCTCACATACTTCCGACGACTTGACCATTGGGTAGTATCTCCTGTTTATTTATTTATATTTATTCATTATGGTTTAACGACACATTAACAGCCAAGGTCATATCGTGTCTGGGACAGTTTTACAGGTGGAGGAATCCGGAGTACCCTGAGGGAACCACAGAGCAACGACGTCTGCTGCCAGCTTCCCAACATCGTAACTCCGCACTGCAACACAGGAGGGATTAGGTTCCGCTCTACAGTTTCGCACTATTGCACATGGTTGAAATTTTAAAAAGAGGGCATATGTTAAAACTAAGGCCATGTAAAATAGAGATATATTTTTAGTATCAGATATATGATTGCATTAGGCTTTTTGTTGGAAATAGTGGATTCGAAAAATTGGCTATTTTTTAAAATGCAATTTTTATACGGGTTTGTTACCAGACATGTAACTAAAAAATGAAACGGAAACATATACATTTTGGGGCAGTTTAAAAACAGGGGATGTTATGCTCCAGGGGTAGGTAGGTGGGGTGGAGGGAAAATTCTGCTTTTGAGCCTGCTGGGTGGCTTTTCATGCAATTTTGTAGGTTGAAGTCTTGCCTTTGACAATAAATTATTCCACCCACATTCAGATTGCTTATTTCTACTTAGCTGGATAGGATTATATGTTTTTTGTGGATTTAGGAAATGTAATACATGTTATGGGCGAGAAAACAAAGTTACAGAATATTTGCATTTGAAGAGAATGTATGGCCTGTCATGTTTGGAAATGCCTGGAAAATTGTGGAGCGGAACCTTAAAGAGCAATGTGCCATCGGTGTCAATTCTTGAACCAGAAACTTATCTGTGTTTGAGTTGAAAATACACCATTTAAAAAAACAAACTTTTCATTATTTCTGGTTTGTGTGCAATTGTTAGTGATAGATAACATTCATCAAGTAATATCTCAGCACAACTGGAAGGAAATAAGTGGAAATTTGGAGAAATTTATTAATGTAGCCTAATTTCGCACCTGTTTTGAATTTACATCGATTTCGAAAACGCATTAAGGTAGAGCACTGGCTTTCCTGAACAACGAGATTTGTATCCATGACAAATATATGCAATTATGAACAGCCTGGTTGTTATTATTCACCACAGATTTGCAGTCATGGTGTCTACGTTTTCATTTTGGTTATTGGCATCATGTCTGTGTGTCATTGTCCGTTAAGCTGTTTTCACTTTCATATCCAGAGAGCAAAACCACACCCCAAAGCAATGGTTATTACTGCTTGTTGTTTTACATTATGATTGTATTTAACAGTGCTATTGACAGGACCTGGGTAGTCGATGTGGCTGATGGTAATAACAAAAATGCTCTCTGAAGTGGCTCAGAGAAATGTGATGGTTGCGGAGGTGTGGCCTGGTTGCGGAAATCAGGTAAAAACTGGCCGCAACAGCTATTCGGCAGTCACAAAGGCCATGCTGTATCGTTTTACTGGTTGGAAATAGAGACTTGTGGCTTTTGTTCATTCAACTCAGGACAGACCTCAGATTCTTTTGCCTGAGTGGAATCCAAGGGGATTTCACCCTTGTTTTCTCTTAAGGTTCCGCTCAACAATTTCGTACTATTGCACAGAGGTGAACTTTTAAACATAGGGCATATGTTGAAACAAAGACCATGTAAAATAGAGATATATTTTTAGTATCAGATATATGATTGCATTAGGCTTTTTGTTGGACAAGAGAATTTGTAGCTTTGGTCCCAAAGTTGGACTCTGGTACATAGGAGTAAATTACCAGATGAATTATGGGAAATAGTGGCTTCGAAAAATTGGCTAATTTTTAAAATGTAATTTTTACACGGGTTTGTTACCAGACATGTAACTAAAAAATGAAACGGAAACATATAAAAAAAATTGCAGTTTAGGAACAGCGGATGCAATGCTGAAGTTTTGCCCTTGACAATAAATTATTCCACCCACTTTCAGTTTGTTTATTTCTACTTAGTCAGAGTGTATTGATATGTTTTTTAAGGATTTTGGAAAATGTAATACATGTTATGGGTTAGATAACCAAGTTACAGAAAATTGGCTTTTGAAGAGAATGTATGGCATGTCTTTTTTGGAAATGCCTGGAAAACTGTGGAGCGGAACCTTAGATTGGTTGAAGATATGCGCACCATCGACGTGCAGTACGCCTTAGTACACTTCGTCATCGTGCCCCCATGTGGACAATCGGGGTTAAGTGCCTTGCCCAAGGACACAACGCGGGAGTCCGAATTGATCGCTCAGGTGGTCACCTGTCCAATGACTAACCGGGCTCGGCGTTGCTTAACTTCGACTAGAACCGGTTACCGCAACGCCACCGCGCCCCAGGTGTCTCCTGTGTATACTTCACAAGTTACAATACTGTGATAAGACATGAGGTATTTTTGCAATTAGATCGTGAGCCGATCGCAACGCACTCATACCAGTGGGTGGAAATTTCATGAATAAAATTTTGTACATAACTAAAATCTTATTGTACGACTTTCATTACAATGACATGAGATCAAAATATGGCTCAAAAGCTCAATTACTCTTGACTGACACTAACTCCCTTTGTTATTGCATCCAAACAGATGCTATTTACCAAGACATATTGACAGATATTCATTTAGTGGACACATCAGAATATAAAAATAGATCACATATTATACAGTTACAAAAAACAGAAAGTTTAGAGGGAAATGAAGGATGGACTATCTGGCAATGCAATTCATGAATTTGTTTGATTAACCCTTTACCCAACGAATCGCCCGCATCCGCCCGCGTAATATGCAAATTCAGCAGCTGAAAAAATATTATTTTTCGAAAAATTTTAACAAAACCATATCATGTGACCCCTGTTTGGAACGAGCTCGTCGAGCTCGTTCCAAAGAGGGGTCACATGATATGGTTTTGTTGAAATTTTTTGAAAAAATTTAAAAAGTGATATTTAACATAATAAATTTTGAAATCGTCTGCGTTGGGTAAAGGGTTAAAATCAAAGCGTTACTCTATCATTCATGAATCTGAAACTGAAAAGTGTATGAAGGTAAACCATGTAGCTGAAAAAGAAGTCGGCTAAAGGGTTAAGAAGCGTGTTATAAAACACCAAACGCGACAGGATCGCTACAAGCAACGTTTAACCGTACATCGCACATGTCCACCATGGCACAAATCAAGAGTTACAAACACCAAGAGTTTTGCGTAACAATAAACAAAGTATGATTATCGCCCTTTGATGATAAAAGATACCTATTACAAGATGGAGTCAGTAGACTCGCGTATGGTATCACAGAAGCCGACTATTATAACGTTCAGGCGGAAAAAAAATATGATCGCATCACTTTAATTTTGGCATTCAAATATCTCTGTCAAGTATAGCCCTTCAGACAACTTTTTCTGATCAGAAAACAGGGGGTCATGCAACAAATAAGAGGGAAAAACTGACACAAAGGGAAGTACCGGTCACGTGCACATATTTTTCAGAGAATTCCCTTCAAAAACACACAAAAAGTAAATTGTATTTTTTAGGTCCAAAAGTCATCAAATCACTCTCTTTTTTATCAGGAATATTCAACAATAATGCAAGATGCCAATAGAATGTTTCAAACGTTTATTGAAACAATGGATTTTCCCAAGGCTGTTTATTTTTAGAGATTGCATCATTTCCGAGTGCAACATTCTAAGGCGGTTCACTCTAATTTCAATATTTAGTTCTGGGATACCGTATGGTCACTGGGGAATTCCTGAAAGTATATGAAGACGTGACACCGAAATACATATCATTTCTGTCGGACAGCAGAGGAATAAATATGCATCGCTGTTACCAGTGTACAAAAGTGTTCAACAGAGGAGATAATTTCAAGCGACATTTGCATAATGTCCACAACAAAGACAATTAGAGAGAAAATACAAGAACACAGGAAACCACAACGGACTTGGTCTTAACCCTTTACCTAACATGAAAAGCAGACGACACTTGCAAAAATAATTCTTGAATAACTAATTTTTTTCATTTTTTGTCTCAAAAACATAGGTTATGACCCCTCGTTGGAACGAGCTCGACGAGCTCGTTCCAACGAGGGGCCATAACCTATGTTTTTGAGACAAAAAATGAAAAAAATAATGAAAATTAATTGACGATTTTTGAGAATAGCGCTGGCCGGTTTTGGCCGTTACGTTAGGTAAAGGGTTAAAACAAGATGTTAGATTACCAACAGCTGGCGACAGAAAAGACTTCCCTTTTACAATGATATTTACGAGACCCTCTGCTTGCGGGAAGACTTTGCTTGTACAAAAATTATTGAAATGTGACAAGAAGTGGATAAATCCACCACCCCAAAGGAATATATGACAATACAAACGCTGGCAGATATTGTAGAACATCACCGAAAAAAGGCTATTTATCCACCTGTACAATTTATTCCAGGGGTTCCTATTGATTTAGACGATGATGAACTTATAGATCCCAGATTACAAAATTTAATTATTGTTGATAATCTGATGTCCAGCACAATCAAAGATGGCCGTATGAACGCTTTATTTTGTGAAGGTTGTCATCACAGATATGATTCGGCCAACGTTATTAAACAAAACTTATTCTTCAGTAAAGATTCTACACAGAGAAGAAATTATAAAATGTTGGTGTCCCGGAGGCGGGAACATGAGAACAAAATAATGAAGCATCCGAGGAACCACTCTTGAAAATATCAAAGCAATCATATGAATCTGATATCAACATATGAGGATGATGCTTTTGACAATTTACTTGGCATTGCTAAAGAGCAAACAACAACCACGACGCCCGTGAAAATGCAGACGCAAAACGTAAAGATGCTGAATTTAAAGTCTTCCTATAAAATATGCCATTTTTATTAGAGTATTTTCTTCAATTGAAAATGGTAAAATACATAACAAAATCAGGAAAAAGTAGATAAGCTTGCCGTAAAATCGAGTGAGGAGGAGGAGGAGTGGGGGAAGGGGAGGAAGAGAGTTAATTGTATCTAAAACAAAATGTAAAAGGCGGGCAGGATAAAGCGTAGTGAGGAAGGGAGAAGAGTTATTCTTGCATTTTGTTACATTAAATTGAATAAATTGAAATTTGTGTATTTAACCCTTTTCCCACCGCAGACGATTTCAAAATTTATTATTTTAAATATAATTTTTTTAATTTTTCAAAAAATTGCAATGAGCTCGTTCCAATGAGGGGTCACATGATATGGTTTTGTTGGAATATTTTGAAAAATTTAATTTTTTCAACTGCTCAATTTGCATATTACGCGGGCGGTTGCGGGCGGTTGCGGGCGATTCGTTAGGTATAGGGTTAACTCAAATGAGGGGCGGAGAGGGTCGGGGCAGAGGCGAGTAGAAGAAGGAGGAGGGGGTGATTAGTTGTATATATTCTCATTTATTTACTTTACCTAAAAGTGAAAATTTGTCTTGGGGAAATTACTTGCAGAAAATGTATTCAGTCCTTCAGAGCCCACTAGTTTCTCGGGACTTGATAAACTTTACAGACAAGTTAAAAATGAGGGCAAATTCATTATAAGTAGACACAAAGTAACAAAGTGGTTGCAGTGCAAAGAACTATACAGTTCGGAAGTCGAGGAGAAAAAGAATTGTTGTTATTGGAATAGACGATCAGTGGTCACCTGATATGATGGACAAGGATAAGTTCACTCAATATAGCAGGGGTGAGAGTCTCTCAGATATATTTTAACCCTTTGAAACCCAGAAGCCTTATTACCGTCCCAGGGACATGGTATGTCATACTTTCATTAAGTAGTAGGGTGGGGTAGACCAATCAATATTTTCGACGAGCAGCCCCAAGGCTGGTCTACCCCTCTAATAATAAATATGGACTCGATAGTGACCAAGAATTCAAAGAAAAAGTTGTTCAAACACTTCTTGAAAGACAAAACGTCCAACGTTTATTGGCATGCAATAAGTCGAAAGCTGGAACTGCAGAAAGGGCTATAAAGACTATCAATTTCAAACTTTACAGATATTTCACTTACAAACAAAATGACGAGTTTGTAGACCAATAATAGTCCTTTGCGGAAGCTATAATAATACATACCGCATAATAATAGTAAGGAGTCGAGACAAAGTGATCAAAAATAAAGCTACCCAAATATGATGGCAAATGTATTGGCCTAAAAATCAATTTATAAAATCAAGTGTGAAGCACTGCAACAAGCCATATAGACTGAAAGTTGGTGAAAAAGTACGGATTTCTCACTTGAAAAAACCCTTTTACCCGTGAGGGAAATTTTCTACATTTCTGAGAGGCTTTTTACGAGATGGTGTGCCCATTCACCGCTTAGAAGATTTTTATAGGAACTAAATCAATGGCACATTTTATCAGTCGGAATTAGAAAAGGTTGATGTTAGAAAAGACAAAATGTGGAAAAGCGAGAAAATTTTAAAAACAAGTGGAAATGGGTCAACAAAAGATGCTTGGTTCGATGCTTACATTGGTCTAAAACACCCAGTTCATCGGGTAAAGCTTCGGATGCAGGTAATGTGTGAATATTCTCTGTTTTTATTTGTAGCAACAGTCATGTATTTTTTTTTCTCGAAGAACGAACTACCCTGGAAAGGCTCACCTTAGGCACTGGGTTTCAATGAAATGCATGTACAACCCAAGGCAGAACATGCCATGTATTTCTGCTCGGTTGGTAGATATTTCTCATGTTTTACATTTTAATCTAGATGTATAAATTTGAAAGTATTAGGTTTTATCTGCAAAGGCAAGCGTGGGTGGCTCTCCGACCCGCGTTTTTCTGCACAGGAATGACGGGGAAATTAAATTCATTAAGTGTATGCGATTTTTGTTATTTATTATTATATATATACATATCAGTTCGGTTATAAACAAAATCCATTATTTGTGGTTATAACTTGCTTTTATCGGCCTCAAATCGGCGCGTGTGTCCAAAATGTTTTCGATGATGACTGTGCAGTAATATTATGTAAATATAGCAAGAAATTATGTTTGGCCATGCGCACTATTCACACATAGTGTTACATAAAGGGATTGTTGACTGTGTTGCTCTAATTCTGTGGTTTGATCGGATAAGCCTTTAGCGCCTATAGTGATTACTACTCATGAAGACAAGGCAGAATTATTTACTGAGCTATTTATAGGTATTTCTTTTTTAGTTATCTGGTTATTTTCAGGAGGATTTAGTATAGTAATAATGAAACTTTGGCCGACCGCTGATCTGTTGCGGTTCTGATGAGAAGGCCTTTTAGTAGCCATTTGCTTCCAAATGCTATCTTATCCTCACGACTCTTCTCTCCTCCTAACACAATACGAACTACATCCCGTACCCTATTCTTCCCAATAACCCTCCCTCCCTTTTCTGTCACCCACTAACCACATGTCCTTCATTCTCCCATCCCACTTCCCCATCATACTACCCGTGAATCTTATTCTGTTAGACATTTTGGTCATTCTAATAGAAAGTGTTCCAGGGTCTCCACTACGCCTAAATTACACATTTGGCACTCCTTTTCATTGTCGTTCCCAGTTTTTCTCCTAAGCTTCAGCAACAGCGACCTCATCTTGAGAAACAGTGACCCTCTGCCCAAAAGGTGCCATCAAGGTTCTCTTCAAACATCTAGCATCTCTTTATCACACAGGCTACCCAAAGATCTCTTTGCTTTGATTCCCCTATCGCCAGTTCAGGTTATAATCCGCCATGACGTTTTCTCTGATGACTTTTGCACCCTGGGTGGTGCCCACTTCTAAGTCCGAATTTAAATCTATTAAATAGTCTCCATTAACATCACCAATTGGCCTATCCATCATGTCTTGGTGTTTGAATTCCAAATATTCTGGAACATTAATTTACACCATCGGCTGTAGGGAAGATTTACCAAATATTTAAGATACCAGAGTTTCATTAAATCTGTCCTGTCCTTAATCCTCATTCACCAAGCTCACCCCTTATTGCGTCTAATGCTGCAGCATTACCCGACACCTTTATCCATCGGCCTGCATCGTTTTGCGGGGTTTCTAAGCTCTTTAATGCCGGCTGGTTTAGAGATATCACTTCAGAGCCATATGTTGTACTTGGTACCCCTACCATTTCCCAAACAGTTTTCCTCAAGAAAACCTTATCGAAGCTGTTTCTTCCAATAAGTTTCATTTGATTAAGGATCCCCATCACAGTTAGTTTATGTATGTGGTTTCGGTAGATGTGTCTTCCCGTAATGTTTATATTTACCCCTAAATACTTATAGTCGCAACACTCTCCCACTCTAAGAGGTTTGCTGCTACCTTTCAGAATACAAATCTCCCCACTCTCCACTTCGAGTAGGTTCCACTTGACGACGCACGCACGCACGCACGCACGCACGCACGCACGCACGCACGCACGCACGCACGCACGCACGCACGCACGCACGCACGCACGCACGCACGCACGCACGCACGCACGCACGCACGCACGCACGCACGCACATATTTCTGCGAAAAATAGCCTTAGGATCTTCAGGTCCTCAACTGCTACCCCTCGTCACTATGCAGGAGTTCATCTGAATCTTTGATCTCCCTCTATATTCTATCCTATTGTCTTTTCACATCCAGAAATAACATAAACATCTTTTTTTCTTTTTGGCTTTCGCACATTCTATCATTTGGGACAGCGTGACTCTCCTTCCCTCCCTGAAGTCACTCTACCATTCTGGATCTCTCCCAGAAACCCTTTCTCTTCGATAACACCCTCTAATCTCCTGTACAGGACTTTACAGAAAACTTTTCCAATGTTGCCACTGACAGAAAATCCCCGATAACTGTCCAATGCATCCTTTCCCCCTTTTTATGTATACGTGTAACCTTTCCACTCTGGTGTAACCTCTTGTTTTTCTATTGCTAAATTGAATAGGGCCGTTAAACTTCTAGAGAGTTCCTCTCCCCCATTTTAGGAACTCGCTAGGAATTTCGTTTATCCCTCCCTCTTTTCCGTTCGTTAATTTCGAGACCACCTTTCGTACCTCCTCGGTTTTTATTTCGCTGCACACAAAGTTCGATAAATTTCCCCGGACTTTCCTCTGGCACTACGGTTGGTTCCGCATGCCTCCCCGCTTATCGGTTAGCCTTTTCCAGTATATATTTTTGGTTTTGTAGGTGTTTTGGGGAGTAACAGAGGGTGAAGCAAGTAGGTTTATGCCAAAGGTTTTCGGGATTTTTTACTGATTTATATTACGTTGCCCCTCTTCGTGTGTGTCTGTTATTTTTCATTTTTTTGTTATTGATTAGTGCATTTGTGCATTTGTGAACATCGTTGGTAAGTGTTCGTCTGCTGTCCAGACGGAGGTAAGTATGGTTAGTAGAGGGGGAGGGGTGGGGCAAGGTCCTCAATGGTCGGGAGTGAGTCAACGTGTGCAGGTGGAGGAGGCAGAGGTTTGCATAGTTGGTAGAGGGGTGCAGGTGGAGGAGGCAGAGGCTTGCAGGTAGTGTAATATGAAATATGCGGGTGATCAACCAATGGGCAGTAGTGGGATGTGACAGAATTGCAGTTGTTAAAGAAGTGTGCTGGGTTCGAGCGGGAAATTGCAGAGATGAAGGGGGAGTCTGGAGGACTGTTGTAACTGGGGTAATCCTGATGAAAGTTACGAAGGTGAGGTGGATGGTGGATGGACGGTGGTTGTGGATTCAAAAAGGGAGCGGGAAGGGGGAAACGTAGAGGGAAGACCCTGGGTGTGGATGATGCAAGTAAGGAGATTAAGTAGAGTAGGACAATTCGAAGGGTAGAGCCAGTTCCGGAAGGGGTAGAGATAAAAGGCCAGAGCCAGCATAGGGCTACTAAGGTTACTGAGCGGTACTCAGAAAATAGATTCATCGTCTTACATTCTGCTGCATCTGAGGGGAGGATGAGTGAGAGGACAAGAGAGAAGAGGTAGTTTGCGTTGCCGATAAGGCAGATAGGATAAGAAGAACGACCAAAAGGAAGAAGAGTTCTGAGCCAATTACATGATGCAGGTTGTAGGTGATAGGTCTGTAGGTGATATAGGGTCTGAGGAGAGAAGTAGGAAGGGGATAAAAGGAAGTTAGTTGTAGTCTCCACAGGAAAGTAAGTGAAATAGCTACACCGATTGAGGGAGAGGACAATGAAGTCATGGGCTTAAGCGAGACGTGGTTAGGGAACAGGCAGTCCAAATAAGGGGTGCAGGTGGGTAGGAGTAGGACGAACTAAATGTCAGAAAAAAGGTGGAGGGGTAGGCGTGTACATAAAGGTGGTTCTAAAACCGTCGTTGATCACAGATCTGACAGATGCCAGAACCTCGACTGAGGTATCTAAAGAAATTGGATGGGTAAAGGTTAATCTAAAAAACAAAAGTGTTGCCATTGGGATTGTGTACTGCGCGGTAGAGGGAGGCAAACCTGAGTGGAATGACACAATATATTGAACGCTTAGGTTCAAAATCACGGAATTAGAAAGGAAGTGTCTCGGTATAATTCTCATGGGAGGCTTTAACGGACACATAGGTGGTAAGGAAGAATGCACCCAGGGCGGGGATAAGAGAGTAAACAGGAATGGAAGGAAGCTGTTGGATTTCGGTGAGCACGGTCTATTGATTTTGAAAAGGGATGCGGGGTGTAATTTGAAATGGACCTGGGAGAGGGACGACAGAAGAACAATAATTGACTATATTTTCACAGATATCGATATGGAGGGAGGTGATAGCGGTAGAATCGATTATCTATTAGTGTTTAACCCTTTACCCAACGAATCGCCCGCATCCGCCTGCGTAATATGCAAACTCAGCAGTTGAAAAAATATTATTTTTCAAAAACTTTCAACAAAACCATATCATGTGACCCCTCGTTGGAACGAGCTCGTCGAGCTCGTTCCAACGAGGGGTCACATGATATGGTTTTGTTGAAATTTTTTGAGAAATTTTAAAAAATGATATTTAAAATAATAAATTTTGATATCGTCTGCGTTGGGTAAATGGTTAAGGTCACATACTTCTGCACAGTGGCTAATCGTTCCTGTGACAGTTTTACGGGTAGAGGAAGCCGGAGTACCCGGAGAGAACCACCGAGCAACGACGAGCAGCTGTCAGCTCTCCAACATCGTAACTCTGAACTCTGCATCGCGGCACAGGCAGGGTTAGATTGGTTGAAGACATGTGTACCATCGACGTGCAAAACGCCTTAGAACACAGCGTCATCGTGCCCCCACGTAGGCAATCGAGGTTAAGTGCCTTGCTCAAGGACACAACGCGGGAGCGCGAATCAGTCGCTGAAATGGTCACCCATCCAACTACTAACCGCGCTCGACGTTGCTTAACTTCGGTGATCTGACGAGAACCGGTTACCGCGACGCCACCGTGGAAGTGGACGACGAGAGTAAAAGGTTGTTGGGTAGTGACCACAACTTGATTATAGTTACTATCAGGGGTAAAAACCTAGTAAGGAACAAGGGAAGTTTCAAGGAGATTTGAGGACTCAGAAAGGATGCTGACTGTGCAAAGTTTGAAGAAAAATTGAAATCAAAGCTTAAGAATGGCCACAGAGAGGTCACTGGCCAGGAAATGGCAGATGCTATTGTTGTGAGCCTAGTGGACGCAGGGAAGGAAAGTACAGGAAAGATTAAGACGCCGATACGAGAACTTGGTTACAGTGTGAATGACGTAATGAATGACGTAATGAAAAATGTCATAAATTGCAGAAAAGTCAAATGTGTTGTGTACAGGATGAGTAGAAAACTCAATGTGGTGGAAAGCGACGAGACCAGGGAAGCAAAAGAAGAATATAAACAACCACGAAATAAAGTAAATACGATTAAAGACGATAATCGGAGAGTGCGAAACTTCAATCTTATTGGGACGATAATAATGAAGGGGTTAGAATTCGAACGTATGTTGGAAATCGGTGAATAAAAGAAACAAAGGAAGTAATGCACAAAGTATTCAAGTAGAAGGCAGAAATACAGACGATCAAGACCAACTCGCATCAGAACTAGTCAAGGAATGGGAAATTGGAAATGCATCGAAATAAAAACCGAGGAGGGATGAGAAGTGGTGTCAAAATAAAGGAACGGTAAAGTGGGGTGGGAGATGGACGGATTTCCTAACAAGTTCCTAAAAAATGGTGAAGAGGAACTCTGTAAAAGCTTAAAGGCCCTATTCAATTTAGCCATAGAAAAACAAGAGGTTTCAAACTAGTGGAGAAAAAGCAAGGTTACATTTATACACAAAAAGGGGAGGGATATATTGGACAATTACCGGGGGATTTCTGTCCGTTTCAACATTGGAAAAGTTTTCTGTAAAGTCCTGTATAGGAGATTAGAGGATGTGATCGAAAAGACATGATTTCTGGGATAGATCCAAAATGTCTTCAGGAAAGGAAGGAGAATCACTGGCCATCTTTTCATGCTGTCCCAAATGATAGAATCTGCGAACGCCAAAATGAAAAAGATGATTATGGCCTTCCTGGATGTGAAAAGGCATACGATAGAGTATGGGGGTAGGGTATGGGGCGAAAACTTGAGACCTTAGGCCTGGGAGATGAGTTTGTGGGAATTCTGAAAGTATTATATAAAGATGTACAAAGTGAAATTAGCCTGGGCAACATAGCAACCGAACATGTGCCTATTGCAATAGGCCAAAAGCAGGGATGTAACCTTTCGCCATTTTTATACATTGTATATCAGAGATTTAGGAGATGAACTCCTGCATAGCGATGAAGGGGTAGCAATTGGAGACCTGAAGGCCTCAGGGATATTTTTTACAGATGATATGGTACTAGTGAAGGGAGCGATGTGGGGGGGGGGGGGGTGAGGGGCTGAGAAAATGCTGGCAGTTGTTGGGAGATATGGAAACAAATGCAGACTAGAACCAAATGAAAGTAAAAGCAAAGTTATACGCGTGGGTTGCAAAGTGGGACCTACCCGAAAGTGGAGAGTGGGGGAGTTCTGCATTCTGGAGGGTAGCTGCAAACTTCTTAAAGTTGGAGATACATGTTATTATGAGTATTTGGAAGCAAATATAAATATTACGGTAAGGAGCATCTACCGACATCACACGAAACAATTAACTATGAAGGGGAAGCGAATCCTTAAGCATATGAAACTTATAGGGAGAAACATCTTAAATAAGGTTTTCGTGGGTAAACACTTTGGGAATTGGTGGGTTACCAAGTATAACATATGATACGGAAGTGATATTTCTAAACCAAATGGCTTTAAAGAGCCCGGAAACCCTTTAGAACGATGCAGATCGATGGATAACGGGGTCGAGCAATGCCGCAGCACTTGGCGCAATAAGGGGTAGGGATAGGCTTTATGAAACTTTACTGTCTTAATTATTTGGTAAATCTCCCCGATAGCCGATGGTGTAAAGTAATGTTCCAGACTATTTGGAATTCAAACATAAATACATGGTGGATAGATCAAGTTAGGGAGTTAATAGAGACCTATTGAATGGAGATCTCGGACTTAGAAGTGGGAACAACCCAGGGTACAAAAATCGTCAGAGAAAGAGTCGCGGCTGATTGTAACCTGAATTTGCGACAGAGGGTCAAAGCAAAGTTTTAGGTGGTCTGCGTGATAAAGAGAAGCTATGTTGTGAAGAGTACTTTGATGGCACCTTGGAGGTTCACTGTTGTTCAAGATTAGGTCGCGGCCACTTGAGCTGATGGTACAAATCGAGAAAAACAATGAACGGGAGTGCCAAATGAGTAATTTAGGAGTAGTGGACACCCTGGAAAACCTTCTATTAGAATGTTAAAAATACCAGTCTAACAGAATAAGATTTACCGGGAGTATGGAATCAGTTGGAATGGCAACACTATGTATGAATCAGATTTAACTTGCTCGTATCCTGAAATAAAATATGTGTGCCTTGTCCTGAAACGATCCAGCGGGGATTGTCAGAAGGAAATCTCCGGTGAATCCCAACAGGGCAGTTATTTCCAAGCAGATTCGCGGTAACCCGTGGCTCGCGGTGCTTGATAAAGAGTACTACCTTAGTAAGTATGCTAAACATTTTTCGGGCGCCTATGGGATGGACTGTGTGGAAGTGGTGTTTGTATTTGTTTTTCGTCAATCGGTCTTGAGTTTGCAATATTTTATTCATGAAATCTGAACCAATAGACGGAAGTGTGTCGCAGTTTTCACGATCTGGACGACGAGGAGACCACTTTTTCTATCACATGGTTGTAATGTGCTTCAAAAAGTAATAATGGTGCCAAACAACAGTTTGGGTCTAGAAGCCACTATCAGGGCTTTCAAGAAAATGAGGGTACCAAGACAAAAGTCAAGATTTTCAGTTCTCATATTTCCTATTCGTTCAAATGCATATACTATTTTGTTTATATAAGTATGTTCTATTACAAATTATTGAAGAGTCCTCTGGGAACTCTCCAACACTTTGTAATAAAACAACCTTTGAATACAAACTTTAGACCATCAAAAATAATCTAGCCCTAAAACCATTAAAAAAACTGTAGGATTTTGATTGGGAATCTCTGAATCTTTCGGCGTGAAATCCATGGGGTTTTTAGCCGTATATCCTACTTTCTCAATCTAAGGGAGAAAAACAGTGGGAAGATCAGGAAATTTAATTTAACTTCTTTAGCAGCTTGATCAAAAGATGTCATTTTTAGTTTATTTCGCAGAATCAAAAAGCTTTCAAAAAGTTAATAACGGCAACTAACAACCATTATGCGGGATTGTTCTTGAAAACAGCATTTTATCCGGAATAACTGTTTTTCTCTATAGCATAGTATTACTCTAAGGAGACTGAATATCTAGAATGGGACTAAAGCAGGGGAGAAGCTGGTGTTTTCGTTTTGGCGTCTAATCATTAATAATGAAGAACAAGTATGCTCCCTTATTGAAGGATGTCCTTTGTGTTTAGCGTCTCACTACTACCACACTAATCGTAGCCAACTTTCAGCTCAACCTTTCAAATTTTAACCCAATTTGCGTTCACGGCTGAATGGTAAATGGCCTTTAAACCTTGAGAATGCTACACTAATCTGCCGCTGATGTTTTGTTGTTGTTGCTGATGTTGTTTTTTGGCGGTGGGTGGGGGGGGGGGGATTCACCACATGTGAAATGTGAATCGCACCCCAAGTTCCTAAGTTAGTAAGGTCTTCTTTTGAGCAGTCGAAACAACGCCTGCATTGGCACCAACTGCTTATGACCGGTCACGGTACCGATATAACAAATTAAAGTTTTTTAGTCTCGTGGTAAATCGGTCGCTTGCTTATAAGTCTCCCGCACCTCACTTTCGATCTGTTATATTATTTTGGGTTGTTAATTCTTCTAATTTACATCAAACGAAGTACTGGAAGCCGAGCGTCAGCGAATGCCATTTTCTTTAACTCTACTTGAATCGATACACGAGTTAGGTTAGCAGATTAATTAAGACTTTTCATTTTGTGAAACAATACCATTAAGTCTCGTTAAAAGTTACAAGAGATTTACTTAGAAGATAATATAAATTACACTGTTTGTTAGTGAACGGATATAGAAGAACAGTGTCCGTTCATTCACATTGGGCGTATTCGTGATTCGAGCTCAATATGGAATTAACTGACCCCGTATATACCATTTTGAGCCACTAACAAACTATCTAAGGAATATAATCTTACATACCACTTCTTATGTTCAGTGAACTAGCATATGTGATGTATTACTAAATGACAGAATGATAACAATTTTCGCGTGAAGCAGTTATCGCCAGCCAATACTTCGAAAAGTGAACGAACAAAACTGAGATTATTCTGACTCAGTTTTATTTCGATTCCGACAAACTGTATACAATTTGTACACAGCTTGTATGCAACGTTTGAAGCTAATGACATTCTCCGAACGTGGATGAGGTAAGATAAATGTTCAGAGAAACAATGTAAGGGATCTTCAAAAAATACAATACCTCACCCATTATTGGTTTTCCCTAAACCACTGTAATGTATGCACTAAGATAGAACACAACGAGGGTGAAGTACGGTGGAATGGAATCAAAGACTCGGTTGGATTTTTTTTCCTGTGAGGCGCAAAGGCGCGTATGAAATACCTGGAAAAACTTCACCAAGGCTCTTTGCTTCCTGTCCCTCGTACTCTGTCTGAGCTCTGTTCTGTATTTATACCAGGATTAAACTCGAATTCAATTAATGAAGCTTATAACTTTGAAGAAAAATATCAATTCGGTGGTCTGGTAACTTTCTTGCTTGACATTGTAACGTTCAATAAGATCCGTTCTTACATGGCGTTCTTACGCGTAATCCAGATTCCACGCTTGTTGTTTGTAGAACATTTCTCAATGTCTGTATTGCAGCCTATAACGGTGAATAAGCTCGGTAATCGTGGTATAATGTGCCGGATTTTGTTTCATTTAGATGATAAGTAAAGTTAAGAACGCAAACAGTGCTCACACACAGGGCCTTCTCGCATTCTGTCTTCCGTGACAAAACATGCCAATAGATGTGTATTATAATAACGCCTGGGCCAGGGGGGGGGGGGGGGGGCACTAAAAATTTGCAAGACACTAGGTGCTATTTTTGTGTCGGCCACTTTTTAGACCCACCCACCTCAACATGCAAATTTTCTACAACTGTTCTAAGACACCCACCCCCACCCATCCCCATTCAAAGCCAAAATAAGTTTATAAACTCCGTGAGATCATTTGCTATGGTGTTTTTCTTATTTGTCTAATGCCGTGCAGTATCGGTACCGGCTGATACAGTGGCTAATACCACAAATTCAATTACTCATTACACTGCTGATTAGGTTACTGTGGTCGTCAATCTACAATTCACAGTTTGTCAATATGCTGATTTGTTTTGAGTGTTCTACTTTCATTTTCAACAAATTCCCAGAATTGTTGGTTTTGGTTATCCTGAAGATATTTTGTCCGAAAACTCGGAATTGTTGCATCTGAACCTGCCTGAACTAGGTTATAAACCTTTTGCTGACACGATATGACCTTCGTTGTTGAGGTGTCGTTAAAAAAGATTGAATTAACATACAGCTACATTATACGAGAAATTGCATTAATGATCAACTAATCTGGGTTTAACTTAGTGATTCAAAGAGAATCTTCCAAACATATTGCCTTCACATTTTTTAGATCTCAGACATGACACCGACTCCTACTAACGAATGCGATATCCCCAGAAAAAACAGGGTTAATTACAGTGTTATCACCTACAAGACGACTTGAGGTTGTATTTATGTTAAGAAGGGAATGTATGATATAATCTTTGAGGTTTGGGACCCAAATGACAGTTCATTTTTGACACATTCTCTAAATATTCAAAAGTTTGCAAAGCACATTTTTGGCGCACGCAAGAGGTCCACCCACCCCACCCTGTGTCTTGCAAATTTTTGGTGCCCCCCCCCCCCCCCCCCTGCCTGGGCAGCATACTTTCACTTTGTCTGAGAAATGCGACTCTTTGAAATAAACGCAGACTAGAAGGTGGTACATGTTGTGAATACTGCTATACATTTGCCTCTACTACATTACAGTCGCGGTGGACTGGTCATAATTCACACGCGGGCAGTGATGTCCACGCATGCGTTTATCAGGTAATAAAAATCATCATCAGCAAAATTGTATCCGGTGCTTCATTAACCCTTTACCCAACGTAACGGCCAAAACCGGCCAGCGCTATTCTCAAAAATCGCCAATTAATTTTCACTATTTTTTTTCATTTTTTGTCTCAAAAACATAGGTTATGACCCCTCGTTGGAACGAGCTCGTCGAGCTCGTTCCAACGAGGGGTCATAACCTATGTTTTTGAGACAAAAAATGAAAAAAATTAGTTATTCAAGATTTTTTTTTGCAAGTGTCGTCTGCTTTTCACGTTAGGTAAAGGGTTAATTAAATTTTGGATGATTATTCCTGGTATTAGTGTTTGGGATCTAATATTATTGCGTCCATGGGAATATTGCCAACCCTTGGAAAGTGTCTAGTCCATGGCGAATGTACTGTATGCATAATCTTCAGTCAAGTGCTCTATTAAGGGCTACCATGGCCTGTCCTGGTTTGTGCCACTACAACTCAATGGTGGGCAAGCCCTACAACCGAGAACCAGGAAGAGCAGTGAAAAATAATGTTTGAAAGACCATATGCACGTACGACTCGTTGACCCATATCCGGAATAATGAGTGCCGACGTTAGATGGTTAAAAATAGGGATGGCGTAAGTGGGGTGCTCCGAAATGTGGATATCGATTCATTCAAATGAGATGAAGAGCGATTTGGGCAGTTGTTCCTATGGGTAGTTGCTCGTACGATTCTTCAGAGCATCTCTGCAGAAAGGGGTTTAAAAGCCCATATATCTGTACATATCACATCTGTAACAGTTTGAAAGATATTTAGCTGCAGAAACAATCTATTTATGACACCGGGGAGATAGAGGGGCCTCAATGCTGTTGCCCAGAAGCACCGTTGAAGAATTTTTACCTAACAGTCCATTTGTTCGAGACCTCTGGAAAAGTGCTTGTAGAAGAAACTGATAAGCTCGAAATCACATATTTTTGATAACATTATCAACATAAGTTTACATTAGCAGACATGATTATTAACAGACAGAGTGATAAATTATTTTAGTTGTCACAATTTGTTTACACGTCTTGGTCTTGTAAGATTTTATTGGAGTATTCCCGAACGCATTGACTGTAACAAGGTGATTTTCCACAAACTAAATAATGTCACTTGAAAGATAATATAAATTACTGACTGAGACATAACATTTGGATGTATGAAAACCTACAAGCCTAGATCATAGTGTGTTTGAAATATGAGGTTCAACGGCCATTGTGACTACTCAGATATACAGTACGTCCGCCTTCTGACACGAAGTGACTCTGAATGTCAAAAGGGCCGTTAAACCCCAATAAATAAATAGTACGGTTGCCGTGGACTGGTCACTTTCCACCGGTTGGCAATATGTCTACGAACGCAGTAATATTATATTCCAAACACTATTTATAGGAATAATCATAAAAAAATTTAATCAATGAAACACCGGTTCAACCCGGTGCTTCATTAATTAAAATGTTGCTGATGATGATTTTTATTACCTGTTAAACACATGTTTGGACATCACTGCCCACGCGTGAATTACGACAAGTCCACGGTGCCTGTGCTGATTTCGAACTAAAGGAATCTGATAGCCCCTGGGCTGATCTGAAGGGCAATTTCATGTTTTTGAGACCTGTTTTTATTGGATCTGTAGAAACCATATTAAAATAATAATTGAACTCAGCTGGGTATGTCCATTTACTCCCATTACGCCAAAACTTACGCAAGAGCATCGGGAACTGCAAGTTAACCCTTTACCCAACGTAACGGCCAAAACCCGCCAGCGCTATTCTCAAAAATCGTCAATTAATTTTCAAAATATTTTCATTTTTTGTCTCAAAAACATAGGTTATGATCCCTCGTTGGAACGAGCTCGTCGAGCTCGTTCCAACGAGGGGTCATAACCTATGTTTTTGAGACAAAAAATGCAAAAAAATAGTTATTCAAGAATTTTTTTTGCAAGTGTCGTCTGCTTTTCATGTTAGGTAAAGGGTTAATAGAGATGTAAACAGAAACAATTTGGCTAAAATCATTTTATACATTTTTTTTTCATTTATGGTTTATGATGCACTCTTGGTGCAATTTCATTCTATATCATATATAAAATTTGATGATGCCTCCAAACATTGTTGAATATTTAATAAACTCACTTTTAAAGAGTGTTTTGCGAGCAATTATTCTCACCCTTGTGAGGTACAAAACCAAAGTCAACAGTTCTCTCTTTTCGTAGTATATATCAGCTGAGACACGGATTTTTTATTGTGTCAAAACAGAAATGAGAGCGAAAGTTTGGTAAAAAGATGATAAGGAATGAGTGTTTTTCTCATATAATATTTATGAAACGAGTCTAAGAATTTTCCGTTTTTGCGAGCCTCTGGCGAGCCCAAACGGGAAATTCGGACGAGTTTCATAAATATTGTATGAGAAAAACACTCATTTCATATTCTATTTACCATATGACACACACACGCACAAATTAGCCACTTAGTATGATCCATTTAACCCATCACCTAACTTGAGTTGCAGACGGCACTTGGAAAAAACATCCTCGTGTAACTAAAAATTTTCACTTTTTACTTCCAAAACATAGGTTATGACCCCTCATTGGAACGAGCTCGTCGAGCTCGTTCCAATGAGGGGTCATAACCTATGTTTTGGAAGCAAAAAGTGAAAATATAAAAAAAAAATGAATGGCGTTTTTCTTGTAGGTAAAATATTAATACAATATAACCCACCCAAAATAGGATAGATAACGTAAATTCTCCCTACCGTACTAAAATTATGCAAATGTGACCCAATTGTATTTTGTTTAGCCAATCAAATTGTCTAGTTTTGAAATTGACCAATGAAATTGACAGAAGGCTTTATTTATCACTGACTAATATGAAAACAAAATATCATATGTTTTAAAGTGAACAAAACGGACGAGTCATATGGTAAATATGCTAATGAAAGTAATGTAATTAGAAAACAGCTATCTTCATGCGTGTTGGGATAAAGAATACTCTAAGTAAGTATAGTAGGCAGTTACAATCAGAGACGTAATGTAGAGTGCGTTTGGTCCAGATACCCCGAGAAAACAACCGCAGAATCACAGACATTTCATGGATGGCCGTGTCTCTGTTGTTTGATTTTCCCCAGTGATTGTTTTCGGCCAACACTCTTCTTGTTTTGGATGTGATGCAACTCATACTGTTGTGATCATATTAAAAAGAAGTGTCATCTAGAGTGCATAACGTTTGCCTCCGATGAGATAGAAATATAAACATGTTAGGTAACATTTCTCATTCAATACAATCGTTGTATTCAAATGGTATTTATGTGTGCACACGAAGCCAAGCTACTTGAAAAACAAATTTTATTCAGATCACCTTCCTTCGTCATATTTGAGTGTTCCTTGAATTGGGTCGTTTTCAACATAATGGTACTTGTACTACGTTAAACATTGTCGTAGAAAACATTAGTAACTAAAATGACACACCATATTTTCTAGACAGAAACTATTCGCCTCGCCAGCATTTAAGATTTTGTTTACGTCAGCGTTTTTAACATATTTTAAAAATTTTCAAACTTTATTTCTTTGTGGCACAATATACCGAATTTTCAGGTCTCAGCTCAAAAACACCACAAACAGATAGAACTGTTGATGTTGATTTTGTCAATGTTGGACCTGACCACGATGGGAATGGGGGCATGGAAAAACTTTTTTTTTTAAAGTGAATTTATTAAATATTTAAATTGTTAAAAATAAAACTGTAGCTCTCGGGATATTTTATTTATTGTATAGAATACAAATGCCCAAAACATGCATCAGAAACTGTAATTAATAACCTTTTTTGTCCAGTGTGTTATTTGATGACTTTCCCCATATTGTTTCTTTTTACATTTCTCTTAACCTGTCATCCAGCTGTGTTATCATTGAATATCCTGTAGACCTATGTGGGCTCTCAATTTTTTATTAATTGATATTGTTAGCTGATGCACAGGTGGCTGGCCTAATCAAGTCTAATCTAGGAATTGTGAAGATAAGATCAATAGATTGAACATCATTTGTTTCTGATAATTGGACGTTTCCATCATTCAATAATAAGTGCTGCACATTGGTTGATATGAACAAAGCTCAGGGACAATGTTTTTGCACTGTTACACAACTAAAGTTTAATGTATCTGGGCCCTTGTTCCGAATCCGTATCATTGGCCCTTGATACAAGCGCGTGATTCTGCTGTTGCCAAAACAACGGCATGAATATCATTTTTCAATCGCTTCGCGTTTTTCTCTTCAGAGAAAACAATATTAGGTGAGGCGAAGCCGAACTTAATATTGTTTTCTCTGAGGCGTATATGACACGGTATCTGCCAACTAAACGCCCTGTAACGTATTTCCTATGCACGGCATTCTAAAATGTCACTGGGGAAGTTAACTCAACGAAAAGTTAAATTATGCGCACTTTTCGGCATCTTGGGCTGGTTTGTAGCCTATTATTGGGATTTTCATGAACGCTCGAGTCGAGGCTTCTCTCTTGAAGTTAAAGGATTAGCTTTCGCTATTAAATGTGGAAAACTCCACCTCAATAAACGATGAACGGCATATATTAAAATATAATAAACCTTTACACCAAGAGGGATATTTAATTCACCAGTAATTATTGCAAAAGTAACAACCAAATTCACGTTGACGAAACACACAGTTGCTGCACTTCGCAAGACAGTATTCAGTAAAGTGAATCCCAGTGACGTAATTTTGTCTGAAGTGTAACGTCATCACTGACCTCAATATGGAGATCAATGAACGCTATTCTATTTTTCAATTTGCGTCTTTCCATCGATAAGGCAAATGAAAAAGTTCCTCTTAAAATAGTTTTATAACACATTTTTTGGTCAATATTGTGAGATAAATTTATCATCAGCACAGTGTGTGTCTCCGGAAATTCTGACCAAGTCTCGTTGTAGGCCCAGAATCGCATTTCGACTCGCCCTAACGGGCTCGTCGAAATACTATTCTGTTCCTACAACTCGACTTGATCTGAATTCCCGGAGAGAAACACCGTGGTGATAATCTGTATGGATCAGTGACTCCCATTGATAGGAAAATGTTTAAATATGATCATATCAGTGTTCGTTCCATCTAAGACTGCCATGCAGCCTGATGTAAATCAATGTCCAAGGGTAGGAACTCAATAATTATGAGAGGTGCATACTGACTAGGACAAAATGTATTGAACTTTGGTGGTGAACTCTAAACATTCGGGTGTAATTATTTTGTATTTCTGTTTGCAGGTTCGGGGGTGGTGGGCCCCCAATATATGCAGATGTAAAAACGGCGTACCTTTCTGCAAATTTTCTAGTGCGCAATGTGCATGTAACGCATGGTCATATGCCGAGTGCGGCGATATGTGCTTGTGCACAACGTGCAATGCACAAGTACATGGCACTAGCGGCTTGTTACTCATTTTTGTACCTTTTCATGACATCCAATTGATGGGTTGGGCTTGGATCTCCAAATGATCACATGTGTGTTGTGTAACGTTGTGTCGTAGCACAGGGGATGCTGGTAGGTAAAGGAGACTTACATTCCAGGATGCGTTTTCCGGTCATCTCGTGTCACACTTCATTGTGACGACAATTGACGTAATAGTAGATTAATCCAGCAGCAGTGTTGGCACCGGTTATTAAAGTAGTCACTAGCAATGTTATTGGTAGAAACGTCAGTAGTAGCCCCAGCGATAGTAGAAGATGCGCCCAACAGGGCGGAAGAGGCAGAAGTCGGTAGAATATGAGAACGATATGAGACAGTAGTAGAGTCAGTGGTTACAGTGACAAAACAATAGTACATCTGTTGTGGGTGACGGCAATAGTTTATAGCGGTAGTGTCAACAGCAGCTTCACAAAAAACATTAATGCTGAATTTGAGGTTGAGAACAACCAAAATGGAAACAAGACCGTCTAATAACCAAGTAGGAAACAGTTCTGAATTGAAGGTTTTTGTACTGTGTACGGGTTTTTACAGCACAACACTATGTATTTAAAACGCAGGTCTAGTGTTAGATGGAATGCGTCTTGGAATATGCAGGACAGGCCGTATATTTTACAACTAGCACCCGAGCACAACTTAAAGGAAAGCAGAAAGCTCTTCAGATATAGTTGAGAACATTTCAAAGCAAAGATATCCAGAAATGGTTTCTTTATAATACCACACTATAATTTTGTATGGAGATTTATACGGACTGATAGTTGAAGCAGAATAAATATAGACCAGCATTGGTGAATACCAATTTTATAAAACTCCCGTTTGAGATAATGGCCGTATACGAATCAGGTGCCACCTTGGCAATCTCAGATGGAGGCCTTTATCATCCTAAATGGACCACGAAGGTGTTTTTCTAACACCGTAAACTGTGTATTAACACATAATCGACGATGCCGGATATCAAAATGTTTAGTTATCTGACGCCACCTTCCGACCGATCAACTGGTTAACAGGATCAGGTACGAAATAACCCTGTTATACCACCTTCTGTACTGCAATGATTAGTTCATTTCAAAGAGGTGAATATGGGTTTTTATACATGTATAAAGTCATAGGCGTATGACGTTGGAGGGTGATGGGAGCGGCAGTCCACCCAGGATCAGAGACGGACCCGAAGCCAGGATTTCAACGACAATAAGAATTTTCCGAGAGTGACCCCTGGTTGTTGACAATCCGTACCAAACTGAAACCTGACCTAATATACATCTTTAAAGGCCAATAAACAAAACAGGCCCGAAACCTTCGTTTATTATTATTATTATTTTAAAGATTCACCTTCGTTTAAGAAAAGTAGCACCCATTTAAGCCTTCATACAGGTTAAGTAGCACATAGGGGTATTTTGCCACTAATTTTGCGACTATTTATTTTAATTGGGGGCTTTGAAAGAAAATTATCAAGAAACTCTCATTTCGAGGTGTGACACCTCCTGTTGCTAAATGTGCTTTCCTTGGCTGTTTTACGAGGATGAGCACAAACCATTACAATATATTATTATCACTTTAGCGGGCATTCTCTAAAATATTAACGGAGTTTAGCGGGCGGTAAACCTCAGTACTTCATAACATCAGCAACTGGAAGTGAGCGGCGGGTGTTAATAAAAACAAAATTCTCGCTTCCGGTCACTATAACAATAGTAACAAGAACATTTTGTGCAGCCACCAGCGCGCGATAAAATGCCCATGAAAAAAACTTTTTTTGTGCACATATCATGCAATCTTTTCGTATTACAACCTAAACAAGAAACAAACATTTTGTGATCAAAGAGTCTCTCTCAATAAAGGAAGATGATTATCGCATCCCAAATCATTGTGACTGGTTATTCGTAAGAAATTAGTTTGAAATAACTTCAAGCTTATTGGACAGGAATCAGGGCTATGGGAATTAATATCTTCCTTCGAAAACACTTGAAAGGAACTCTTCCCTTCCCACACACAAATACCTCTTTCCCTGAAAAACAGCTTTTTAGACAAACGAAACTCGACTTGGGGCAAAACACCCGTGCTGAGGTGATTTTGGGGTGGAACCATCGTCAAGTATTGTCAGTGGTGGTTTTCGAATTCTTGTTTTAAAAGAACTTCAAGCTTATTGGACGAGAGGGGGAGGGTGGCTACATTTTGGGAATAAGATCTCAATTCGAAAAAAAAAACTTGGAAAACCACCCCATCCCTCCACACAAAATAAACAAAGCAGAATGCTTAAATGTAGGCTACAGGCATGTCGCGAATTGGGAGAAAATATTCACGCGGATATCTCGTCTCATATAATCGAGGGTGGATGTAACATAACAAAAAAGGTTTTAAAAAAGTACTACTAACTTTGGAGGTGACATAACACAATACAAATAATGAAACACTGAATGCGGTGAATCCCACTTTAATAGCGAATTCTGCATATCATATTAGTGGATCCACTATATATATACAGTTCCATTTTTTGGTTTGCTAAGTCATTTGAGTCGACCAGAGAATTCAAAACTGCATGGTCTGGGGCAGTTATGACCCCAATATACAGGTGCGCTAAATAACGTGACCTTACTCTTGATTGGTTGAGTTAAACTGCTGCTACAATTTAGTTTGACCAGTGAGAGTGAAGATGCTAACTAGTAGCTACAATTCAGTAAATTGTAGCTACAATTTAGCTAAGTTGCAGGTACAATTTGTTAAATTGTATGTGCATTTTAGCTAAACAGCAGGTACAATTTATTAAATTTTAGCCACAATTTAGCTTAATTGCAGACACAATTTCCTAAAATGCAGCTGCAATTTCATAACTAAAAATTACGTGGCGCTAATAAGCCGCCATACATGACAAACCAGACAATGATCAAAAAGCCTTTTAAAAACTGAGATAAAAATAGCACTCGACTGAGTCTTTCTTTTTCCTTCAAAGGTGTCCTTTAAAATAGTTGACTTTTTCAGACAAAAAGATTTAACACAATAATAATTACTATAGGGTCCTGCGAATATTCGAGATTCGATTCGATATCGATACCATACGTATGCTTCGAGATCGATCCCGAATCAGTCTCAGGAACTTCAATTTGTTACATTTCCAACAAAAATAGGATAAAACTATCATTAGAAAATTCATTCATGTAGGCCCAATTCCTATTTATTTGAGTAATTGACAATGTTTAATTGTTTGGTAAGGCGTGAATTTAGCCCAGAACATTATCCATAGTTTTGGTTTTTGAAGGCTAAACTTGTTACTATTCACGTTCTTAAGAACGTGAATAGTAACAGGTTAGGCCCTCAAAAACTAAAACTATAGACAATAGGCCTAGCTGTTTCAGGGACGGTGCTGCAGAGAATATTTAGTTATTGGTGTTTAAGGTGTTCACTCCGTCGCGTAAGGGTCATCACAGTGTTCCGTAACTTCCGTTTGATGCAATATGAAATAACTTGTCTTTTAAGATTCGATTCGGGATTCGATTCGATGTCGATATCAGAGACACGATTCGATTCGAGATTCGATTCGAAAAGAAATTTGTGATTCGCAAATCTCTAAATTACTATGCTTTTACTCTCACAAATCGTGTATATTGTAAAACAAATTGTGATGTTTCTCAAATGAAAATTTATAACTCGAAGCGATTTCTGTCATTATAGTGACCCAATAATTGCCTCGAAGATATTGCTATCGAAAACATCCTGAAGCAACCTCGTCCGATCATAATTCCCACAAAGATAGAGGAATGGAAAGGCTTGGCAAGCGAGGCGGAATTGCAACGCATCAGAGGGGAGAACACGAACGTGTTTGAGATTTTTAAGGGATGGGGTTACGGATTAATAGCCATCTCGCTCGATCATAATTTATCCAAAGACACAGACATGGAAACGCTCTAACAGCGACAACGTAATTGAAACAAATCGGTCGCCCAAAATACCGAATCTGACGGAATCTGACTTAACACAAACAGATGTTCATTACTACTTTTTAGTGAGGTAAAGATAGAAAAGAACACCAAAAACAAAACATAATTAAAAAAATCTGTTTATTTGCATTGTATTCGGCATGTATAAATACACATTTGGGTCAGATATGGGCGACATAGCGACATGGAGGTTATTGTCAGGTCAGATTCGTTCGTATTTGGTCAGATTCATTCAGATTTGGTATTTAGGGAGACCCGAACAAATTGCAGGATAGAGCAAGAAACGGGTGGGATTTGTTTTAGGGAAGGGGTTGCGAGTAAACATCTCTTCTCAAAGCACTGGGATTTCTAATTCAGAAAAAAACAAATTTTTTCAATTTCTTCAAATATAGAATTTCATTTTCTGAAAAAATGATTTCAGATATAAAGTAAGCATGAGATTAAAAACTCTTACTCATTGGAAAATAAGAGGAGAATATTAACCAATTTTGTATTAATTGCGTCCGATACGTGCGTATGTTTGAAGATCAGACGACATAAATAATCCATAAAGGACTCATCAAGCCGAGTTAATGACGGCGAATATTTAGGGAGTACCAAGGACACTTATTTCTGTTCCCGAGGTACCCGGTGTGGACAAATGGAACCTGTCCAAAAAATTGGGTCTGACTTTCTAGTCGGATTGTTATCGTGTCACTGTTGAAAACCACTTTAGCAGACAGCATAAAAGCATATATGTGTATTAGGGTTTGTTTTGTGTGTATAGTTTAAAGACAAAACACAGAAATGAAAATAAAGCAAAATAAAATAAAGGAGAATTACAAATATTCGTTTCGGATTTTGCAGACGTCCATTTTATCTTCCGTAAATTGAATCTCACTGAGCATTCAATTCCCCATGAATTGTGGCAATAATAACCTCAAATATTACGCCGACACGAGAACTTGGTTACAGTGTGAATGACGTAATGAATGACGTAATGAAAAATGTCATAAATTGCAGAAAAGTCAAATGTGTTGTGTACAGGATGAGTAGAAAACTCAATGTGGTGGAAAGCGACGAGACCAGGGAAGCAAAAGAAGAATATAAACAACCACGAAATAAAGTAAATACGATTAAAGACGATAATCGGAGAGTGCGAAACTTCAATCTTATTGGGACGATAATAATGAAGGGGTTCGAATTCGAACGTATGTTGGAAATTGGTGAATAAAAGAAACAAAGGAAGTAATGCACAAAGTATTCAAGTAGAAGGCAGAAATACAGACGATCAAGACCAACTCGCATCAGAACTAGTCAAGCAATGGGAAATTGGAAATGCATCGAAATAAAAAACGAGGAGGGATGAGAAGTGGTGTCAAAATAAAGGAACGGTAAAGTGGGGTGGGAGATGGACGGATTTCCTAACAAGTTCCTAAAAAATGGTGAAGTGGAACTCTGTAAAAGCTTAAAGGCCCTATTCAATTTAGCCATAGAAAAACAAGAGGTTTCAAACTAGTGGAGAAAAAGCAAGGTTACATTTATACACAAAAAGGGGAGGGATATATTGGACAATTACCGGGGGATTTCTGTCCGTTTCAACATTGGAAAAGTTTTCTGTAAAGTCCTGTATAGGAGATTAGAGGATGTGATCGAAAAGACATGATTTCTGGGATAGATCCAAAATGTCTTCAGGAAAGGAAGGAGAATCACTGGCCATCTTTTCATGCTGTCCCAAATGATAGAATCTGCGAACGCCAAAGTGAAAAAGATGATTATGGCCTTCCTGGATGTGAAAAGGCATACGATAGAGTATGGGGGTAGGGTATGGGGCGAAAACTTGAGACCTTAGGCCTGGGAGGTGAGTTTGTGGGAATTCTGAAAGTATTATATAAAGATGTACAAAGTGAAATTAGCCTGGGCAACATAGCAACCGAACATGTGCCTATTGCAATAGGCCAAAAGCAGGGATGTAACCTTTCGCCATTTTTTATACATTGTATATCAGAGATTTAGGAGATGAACTCCTGCATAGCGATGAAGGGGTAGCAATTGGAGACCTGAAGGCCTCAGGGATATTTTTTACAGATGATATGGTACTAGTGAAGGGAGCGATGTGGGGGAGGGGGGGGGGTGAGGGGCTGAGAAAATGCTGGCAGTTGTTGGGAGATATGGAAACAAATGCAGACTAGAACCAAATGAAAGTAAAAGCAAAGTTATACGCGTGGGTTGCAAAGTGGGACCTACCCGAAAGTGGAGAGTGGGGGAGTTCTGCATTCTGGAGGGTAGCTGCAAACTTCTTAAAGTTGGAGATACATGTTATTATGAGTATTTGGAAGTAAATATAAACATTACGGTAAGGAACATCTACCGACATCACACGAAACAATTAACTATGAAGGGGAAGCGAATACTTAAGCATATGAAACTTATAGGGAGAAACATCTTAAATAAGGTTTTCGTGGGTAAACACTTTGGGAATTGGTGGGTTACCAAGTATAACATATGATACGGAAGTGATATTTCTAAACCAAATGGCTTTAAAGAGCCCGGAAACCCTTTAGAACGATGCAGATCGATGGATAACGGGGTCGAGCAATGCCGCAGCACTTGGCGCAATAAGGGGTAGGGATAGGCTTTATGAAACTTTACTGTCTTAATTATTTGGTAAATCTCCCCGATAGCCGATGGTGTAAAGTAATGTTCCAGACTATTTGGAATTCAAACATAAATACATGGTGGATAGATCAAGTTAGGGAGTTAATAGAGACCTATTGAATGGAGATCTCGGACTTAGAAGTGGGAACAACCCAGGGTACAAAAATCGTCAGAGAAAGAGTCGCGGCTGATTGTAACCTGAATTTGCGACAGAGGGTCAAAGCAAAGTTTTAGGTGGTCTGCGTGATAAAGAGAAGCTATGTTGTGAAGAGTACTTTGATGGCACCTTGGAGGTTCACTGTTGTTCAAGATGAGGTCGCGGCCACTTGAGCTGATGGTACAAATCGAGAAAAACAATGAACGGGAGTGCCAAATGAGTAATTTAGGAGTAGTGGACACCCTGGAAAACCTTCTATTAGAATGTTAAAAATACCAGTCTAACAGAATAAGATTTACCGGGAGTATGGAATCAGTTGGAATGGCAACACTATGTATGAATCAGATTTAACTTGCTCGTATCCTGAAATAAAATATGTGTGCCTTGTCCTGAAACGATCCAGCGGGGATTGTCAGAAGGAAATCTCCGGTGAATCCCAACAGGGCAGTTATTTCCAAGCAGATTCGCGGTAACCCGTGGCTCGCGGTGCTTGATAAAGAGTACTACCTTAGTAAGTATGCTAAACATTTTTCGGGCGCCTGTGGGATGGACTGTGTGGAAGTGGTGTTTGTATTTGTTTTTCGTCAATCGGTCTTGAGTTTGCAATATTTTATTCATGAAATCTGAACCGATAGACGGAAGTGTGTCGCAGTTTTCACGATCTGGACGACGAGGAGACCACTTTTGCTATCACATGGTTGTAATGTGCTTCAAAAAGTAATAATGGTGCCAAACAACAGTTTGGGTCTAGAAGCCACTATCAGGGCTTTCAAGAAAATGAGGGTACCAAGACAAAAGTCAAGATTTTCAGTTCTCATATTTCCTATTCGTTCAAATGCATATACTATTTTGTTTATATAAGTATGTTCTGTTACAAATTATTGAAGAGTCCTTTGGGAACTCTCCAACACTTTGTAATAAAACAACCTTTGAATACAAACTTTAGACCATCAAAAATAATCTAGCCCTAAAACCATTAAAAAAACTGTAGGATTTTGATTGGGAATCTCTGAATCTTTCGGCGTGAAATCCATGGGGTTTTTAGCCGTATATCCTACTTTCTCAATCTAAGGGAGAAAAACAGTGGGAAGATCAGGAAATTTAATTTAACTTCCTTAGCAGCTTGATCAAAAGATGTCATTTTTAGTTTATTTCGCAGAATCAAAAAGCTTTCAAAAAGTTAATAACGGCAACTAACAACCATTATGCGGGATTGTTCTTGTAAACAGCATTTTATCCGGAATAACTGTTTTTCTCTATAGCATAGTATTACTCTAAAGAGACTGAATATCTAGAATGGGACTAAAGCAGGGGAGAAGCTGGTGTTTTCGTTTTGGCGTCTAATCATTAATAATGAAGAACAAGTATGCTCCCTTATTGAAGGATGTCCTGTGTGTTTAGCGTCTCACTACTACCACACTAATCGTAGCCAACTTTCAGCTCAACCTTTCAAATTTTAACCCAGTTTGCGTTCACGGCTGAATGGTAAATGGCCTTTAAACCTTGAGAATGCTACACTAATCTGCCGCTGATGTTTTGTTGTTGTTGCTGATGTTGTTGTTTTTTGGCGGTGGGTGGGGGGGGGGGGCGGATTCACCACATGTGAAATGTGAATCGCACCCCAAGTTCCTAAGTTAGTAAGTTCTTCTTTTGAGCAGTCGAAACAACGCCTGCATTGGCACTAACTGCTTATGACCGGTCACGGTTCCGATATAACAAATTAAAGTGTTTTAGTCTCGTGGTAAATCGGTCGCTTGCTTATAAGTCTCCCGCACCTCACTTTCGATCTGTTATATTATTTTGGGTTGTTAATTCTTCTAATTTACATCAAACGAAGTACTGGAAGCCGAGCGTCAGCGAATGCCATTTTCCTTAACTCTACTTGAATCGATACACGAGTTAGGTTAGCAGATTAATTAAGACTTTTCATTTTGTGAAACAATACCATTAAGTCTCGTTAAAAGTTACAAGAGATTTACTTAGCAGATAATATAAATTACACTGTTTGTTAGTGAACGGATATAGAAGAACAGTGTCCGTTCATTCACATTGGGCGTATTCGTGATTCGAGCTCAATATGGAATTAATTGACCCCGTATATACCATATTGAGCCACTAACAAACTATCTAAGGAATATAATCTTATATACCACTTCTTATGTTCAGTGAACTAGCATATCGTCGTCTGAGTGCTAGAATGTTCTATGTCCCATAGGGGACATAGAACATTCTAGCACTCAGACGACGATATGTGATGTATTACGAAATGACAGAATGATAACAATTTTCGCGTGAAGCAGTTATCGCCTGCCAATACTTCGAAAAGTGAACGAACAAAACTGAGATTATTCTGACTCAGTTTTATTTCGATTCCGACAAACTGTATACAATTTAAACACAGCTTGTATGCAACGTTTGAAGCTAATGACATTCTCCGAACGTGGATGAGGTAAGATAAATGTTCTGAGAAACAATGTAAGGGATCTTCAAAAAATACAATACCTCACCCATTATTGGTTTTCCCTAAACCACTGTAATGTATGCACTAAGATAGAACACAACGAGGGTGAAGTACGGTGGAATGGAATCAAAGACTCGGGTGGATTTTTTTTCCTGTGAGGCGCAAAGGCGCGTATGAAATACCTGGAAAAACTTCACCAAGGCTCTTTGCTTCCTGTCCCTCGTACTCTGTCTGAGCTCTGTTTTGTATTTATACCAGGATTAAACTCGAATTCTATGAATGAAGCTTATAACTTTGAAGAAAAATATCAATTCGGTGATCTGGTAACTTTCTTGCTTGACATTGTAACGTTCAATAAGATCCGTTCTTACATGGCGTTCTTACGCGTAATCCAGATTCCACGCTTGTTGTTTGTAGAACATTTCTCAATGTCTGTATTGCAGCCTATAACGGTGAATATGCTCGGTAATCGTGGTATAATGTGCCGGATTTTGTTTCATTTAGATGATAAGTAAAGTTAAGAACGCAAACAGTGCTCACACACAGGGCCTTCTCGCATTCTGTCTTCCGTGACAAAACATGCCAATAGATGTGTATTATAATAACGCCTGGGCCAGGGGGGGGGGGGGGGGGGGCACTAAAACTTTGCAAGACACTAGGTGCTATTTTTGTGTCGGCCACTTTTTAGACCCACCCACCTCAACATGCGAATTTTCTAAAACTGTTCTAAGACACCCACCCCCACCCATCCCCATTCAAAGCCAAAATAAGTTTATAAACTCCGTGAGATCATTTGCTATGGTGTTTTTCTTATTTGTCTAATGCCGAGCAGTATCGGTACCGGCTGATACAGTGGCTGATACCACAAATTCAATTACTCATTACACTGCTGATTAGGTTACTGTGGTCGTCAATCTACAATTCACAGTTTGTCAATATGCTGATTTGTTTTGAGTGTTCTACTTTCATTTTCAACAAATTCCCAGAATTGTTGGTTTTGGTTATCCTGAAGATATTTTGTCCGAAAACTCGGAATTGTTGCATCTGAACCTGCCTGAACTAGGTTATAAACCTTTTGCTGACACGATATGACCTTCGTTGTTGAGGTGTCGTTAAAAAAGATTGAATTAACATACAGCTACATTATACGAGAAATTGCATTAATGATCAACTAATCTGGGTTTAACTTAGTGATTCAAAGAGAATCTTCCAAACATATTGCCTTCACATTTTTTAGATCTCAGACATGACACCGACTCCTACTAACGAATGCGATATCCCCAGAAAAAACAGGGTTAATTACAGTGTTATCACCTACAAGACGACTTGAGGTTGTATTTATGTTAAGAAGGGAATGTATGATATAATCTTTGAGGTTTGGGACCCAAATGACAGTTCATTTTTGACACATTCTCTAAATATTCAAAAGTTTGCAAAGCACATTTTTGGCGCACGCAAGAGGTCCACCCACCCCACCCTGTGTCTTGCAAATTTTTGGTGCCCCCCCCCCCCCCCCCCCCTGCCTGGGCAGCATACTTTCACTTTGTCTGAGAAATGCGACTCTTTGAAATAAACGCAGACTAGAAGGTGGTACATGTTGTGAATACTGCTATACATTTGCCTCTACTACATTACAGTCGCGGTGGACTGGTCATAATTCACACGCGGGCAGTGATGTCCACGCATGCGTTTATCAGGTAATAAAAATCATCATCAGCAAAATTGTATCCGGTGCTTCATTAACCCTTTACCCAACGTAACGGCCAAAACCGGCCAGCGCTATTCTCAAAAATCGCCAATTAATTTTCACTATTTTTTTTCATTTTTTGTCTCAAAAACATAGGTTATGACCCCTCGTTGGAACGAGCTCGTCGAGCTCGTTCCAACGAGGGGTCATAACCTATGTTTTTGAGACAAAAAATGAAAAAAATTAGTTATTCAAGATTTTTTTTTGCAAGTGTCGTCTGCTTTTCACGTTAGGTAAAGGGTTAATTAAATTTTGGATGATTATTCCTGGTATTAGTGTTTGGGATCTAATATTATTGCGTCCATGGGAATATTGCCAACCCTTGGAAAGTGTCTAGTCCATGGCGAATGTACTGTATGCATAATCTTCAGTCAAGTGCTCTATTAAGGGCTACCATGGCCTGTCCTGGTTTGTGCCACTACAACTCAATGGTGGGCAAGCCCTACAACCGAGAACCAGGAAGAGCAGTGAAAAATAATGTTTGAAAGACCATATGCACGTACGACTCGTTGACCCATATCCGGAATAATGAGTGCCGACGTTAGATGGTTAAAAATAGGGATGGCGTAAGTGGGGTGCTCCGAAATGTGGATATCGATTCATTCAAATGAGATGAAGAGCGATTTGGGCAGTTGTTCCTATGGGTAGTTGCTCGTACGATTCTTCAGAGCATCTCTGCAGAAAGGGGTTTAAAAGCCCATATATCTGTACATATCACATCTGTAACAGTTTGAAAGATATTTAGCTGCAGAAACAATCTATTTATGACACCGGGGAGATAGAGGGGCCTCAATGCTGTTGCCCAGAAGCACCGTTGAAGAATTTTTACCTAACAGTCCATTTGTTCGAGACCTCTGGAAAAGTGCTTGTAGAAGAAACTGATAAGCTCGAAATCACATATTTTTGATAACATTATCAACATAAGTTTACATTAGCAGACATGATTATTAACAGACAGAGTGATAAATTATTTTAGTTGTCACAATTTGTTTACACGTCTTGGTCTTGTAAGATTTTATTGGAGTATTCCCGAACGCATTGACTGTAACAAGGTGATTTTCCACAAACTAAATAATGTCACTTGAAAGATAATATAAATTACTGACTGAGACATAACATTTGGATGTATGAAAACCTACAAGCCTAGATCATAGTGTGTTTGAAATAGGAGGTTCAACGGCCATTGTGACTACTCAGATATACAGTACGTCCGCCTTCTGACACGAAGTGACTCTGAATGTCAAAAGGGCCGTTAAACCCCAATAAATAAATAGTACGGTTGCCGTGGACTGGTCACTTTCCACCGGTTGGCAATATGTCTACGAACGCAGTAATATTATATTCCAAACACTATTTATAGGAATAATCATAAAAAAAATTTAATCAATGAAACACCGGTTCAACCCGGTGCTTCATTAATTAAAATGTTGCTGATGATGATTTTTATTACCTGTTAAACACATGTTTGGACATCACTGCCCACGCGTGAATTACGACAAGTCCACGGTGCCTGTGCTGATTTCGAACTAAAGGAATCTGATAGCCCCTGGGCTGATCTGAAGGGCAATTTCATGTTTTTGAGACCTGTTTTTATTGGATCTGTAGAAACCATATTAAAATAATAATTGAACTCAGCTGGGTATGTCCATTTACTCCCATTACGCCAAAACTTACGCAAGAGCATCGGGAACTGCAAGTTAACCCTTTACCCAACGTAACGGCCAAAACCCGCCAGCGCTATTCTCAAAAATCGTCAATTAATTTTCAAAATATTTTCATTTTTTGTCTCAAAAACATAGGTTATGACCCCTCGTTGGAACGAGCTCGTCGAGCTCGTTCCAACGAGGGGTCATAACCTATGTTTTTGAGACAAAAAATGCAAAAAAATAGTTATTCAAGAATTTTTTTTGCAAGTGTCGTCTGCTTTTCATGTTAGGTAAAGGGTTAATAGAGATGTAAACAGAAACAATTTGGCTAAAATCATTTTATACATTTTTTTTTCATTTATGGTTTATGATGCACTCTTGGTGCAATTTCATTCTATATCATATATAAAATTTGATGATGCCTCCAAACATTGTTGAATATTTAATAAACTCACTTTTAAAGAGTGTTTTGCGAGCAATTATTCTCACCCTTGTGAGGTACAAAACCAAAGTCAACAGTTCTCTCTTTTCGTAGTATATATCAGCTGAGACACGGATTTTTTATTGTGTCAAAACAGAAATGAGAGCGAAAGTTTGGTAAAAAGATGATAAGGAATGAGTGTTTTTCTCATATAATATTTATGAAACGAGTCTAAGAATTTTCCGTTTTTGCGAGCCTCTGGCGAGCCCAAACGGGAAATTCGGACGAGTTTCATAAATATTGTATGAGAAAAACACTCATTTCATATTCTATTTACCATATGACACACACACGCACAAATTAGCCACTTAGTATGATCCATTTAACCCATCACCTAACTTGAGTTGCAGACGGCACTTGGAAAAAACATCCTCGTGTAACTAAAAATTTTCACTTTTTACTTCCAAAACATAGGTTATGACCCCTCATTGGAACGAGCTCGTCGAGCTCGTTCCAATGAGGCGTCATAACCTATGTTTTGGAAGCAAAAAGTGAAAATATAAAAAAAAAAATGAATGGCGTTTTTCTTGTAGGTAAAATATTAATGCAATATAACCCACCCAAAATAGGATAGATAACGTAAATTCTCCCTACCGTACTGAAATTATGCAAATGTGACCCAATTGTATTTTGTTTAGCCAATCAACTTGTCTAGTTTTGAAATTGACCAATGCAACTGACAGAAGGCTTTATTTATCACTGACTAATATGAAAACAAAATATCATATGTTTTAAAGTGAACAAAACGGACGAGTCATATGATAAATATGTTAATGAATGTAATGTGTTTTAAAGTGAACAAAACGGACGAGTCATATGATAAATATCATATGTTTTAAAGTGAACAAAACGGACGAGTCATATGATAAATATGTTAATGAATGTAATGTAATTAGAAAACAGCTATCTTCATGCGTGTTGGGATACAGAATATTCTAAGTAAGTATGGTAGGCAGTTACAATCAGAGATGTTATGTAGAGTGCGTTTGGTCCAGATACACCGAGAAAACAACTGCAGAATCACAGACATGTCATGGATGGCCGAGTCTCTGTTGTTTGATTTTCCCCAGTGATTGTTTTCTACCAACACTCTTCTTGTTTTGGATGTGATGCAACTCATACTGTTGTGATCATATTAAAAAGAAGTGTCATCTAGAGTACATAACGTTTGACTCCGATGAGCTTGAAATATAAACATGTTAGGTAACATTTCTCATTCAATACAATCGTTGTATTTAAATGGTATTTTTGTGTGCACACGAAGCCATGCTACTTGAAAAATAAAGTTTATTCAGATCACCTTCCTTCGTCATATTTGAGTGTTCCTTGAATTGGGTCGTTTTCAACATAATGGTACTTGTACTACGTTAAACATTGTCGTAGAAAACATTAGTAACTAAAATGACACACCATATTTTCTAGACAGAAACTATTCGCCTCGCCAGCATTTAAGATTTTGTTTACGCTTCTTTAACATATTTTAAAAACTTTAAAACTTTATTTCTTTGTGGCACAATATACCGAATTTTCAGGTCTCAGCTCAAAAACACCACAAACAGATAGAACTGTTGATGTCGATTTTGTCAATGTTGGACCTCACCACGTTGGGAATGGGGGGCCTGGAAAAATTTCTTTTTTTTAAAGTGAATTTATTAAATATTTAAATTGTTAAAAATAAAACTGTAGCTCTCGGGATATTTTATTTATTGTATAGAATACAAATGCCCAAAACATGCATCACAAACTGTAATTAATAACCTTTTTTGTCCAGTGTGTTATTTGGTGACTTTCCCCATATTGTTTCTTTTTACATTTCTCTTAACCTGTCATCCAGCTGTGTTATCATTGAATATCCAGTAGACCTAATGTGAGCTCTCAAATTTTTATTAGTTGATATTGTTAGCTGATGTACAGGTGGCTGGCCTAATCAAGTCTGATCTAGGAGTGGTGAAGATAAGATCAATAGATTAAACATCATTTGTTTCTGATAATTGGACGTTTCCATCATTCAATAATAAGTGCTGCACATTGGTTGATATGAACAAAGCTCAGGGACAATGTTTATGCATAATAAGCTAAGACAGTAAGTGACCACTATTTATCTCACAATCGGGGAGTTTTTGCACTGTTACACCTGAGGGATAGAGTGGACGGTATTGTAGCTGGGTCGGGGCCTGATCCGGTAGTGGTATTACATGTGGGGTCCAATAACATCAGGGAGAGGAAATCAGTTCGTTTGGTGGACACATACAAGGACCTAATTAGTAAGCTACTTAGCAGGAATGCTCGGATCATCGTTTCAGGGGTGCTCCCCGTTATGGGTGGTGGGAATGAGAGGAACTCGCGGATTATGGCACTAAACGAGGAGCTGGAAGAGCACTGCAAAGACTTGGGAGTACATTTCATTGACCACTGGGATTCATTCTGGGGACAAGGAGAGTTGTATGGGCGAGACGGATTGCATTTAAGTAGGATGGGTACAGACCTGTTGGGCCAAAAAATCTTACAGGTGGCTGGGCCTTTTTTGGAGAAAAGGGGGGTAGGGGACCACAGCCGGTAACCCAGAGTGGCACAAATGCTGGTTACATAGGAAGAACAACAAACATGCACAATACAGGGACATACCAGGGTTATAATAATGTGCCAGTGATGACAAAAAAACAAAGATTCATTAAGTTTGGGTACTGCAACATCCAGGGTCTGCACAAGAAAGTAAGCGAAATATCAACAATGATGGACGAAGGAGACTTCGATATAATGGGTCTAAGTGAGACGTGGATACGACGGGATGAGTGGGTTGATCAGATGAAGGGTTGCGTGTGGATAGGAGCTGGGCGAACTGAGGGTCAGAAACGGGGTGGGGGGGGGGGGTGTTGGCATCTACGCTAAAGAGGAATTACAGCCCTCATTGATTACAGATCTCACAGAAGCAAGGACTCAGATTCCAGTATCCAACGAAATAGTCTGGGCAAAAATCAAGTTAGGAAGCAGAAGTGTTGCCGTTGGTGTTGTATACTTAGCAGTGGAGGGAAGTAAGCCCGAGTGGAATGATTCAATATATACAACTCTTAGATCGAATATCACAGAGCTTGGGAGCAGAGGGTTCAGTATTGTCCTAATGGGGGACTTCAATGGGCACATCGGGGATAAGGAGGAGGGCATACAGGGAGGTGATAGGAAAATTAACACGAATGGGAGGAAGATGTTGGACCTATCAAAAGAGCTTGGTTTAAAGATCCTGAACAGGGATGCGAAATGTAAGGGTAAATGGACCTGGGAGAGGAACGATAAGAAAACAATAATTGATTATATACTCACTGACATTAGCGTATGGAGGGAGGTTATAGATGTAGAAATAGATGACGAGGGAAAAAATGACTTGGGTAGTGATCACAACCTGATAACAGTTAAGATTATGGGAAAAAAGACGAATAGAGACAGAAATACCTTCAAGGAAGTTTGGGGACTAAAACAAGGAGCCGACTGGAAGCAGTTTCGGGAAAAACTAAAACTAAATCTTGAATGTATACCTAGGGATGCAAATGTCCAGAGTATTTCAGATGGCATAGTAAATAGCCTAACAGAGGCAGGGAAGGAGTGTATAGGAAGGGTGAGGGTCCCAACGAGAGAGCTTGGATACAGGGTTAACGAGGGACTGAAAAAGGCTATAAAAGAAAGGAAGGTAAAATGCGCTGCCTACAGAAGAAGTAGGAAGCTTAAAGGGGTGGATAACAATGACACGAGACTAATGAAAGGAGAATATGAACTGGCACGGAAAAAGGTGAATGAGATAAAGAATAATAACAGGAAGGAGCGCAATTGCAGTCTTGCCAGAACAATAAAGAAAACGGGGGGTTCGAGCTCAAACGTATTTTGGAACTGGGTAAATAAACGGGGGAAAAGTAGTGTGCAGAGTATCAAAGTGGATGGGGAAAGTACAGAAGATAAAGGCCGTATCGCTTCAGAATTAGTCAAGCACTGGGAAAAGATAAACGATAGGCGATGGGGCAGTGGGTCCCCACCAAAAAGAAATACACTGGTGGAGGAGAACCTATCCAATCGTGTATGTAGCGAAATAACGGCAGAAGAAGTGCGGAACGTGGTCTCGAAATTAAAAAATGGTAAAGCGGGAGGGACTGATGAAATTCCGAACGAATTCCTCACAAATGGAGGGGAGGCACTTATTGAAGTCCTGACAAACCTTTTCAACCTGGCTCTGCGAAAGCAAGAGGTCCCCAGAGAGTGGACGGAAAGTAAGGTGTCGTTCATACACAAAAAGGGGGATAAGGAAGTTCTAGATAACTATAGGGGGATATCAGTTAGTAGTAACATCGGGAAAGTATTCTGTAAGGTCATATACGGTAGACTAGAGGAAGTTATTGAAGAGAAAGGTTTTTTAGGAGAAATTCAAAATGGTTTCAGGAAAGGACGAAGAGTCACTGATCACCTATTTACACTCACCCAACTGATAGAATCAACAAAGGCTGAAAAGAAAAAGATGTTTCTGGCATTTCTAGATGTGAAAAAAGCGTACGACCGAGTGTGGAGGGAAGGTATGTGGCGAAAGCTCGAGGGCATCGGACTGGGGGGTGACTTTGTGGGAATCATGAAAGCACTGTATACAGATGTGCAAAGCCAACTCAGTCTAGGGAGTATCACTACAAAACGAGTCCCTATGGATATAGGCCTCAAGCAGGGGTGTATCTTTTCACCGATTTTGTTTGCATTGTATGTTAAAGATTTAGGGGACGAACTAATTCAGAGTGCGGAGGGGGTAAATGTTGGAGACATAAAGATACCAGGCTTATTCTTTGCGGACGACATGGTGTTAATGTCTAGAACTGAACAGGGGCTAGAGAAACTGCTGGAAATTGTTGGTAGATATGGGAACACTTGGCGGCTCGAACTAAATGAAAATAAAAGCAAGATAATACCCGTTGGACGCAAGGTAGATATGACGAAGAGATGGAGAGTGGGGGAGTTCTCAATCCCCGAAGGGGAAAGCAAACAAATCACTGTAGGAGAAACGGGAGAGTATGAGTATCTAGGGGTAAGCATAAATATAACGGGAAGAGGGGTGTACAGAAATTACTCAGCCAAACTGATTCTGAAGGGGAAAAGAATTCTGAACCAACTAAAACTATTAGGGAAAAATAGTTTCAACAAGGTCTTTGTGGGGAAAACACTGTGGGAGAGGGTGGGTTTACCAAGTATAACGTATGGCACGGACGTGATTCCATTAAACCAAACCGTTATTAAGAAGTTGGAAAATACTCAAAATGATGCCGGCAGATGGATAACAGGGTCGAGTAATGCTGCAGCTTTGGAAGCAGTAAGGGGGGAGCTTGGGTGGATGAAAATCAAGGACAGGGTAGATTTGGGAAAACTGTGTTACTTTAACTACTTGAGAAACCTGCCTGACAACCGGTGGTGCAAATTGATGCTCGATACCATTTGGAATTCTAATATAGAAACGGGGTGGTCAAAACATGTGAGGGAACTAATGGACAATTACTCTATAGAGGTCACAAACATAGAAGTAGGATTGAAAGAAGGCAAAAGGTTTGTCAAAGAGAGAGTCATGGAAGATTGCAATCGAAACTGGCGAGCAGGGGTTAGCGTGAAAAGATCACTGCAGGGGTTACAATATAAAGAAAAGCCAGCTTTTGAGAAGTACCTAGATGGCACCTTTGGAGGGTCACTGCTGTTCAAACTGAGATCAAGATCACTGGAGCTTCGGGGAAAAATTGGGAGAGATGGGGAAAAGGGATGCCAAATGTGCCACTCTGGAGTAGTGGAGACCCTGGAACATTTTCTCTTGGAATGCCCACAGTATATACCTCATAGAATAAAATTTACTGGAAGAATAATGCAGAAGTGGGGTGAAGAAACAAAGGATAGATGGCTGAAGGGGGACACGAGGGAGAGGGTAGGAATGCTTATTGAAGAAATTGAAAAAGAGGAAGTGAGGGACACTATTAAGCAGTTTATATCTGAATGCTGGGAGGAGAGGAGGGGAAGAGGGGGTGGGGTGCAGGGGGAATGATGGCCTTCTCTTATGAGGACCGCGACAAATCAGCGGCTGGCCAAAGAGTTATTATTATTACACAACTAAAGTTTAATGTATCTGGGCCCTTGTTCCGAATCCGTATCATTGGCCCTTGATACAAGCGCGTGATTCTGCTGTTGCCAAAACAACGGCATTAATATCATTTTTCAATCGCTTCGCGTTTTTCTCTTCAGAGAAAACAATATTAGGTGAGGCGAAGCCGAACTTAATATTGTTTTCTCTGAGGCGTATATGACACGGTATCTGCCAACTAAACGCCCTGTAACGTATTTCCTATGCACGGCATTCTAAAATGTCACTGGGGAAGTTAACTCAACGAAAAGTTAAATTATGCGCACTTTTCGGCATCTTGGGCTGGTTTGTAGCCTATTATTGGGATTTTCATGAACGCTCGAGTCGAGGCTTCTCTCTTGAAGTTAAAGGATTAGCTTTCGCTATTAAATGTGGAAAACTCCACCTCAATAAACGATGAACGGCATATATTAAAATATAATAAACCTTTACACCAAGAGGGATATTTAATTCACCAGTAATTATTGCAAAAGTAACAACCAAATTCACGTTGACGAAACACACAGTTGCTGCACTTCGCAAGACAGTATTCAGTAAAGTGAATCCCAGTGACGTAATTTTGTCTGAAGTGTAACGTCATCACTGACCTCAATATGGAGATCAATGAACGCTATTCTATTTTTCAATTTGCGTCTTTCCATCGATAAGGCAAATGAAAAAGTTCCTCTTAAAATAGTTTTATAACACATTTTTTGGTCAATATTGTGAGATAAATTTATCATCACCACAGTGTGTGTCTCCGGAAATTCTGACCAAGTCTCGTTGTAGCCAGAATCGCATTTCGACTCGCCCTAACGGGCTCGTCGAAATACTATTCTGTTCCTACAACTCGACTTGATCTGAATTCCCGGAGAGAAACACCGTGGTGATAATCTGTATGGATCAGTGACTCCCATTGATAGGAAAGTGTTTAAATATGATCATATCAGTGTTCGTTCCATCTAAGACTGCCATGCAGCCTGATGTAAATCAATGTCCAAGGGTAGGAACTCAATAATTATGAGAGGTGCATACTGACTAGGACAAAATGTATTGAACTTTGGTGGTGGACTCTAAACATTCGGGTGTAATTATTTTGTATTTCTGTTTGCAGGTTCGGGGGTGGTGGGCCCCCAATATATGCAGATGTAAAAACAGCATACCTTTCTGAAAATTTTCTAGTGCGCAATGTGCATGTAACGCATGGTCATATGCCGAGTGCGGCGATATGTGCTTGTGCACAACGTGCAATGCACAAGTACATGGCACTAGCGGCTTGTTACTCATTGTTGTACCTTTTCATGACATCCAATTGATGGGTTGGGCTTGGATCCCCAAATGATCACATGTGTGTTGTGTAACGTAGTGTCGTAGCACAGGGGATGCTGGTAGGTAAAGGAGACTTACATTCCAGGATGCGTTTTCCGGTCATCTCGTATCACACTTCATTGTGACGACAACTGGCGTAATAGTAGATTAATCCAGCAGCAGTGTTGGCACCGGTTATTAAAGTAGTCACTAGTAATGTTACTGGTAGAAATGTCAGTAGTAGCTTCAGCGATAGTAGAAGATGCGCCCAACAGGGCGGAAGAGGCAGAAGTCGGTAGAATATGAGAACGATATGAGACAGTAGTAGAGTCAGTGGTTACAGTGACAAAACAATAGTACATCTGTTGTGGATGACGGCAATAGTTTATAGCGGTAGTGTCAACAGTAGCTTCACAAAAAACATTAATGCTGAATTTGAGGTTGAGAACAACCAAAATGGAAACAAGACCGTCTAATAACCAAGTAGGAAACAGTTCTGAATTGAAGGTTTTTGTACTGTGTACGGGTTTTTACAGCACAACACTATGTATTTAAAACGCAGGTCTAGTGTTAGATGGAATGCGTCTTGGAATATGGAGGACAGGCCGTATATTTTACAACTAGCACCCGAGCACAACTTAAAGGAAAGCAGAAAGCTCTTCAGCTATAGTTGAGAACATTTCAAAGCAAAGATATCCAGAAATGGTTTCTTTATAATACCACACTATAGACTATAATTTTGCATGGAGATTTATACGGACTGATAGTTGAAGCAGAATAAATGTAGACCAGCATTGGTGAAGACCAATTTTATAAAACTCCCGTTTGAGATAATGGCCGTATACGAATCAGGTGCCACCTTGGCAATCTCAGATGGAGGCCTTTATCATCCTAAATGGACCACGAAGGTGTTTTTCTAACACCGTAAACTGTGTATTAACACATAGTCGACGATGCCGGATATCAAAATGTTTAGTTATCTGACGCCACCTTCCGACCGATCAACTAGTTAACAGGATCAGGTACGAAATAACCCTGTTATACCACCTTCTGTACTGCAATGATGAGTTCATTTCAAAGAGGTGAATATGGGTTTTTATACATGTATAAAGTCATAGGCGTATGACGTTGGAGGATGATGGGAGCGGCAGTCCACCCAGGATCAGAGACGGACCCGAAGCCAGGATTTCAACGACAATAAGAATTTTCCGAGAGTGACCCCTGGTCGTTGACAGTCCGTACGAAACTGAAACCTGACCTAATGTACATCTTTAAAGGCCAATAAACAAAACAGGCCCGAAACCTTCGTTTATTATTATTATTATTTTAAAGATTCACCTTCGTTTAAGAAAAGTAGCACCCATTTAAGCCTTCATACAGGTTAAGTAGCACATAGGGGTATTTTGCCACTAATTTTGCGACTATTTATTTTAATTGGGGGCTTTGAAAGAAAATTATCAAGAAACTCTCATTTCGAGGTGTGACACCTCCTGTTGCTAAATGTGCTTTCCTTGGCAGTTTTACGAGGATGAGCACAAACCATTAAGATATATTATTATCACTTTAGCGGGCATTCCCTAAAATATTAACGGAGTTTAGCAGGCGGTAAACCTCAGTACTTCATAACATCATGCAACTGGAAGTGAGCGGCGGGTGTTAATAAAAACAAAATTCTCGCTTCCGGTCACTATAACAATAGTAACAAGAACATTTTGTGCAGCCACCAGCGCGCGATAAAATGCCCATGAAAAAAACTTTTTTTGTGCACATATCATGCAATCTTTTCGTATTACAACCTAAACAAGAAACAAACATTTTGTGATCAAAGAGTCTCTCTCAATAAAGGAAGATGATTATCGCATCCCAAATCATTGTGACTGGTTATTCGTAAGAAATTAGTTTGAAATAACTTCAAGCTTATTGGACAGGAATCAGGGCTATGGGAATTAATATCTTCCTTCGAAAACACTTGAAAGGAACTCTTCCCTTCCCACACACAAATAACCCTTTCCCAGAAAAACAGCTTTTTAGACAAACGAAACTCGACTTGGGGCAAAACACCCGTGCTGAGGTGATTTTGGGGTGGAACCATCGTCAAGTATTGTCAGTGGTGGTTTTCGAATTCTTGTTTTAAAAGAACTTCAAGCTTATTGGACGAGAGGGGGAGGGTGGCTACATTTTGGGAATAAGATCTCAATTCGAAAAAAAAACTTGGAAAACCACCCCCATCCTTCCACACAAAATAAACAAAGCAGAATGCTTAAATGTAGGCTACAGGCATGTCGCGAATTGGGAGAAAATATTCACGCAGACATCTCGTCTCATATAATCGAGGATGGATGTAACATAACAAAAAAGGTTTTAAAAAAGAACTACTAATTTTGGAGGTGGCATAACACAACACGAATAATGAAACACTGAATGCGGTGAATCCCACTTTAATAGCGAATTCTGCATATTAGTGGATCCACTATATATATATACAGTTCCATTTTTTGGTTTGCTAAGTCATTTGAGTCGACCAGAGAATTCAATACTGCATGCTCTGGGGCAGTTATGGCCCCAATATACAGGTGCGCTAAATAACGTGACCTGGCTCTTGATTGGTGGAGTTAAACTGAAGCTACAATTTAGCTTGACCAGTGAGAGTGAAGATGCTAACTTGCAGCTGCAATTCAGTAAATTGTAGCTGCAATTTAGCTAAGTTGCAGGTACAATTTGTTAAATTGTATGTGCATTTTAGCTAAACAGCAGGTACAATTTATTAAATTTTAGCCACAGTTTAGCTAAATTGCAGACACAATTTCCTAAAATGCAGCTGCAATTTCATAACTAAAAATTACGTGGCGCTAATAAGCCGCCATACATGACAAACCAGACAATGATCAAAAGCCTTTTAAAAACTGAGATAAAAATAGCACTCGACTGAGTCTTTCTTTTTCCTTCAAAGGTGTCCTTTAAAATAGTTGACTTTTTCAGACAAAAAGATTTAACACAATAATAATTACTATAGGGCCCTGCGAATATTCGAGATTCGATTCGATATCGATACCATACGTATGCTTCGAGATCGATCCCGAATCAGTCTCAGGATTCGATTTTTTTCGAATCTCTCGTACTAACTTCAATTTGTTACATTTCCAACAAAAATAGGATAAAACTATCATTAGAAAATTCATTCATGTAGGCCCAAGTCCTATTTATTTGAGTAATTGACAATGTTTAATTGTTTGGTAAGGCGTGAATTTAGCCCAGAACATTATCCATAGTTTTGGTTTTTGAAGGCTTAACTTGTTACTATTCACGTTCTTCAGAACGTGAATAGTAACAAGTTAGGCCTTCAAAAACTAAAACTATAGACAATAGGCCTAGCTGTTTCAGGGACGGTGATGTAGAGAATATTTAGTTATTGGTGTTTAAGGTGTTCACTCCGTCGCGTAAGGGTCATCACATTGTTTGATGCAATATGAAATAACTTGTCTTTTAAGATTCGATTCGGGATTCGATTCGATGTCGATATCAGAGACACGATTCGATTCGAGATTCGATTCGAAAAGAAATTTGTGATTCGCAGATCCCTAAATTACTATGCTTTTAGTCTCACAAATCGTGTATATTGTAAAACAAATTGTGATGTTTCTCAAATGAAAATTCATAACTCGAAGCGATTTCTGTCATTGTAGTGACCCAATAATTGCCTCGAAGATATTGCTATCGAAAACATCCTGAAGCAACCTCGTCCGATCATAATTCCCACAAAGATAGAGGAATGGAAAGGCTTGGCAAGCGAGGCGGAATTGCAACGCATCAGAGGGGAGAACACGAACGTGTTTGAGATTTTTTAGGGATGGGGTTACGGATTAATAGCCATCTCGCTCGATCATAATTTATCCAAGGATACAGACATGGAAACGCTCTAACAGCGACGACGTAATTGAAACAAATCGGTCGCCCAAAATACCGAATCTGACGGAATCTGACTTAACACAAACAGATGTTCATTACTACTTTTTAGTGAGGTAAAGATAGAAAAGAACACCAAAAACAAAACATAATTAAAAAAAATCTGTTTATTTGCATTGTATTCGGCATATATAAATACACATTTGGGTCAGATATGGGCGACATAGCGACATGGAGGTTATTGTCAGGTCAGATTCGTTCATATTTGGTCAGATTCATTCAGATTCGGTATTTAGGGAGACCCGAACAAATTGCAGGATAGAGCAAGAAACAGGTGGGATTTGTTTTAGGGAAGGGGTTGCGAGTAAACATCTCTTCTCAAAGCACTGGGATTTCTAATTCAGGAAAAACAACATTTTTCAATTTCTTCAAATATAGAATTTCATTTTCTGATAAAATGATTTCAGATATAAAGTAAGCCTGAGATTAAAAACTCTTACTCATTGGAAAATAAGAGGAGAATATTAACCAATTTTGTATTAATTGCGACCGATACGTGCATATGTTTGACGATCAGACGACATAAATAATCCACAAACGACTCATCAAGCCGAGTTAATGACGGCGAATATTTAGGGAGTACCAAGGATACTTATTTCTGTTCCCGAGGTACCCGGTGTGGACAAATGGAACACGATCAACGGTATTCAGTGTCACCTGTCCAAAAAATTGGGTCTGACTTTCTAGTCGGATTGTTATCGTGTCACTGTTGCAAAACCACTTTAGCAGACAGCATAAAAGCATATATGTGTATTAGGGATTGTTTTTTGTGTATAGTTTAAAGACAATGCACAGAAATGAAAATAAAGCAAAATAAAATAAAGGAGAATTACAAATATTCGTTTCGGATTTTGCAGACGTCCATTTTATCTTCCGTAAATTGAATCTCACTGAGCATTGAATTCCCCATGAATTGTGACAATAATAACCTCAAATATTACGCGCGCATGCGCGCTAGATAACATGATTTTGTAGGCGTCCCGGTTTATTAGCGGCCCTTGAAGATTGAATAACAGCCAGGCCGCTGATTTATTAACGACCCTCAACAAAGTCTCTGGCCGGTAATAAACCCTCGGGTTGTTATTCATGCCTCTCGGGCCATTAATAAAACGTGACATCCTCCAAACTCATGTTATTGTTACATGTTTGTGTTTGGTCAATGTTGATCGAACCGGATTATTTATATTCTCCAAGACAGTGCTGCTGAGAAACATTCCATTGATGTTCTGTGATAAATCGGCTTGCCAACTGCGTGTAGCGAAGGAGGGAACCCCTGAGGGTTCTCTCAAGACGCGAGACACAAAACAGTTTCTCTGCTTGCTTTGCAATAAGCACCATATTGCAGTTGAATAAAGGCGTTACATGGTGTCGAGGTATAGGAAACATGCTATGTTCAAGTAGTAAATGACAGTTGTTTTGACAGACAACATTGTTCGTTGTATCGATCAAATCAAAATGACAGAGTCGACTGCAGATATATCTTGGAGCCATTAGAACGAGCTCGTCTAGCTTGTGGAGTGGGGTGGTAATAATCTCATGTTTTCGTTGTAAAAATGACATTTTTTATCGGAATATTTGAGGTTTTTATGAGTGTCGTATGCTAGTCGTATTTGGTCAAGAGTTGGTTGTTTTTGGCTAGACCTGGCTTATCATTTAGGCTCATTCATATATTTGTAGCGCCGAAGGAATGGAACTGGTTGAAAAGGCTGACAGGCGGGATGAGAAAGAGGACAGAGATGTTACAGAAGTGAAGGCAATGTATTATGAAATCGAGGATGCACCCCCACCACATTTGTGCGTCATATTTGGGTTGCAGGTAAACTATTAACTCTTTCTACCTGAATATTATTGAATCTACAAAAAGATGATATGGTAAATTAAAACCACTGAAGAATGATGTCGACAAATTAATTACATTTATCCGGCTTATTAACCCTTTACCTAGCATGAAAGGAAGACGATAAATATACGATAATACCATAGTGTGTTTTGATATGTTTGATATCTCAACGAGTTGAAAGTGAGTTTTTTTCGCGAGGCTTGCCGAGCGAAAAAAACTCACTTTCAACGAGTTGAGATATCAAACATATCAAAACACACTATGGTATTGTTGTATTTATCTTATACCGACCATTTTTGTTCTTTTCTGCATTTTTAAAAGGGTTTTGGGGATGATTTCGTGTCAAAATGTCGACTCAAAATGTTCTCCAATCTATATGACATAGGGGTATGTGTTATAGATAATCTATAACACATGGGCTATATCTTCAACAGGTATAAGATAAAACAAATTTCTTGAACAACTATTCTTTTCATTTTTGAGTCCAAAACATAGTTCATGACCCCGCATTGCAAAGAGCTAAACGAACTCATTCAAATGTGGGGTCACAAGATGTGTTTTGAGAAGCGCAGACGGATTTTTTCCGCTACATTAGGTAAAGGGTTAAGTAGGAGAGTTGTTGTTCGGTGGTTCTCTCCAGGCGTTTTCTTTCACATGGAACACTGTCCGACTCGATATAATCTTGGCTGTCGAAAGTGTTGTTAAACCCCAATAAATAAATTAACCCTTTTTTAAAACGGGCGTTGCAAGCATCTTGCGATTGGTTCGACTGCGTCAGGTAATTGGGTGACATGGGGTCAGGGACAAATTCCCTTAAGAAAGCCGCGGGAGGGTCTGCACAGTATAGCCGGCTCGTGACATTGTGGTGTTATTGGTAAAATATGCTTGTTAAATGAATGCAGGTAATATGTCACCGCCTGAAACACTGTGCTCAAGAAAATGACATCTGTATAGAATGGTGTTTGTTTGTTTATTGTTTTTTGGGGTTTAATGACACTTTCAACAGCCAGGGTCACATCGTATCGAACAGCTTTACAGGCGAAGGAAACCGAAGGCCCCGGAAAGAGGCAGCGGCGAGCAGTTGTCTGACATCCAGAGTATTAACCCTGGAGAGATTGCAGCGGTTGAAGCCAAGTGCATCGTCGAAGTGCAGTGCACCTTAGTACAGTACGCCGCCGTGGATTGGTCACATTCCACGAGTGGGCAATATTACCACGGTCGCAATAATATTAGATTCCAAAAACTAATTATAGGAATAATCATCAGAAATTTAATTAATGAAGCACCGGGTACAACCCGGTGCTTCATTAATTAAAATTTACTGATGATATGTCTTTTTATGACCTGGTAAACGCATGCGTGGACATCACTGCCCAAAACGTGGATGACGACCAGTCCACGACGGCTGTACTGTACACAGTGCCACAGTGACCCCTGCCCTCTCTCCCTACCGGGGGCAATCGGGAATAAGTGCCTTGCCAACTGACACAAGGCAGTTGCTGCTCATCGGGATCTAACCATCGAACTTTCAGTTTTGAAATCCAATGCTCTAATCACTGAGACATCGAGATCTCAGAGAATGGTGTGAAAATCAAGTTCCGCCGACGAACATCTGGGTTAATACCGAAGGTCCATCATCTCAAATTTTGCTAGTGCTTCTCAATATCTTCTTGGAATTGAATTCATCTGGTTGAAACTCTGTAACGTTGGTGTTTTATCATCGAGTTATTCTGACAATCAGGTCCGCAACAATCATCAGATATTAGGGCAAGCTCTCGGGTCACCAGTTTAATTCTGCTCGGAATTCGACGCTATTATGGGCTGTTTGTTTTCCCATTTTTCGCGCAAATTTGCGCACAGACGACCTTTGATGTAATGTGCTGTGCCTTTACTTATAAACATATACATGTATTCTTTCCTGCCCCAGTTATAAAAATTCCAATCCATAAGTATTTAATTCCCCTTGAAAACATCAAGATATTAACTTAATTTGTGGAATTACCCAACGTAATCATAAAACTGCGGCTGTAGCGAGCCTTCATTTGTGAGTGTAATGTTATCAAAATTCGATCAAATCATGTCTCAGTTAACCCTTTAACGGCCAAAACCGGAAAGCGCTATTCTCAAAAATCGCCAATTAATTTTCATTATTTTTTCATTTTTTGTCTCAAAAACATAGGTTATGACCCCTCGTTGGAACGAGCTCGTCGAGCTCGTTCCAAAGAGGGCTCATAACCTATGTTTTTGAGACAAAAAATGAAAAAAATTAGTTATTTAAGAATTTTTTTTTTTGCAAGTGTCGTCTGCTTTTCAGGTTAGGTAAAGGGTTAAGCAACATTTATAGCTTTGATTCACGGGAAATGAATCTTTATGGAATCGATTCAGATTCAATCGTGCGGAACTTATCAGTTGGTCAAATAAACCATACTTTCGCTTTTCCAACCAACTGAAATATTCCAAAACGAGTGAATCTAAACCTAAGCAATGATCTGTTTGAAGGCTATACTGGTTCCAGGCCAGGATTTTCAGTCAAATGTTGACACATACAGATTATCACCACAGTGTGTGTCTCCGGGAATTCAGATCAAGTCGAGATGTAGGCACAGAACAGTATTTCGACGAGCCCGTTAGGGCGAGTCGAAATGTGATTCTGTGCCTACAACGAGACTTGATCAGAATTTCCGGAGACACACACTGTGGTGATGATAAATTTATCTCACAATATTGACCACAAAATGTGTTATAAAACTATTTCAAGAAGAACTTTTTCATTTGCCTTATCGATGGAAAGATGCAAATTGAAAAATAGAATAGCGTTCATTGATCTCAATATTGAGGTCAGTGATGACGTTACACTTCAGAGAAAATTACGTCACTGGGATTCACTTTACTGAATCTTGCGAAGTGGAGCAACTGTGTGTTTCGTCAACGTTAATTTGGTTGTTTCTTTTGTAATAATTACTGGTGAATTATATATCCCTTTTGGTGTAAAGGTTTATTATATTTTAAAATATACCGTTCATCGTTTATTGAGGTGGAGTTTTCCACATTTCATAGCGAAAGCTAATCCTTTAACTTCAAGAGAAGGATTAGCTTTCAGGAAAATCCCAATAATAGGCTACAAACCAGCCTAAGATGCCGAAAAGTGCGCATAATTTAACTATTCGTTGAGTTAACTTCCCCACTACAGTGACATGTTAGCATGCCGTGCATAAAAAATACGTTACAGGGCGTTTAGTTGGCAGATTGAGTGTCATATACGGCTCAGAAAAAACAATATTAGGTTCGGCTTCGCCTCACCTAATATTGTTTTCTCTGAAGGGAAAAACGCGAAGAGATCGAAAAATGATATTAATGCCGTTGTTTTGGCAACAACAGAATCACGCGTTTGTATCAGGCGTCCTTGATACGGATTCGGAACAAGGGCCCAGAAACATTCAACTTTAACTGCGTAACTCTATCTAGTTGGCAGATAGAATGTCATATACGGCTCAGAAAAAACAATATTAGGTTCGGCTTCGCCTCACCTAATATTGTTTTCTCAGAAGGGAAAAACGCGAAGAGATCGAAAAATGATATTAATGCCGTTGTTTTGGCAACAACAGAATCACGCGTTTGTATCAGGCGTCCTTGATACGGATTCGGAACAAGGGCCCAGAAACATTCAACTTTAACTGCGTAACTCTATCTAGTTGGCAGATAGAGTGTCATATACGGCTCAGAAAAAACAATATTAGGTTCGGCTTCGCCTCACCTAATATTGTTTTCTCAGAAGGGAAAAACGCGAAGAGATCGAAAAATGATATTAATGCCGTTGTTTTGGCAACAACAGAATCATGCGCTTGTATCAGGCGTCCTTGATACGGATTCGGAACAAGGGCCCAGATACATTCAACTTTAACTGCGTAACTGTGCAAAAACGCCCCGATTGTGAGATAAATTTAGTTCCCTTTGAAATATCAATTGCGTTTTGCTATTTCCACCTGGTTTTGACCTCTTAGAAGAATCAGGCGATTCTAAACAGGATTACGTGATCCACAGCTGGACAAATTATAGCACACACTTTTTTGTCAACTTTGCTCAGTGAAGACACAAATTGTCATTCGAACATTCCTTTGTGATTCATTATGTTCCACTTTGTTCTGAATACAGAGACTGCGAATTAAATTCAATATTTGGACAAGGATAGGGTTTAATTCCGGGAACGGGACTTTTCTGGTTCTCGTTTTTGAAAGTAAGTCACGATACCTGGAATTTTCCGGTTGTACTTTTTGAATACCAGTACCGATACCCAGGAAATTCACAAGACAGAATCGGGAATCAAAGGTTGCGTTCTGCAACCTTTGATTCTCGATTCTTGTCTATGAATTTCCCGGGGATTAGCACACATTTTCAGAACCGGTAACCGGGAACGTCCTGTCCGCGAGATTAAACCATAGCTTCAATGGCGATGCTGGTCTCGGAAGAAATTGATATTCGCCGTAATCTCATAAACTACAATACGCAATCACTGATATCATGCATCGTGATTGGCTTTCAGAACCTGAAGCCACAGAACTGTGAAATCCCCGTTCCAGGTATTAGACCCGAAACAAGAATGTAACACTTTACCAAACACAACTAGAGGCGACACTAAAAAAAAAAAACATTATCAAAATGATGATCAGGTTCGAGGTGGGCATTACGGATTTTCTTTGTGAGGAACACAATGGTTCCATGAGGAGACTATCCGCAATGTCCACCTTGTAATACAAATGCAATCCTTCCAACTAACAAGAAATTCAATTTTCGCTTTACTTTTGGAAACATTGTTACTCCTCACCACATCACCCAATTGTCCTGGCTCTTTGACACTGACAGATTCGTACAGTTTACATTTATAGTGACTTTACACATGTAAAAATGTATTTGGTTTGGTGTAATTCTCCTCACCTCGGGTGTCTCCGTGACACGTCTTCGGGACATCTCGGTCTGAGCGCCAAACATTGGATACATGCTGACATGGTATGTTTCACAGGCGGGGAGCACTGCGAGATAATTTTCAACACCCTTGGTAATTAACATTCTGTCTTAGAATGAGGTACGATAATATTAACTACCTACTTGTCTAGAAAGCACAGCTTATGACTCCTCGTTGGAACGAGGTCGTAGCAGAAAACATTGGGAGCGGGGTGGGTCATTGGTTGGAGCATTGGATTTCAGGTCAGAATGTAGTCGGTTCGATCGTGAACCGTTACATCTGAGTTGTGTACTTTAGCAAGACACTTAATCCCAACTGTCCAAGTCGGAGCACATTGGCGTAGTGTGTTCAGTGGACTGCACGTTGATGATAAATATGCCTTCAACCTGTAGTAAACCAGATCGTACGGGTTAGTACGTTGGAGAGTTCGACAGTTACTCGCTGCTGTTTGGTGATTCTCTCCGTATACTCCGGCTTCCTCCACCCATAGAACTGTCCGACACGCCTTTTTAAAGTGCCGTTAAATAAATAAATAGTGGCAAAAACTTACAGAAAGAAAAGTATCTACTACATATATCTTTCCTTATGACAAGAGCGTCTAGTCAGTTCTATATGTGGAAACAAAACGTCTTCACGTTTCGTGGTTGCTTCAGTCGCTAGATGCCACATAATATGAATCTCTCTCTCTCTCTCTCTCTCTCTCTCTCTGGTGAGAAGAAAATAGCACCATTCAATAACAAAATGCCAAAATACAGAATAAATCTATGAGGAGGATATTCACTTACGTACTTATACTTAGGCCAAATCACCCGCGGCAGAGCATAGGCCACGGACGAATCTCTTCCATTTGGGCTGCTCTGTCCAGCTCTTGCCATTTTAGGCCCTCTACCGACATCATGTGTTCCTCCCTTGAGGAACCTCCTTCTTCCAGATGGTGAGTGTTTTCTTTCTGATTTGTCCGCGTTTCTGTAATCAGCTGTTTTTACAGTCTAGGGTGATTAGCCGTACAAAATCTCTAGAACCTTGATGACCGGTGGTTTTCTGTTGGTATGCCCTTCCCGTAGTCACAGCTTCCAGGTATTTAAAGGCGCCGGGGACTCGCCTTTCGTCACTGTCACTCGGCCACCTGATGCATTTCCAGGACTACCAGTCATAGGAGTGTGGCATGTGACCGCTGGCAGAACCTATTTGAGACGGTAGACATTACCTCGAGTTTTTTTATAGTGATACCTAGTGACATCAGTACCCCCCCCCCCCCCCCCTTGAGACTTGTACCCGCGTTTCACCCCATGAAGCGGATAAGCAATAGTTTAACCGTACAGCCCTACAGGGCTGTGGGATTAAATTATTTCTGAACCTCCCTATCAAAATAAAATAGATTCGCCCACTTTTTTGTAAATTATCATCTTCAAGGCAATACCATTCAGAAGCTCGCGGCTCAGTGGTTACGGCATTGAACTTCAAAGTGAGAGGTCGACGGTTCGATCCCCGAACGAGGTAACTGCGTTGTGTCCTTGGGCAATGCATTTAATCCCGATTGCCTACTTGGGGTCAGTGTGGCACTGTGTACTAATGCACACAGCACGTCGATGGTGCACCTGTCTTCAACCAACGCTAACCCTGCTTGTGTGGAGTCAGTACGTTGAGGAGTCTGACGGTTGCTCGCCGTTGCTCGGTCGTTCTCTCGCCGGCTTACTCCACACGGAAAACTGTCCGACACTGGCTGTCTAAAGTGTCGTCAAACTCAAATAAATAAATTCAGAAGCTAAGTGTTCAAAAGGTTAGTAGAAATGCCGACTCTTTTCAAAGATCCAAAATATGGGCAGCTAGCACTCAACCAGTTGAAGCTCACTTATTCAGTTATGATACTCAATTGTATTTACGATCGTGGTATTCGATGCGGGGGACACCTCGAACTTAACTGACGACTCATTTCGTGCCTAGAAATTTACAATGCCGAAGTGGAACGAACAGTGATTACATGTATCACAAAGAGATTGGCGAGGATCCGAAAGTTCCTATTCCTCTGTTCATGTACGAAACCCATGTTTTGGTGTAACCTGTGTGATGCTTTCAAAACACACAAAGACGACATGTAAACTGAACTGGTAATAAACCGAGTTTCTATTCTTTTCAGCAAGCAATAATGTGCATCTCCGGTGTACTGTCTATACCATATATAATTACGAACTTGATATGCATTCCCAACAGAGATGACGTCAAAGCTGAACTTATAAGTATATCCCTGGTCATGTGTGGTACGGCGACAATACTGCAAGACATTCTGGGAGTGAGGTAAGCAAGACAAAAAGCAACCTAACAAGTACTGTTGTCGGAAGGCGTTTTGTTCCTTTCAAACGTTTTTGGTGATTTGGTCTCTGTAACGAGCTTGATAAACGCGTTGAGGTTTGTAGATGTGGGTGTGTGCTCAGCTGAGCTTTACATGTTTGAATGAGACCACAAGGCAAGAGAAAGAAAGGCAAATTGTTTCCTCTTCATATAGTATTGGAAATATATTCGGGGCTAGTCAACCTCGTTCAGTGATCTATATAGTGTGCTAACATAGATAACATGAGGTGTTTCTAAGAGAAGCACGCACCATTTATTATTAGTGTAGGACACGCATATTGTCGTGCTGTAAACGTCCCCAGAGGCCCAGGATAGTGAAAACAATAACCAGTCTAGAAGATGGGTGATGTCCTCAAGTACGTTGGGGGGGGGGGGGAGGGGGTACGTATTTCTATTCGCTCATATTACATACTACTTTGAGTAATGGATTCACCTGGGAAAGGGTTCATCCAGAGATGTGATGGACGAAGGCGTCACGAGGATGACCGATTTCCGGAGGATGGTGTATATCCGATTTGTACCGACGGTGATAGCTTAAGTCCCAACTGACAAAATATTTCCACCACATCATCAAGGCATGCCTTCATCGGAGGCATGCCTTGATTATGTAGCTGGAATTTTAATCAGCCACGATTATAATTTAAAAACTTAATTTAAAAAAAAATCTGGACAAATTCATTGTAGTAGTCGTAGACACACGGACGTACCAGTTTTTTATTTGATTTGCACATACCGTTCTCTACGCTAGTCTTGTTGGCCTCCTGTAGTCTGAAGCGGGTGCCACAGACCCTTCTTTAAATGGCCGACTCTGTGTGTTGGACATACGTCAAAGTTTCAAATCTACCCCCGTAAGAAAGTACATGGCTTCGAGAATCCACATTAACGACTCTAATCCAGACGAAAATGTCCCTACTGGAAACACAAAAATCCCTCGTCGCGACACCCCTGCTCATGGCTTCTGGAGCTGGGGGCTCTTGGACTGACGGATTTACAATAACGTAAATCCCACTGTCTGTAACGTGATACAGAGCGGACAAAGCAAGATGGTGGAAAAAGACCGGCAAGAAAATTTATTTTCTATCGTAAAGATAAATTCTATTTTTTGAAAATATTTACTAAATAACAGGCGTGTTATAGTAAATTTGTCTTCATTTGTTTCGATTATAACTGCATAAACTAAATTGAAGGACAAGTTATTTCTTATAATTTAATCGTATACCAAACCTTAGGGACACTGCTTATGAAATAAATATCAAAACAATGACAGAAATGATTTTGAACATTCATTACAGAACATAAGTCACAGAACCCCCGACCCTAATATCGATTTTTTCTGTCACTCCAGCTGTTTCCGTCAGTCGACAAAATCTAGTTCACTGCGCGCCCGACAAGTTGATTCGTGTCGATGATCCAGAACCACCCCGACGAGTTAGGTTTATGCAAATAACCTTTGTCTTTTTACCCGCATGAACCAAGGGCATTGTTTCATTCAATCAATGATTAAATCATTACAAAATAACTATTTGGCCGGGGGAGGGGTTGTATTTAACTCTACAAGTCTTGTGTGTTATACTGGTAAACTCCCTATGTGGTGATAAAACTTTGGAACAAAAGCTGTGAACTTAATACCGGTACTCTGGCTAGAGGTCATCGTTCGGTCCGAAATGTAGCTCTGCCTGATATCGAGCAATCATTAAGCCGGAAATTACGTCAAAACCGACGATGATTCAATAAAAGGAACGGGACTTTGTGTCCCTTCCGATCCTAAGCGAAAATGTCCTATCCTAAACCATTATTGGAATCCGATCCTAAACAAATAGTTGAAAAATCGACTGGGAAAAGGCGTTTTCACTCCTAAACACTTTTTCAAACATCGATTTTTTGAAATATTGCATTTAAACGTAACAATTTGTATTTCTTAAATATGTCCGGTAATATTTCCTGCCCATATCGGTGCGTAATATTGTCCTTGCTTTAGTGAAGGAAATTGACAAAAATACGAACAGTTCGCCACCTCGCGAAGGTTTTCATTTTCGGCGACTACTTTGCACACTAAACACGCGAATCAGTGCAATCTCCTGCGCAAGTTTACTATTCGAATATGTTGCTTATCCATTTATCTTCCGAGGGACCAAAATGTACTCTTGAAACATATCTAAGACGGGCGTTTGATTAGGGTAAACAAACCTACCTATTTTCCTGTCGGTCTTTTTCCGCTATCATGATTTGTCCGCTCCGTATCACGTTAGCGACAGTGAACCTGTTGTTGTTGAAAAACTGTGTTCTAATTAACCCTTTACCTAACGAATCGCCAGCATCCGCCCGCGTAATATGCAAATTGAACAGTTGAAAAAATTAAATTTTTCAAAATATTTCAACAAAACCATATCATGTGACCCCCTCATTGGAACGAGCTCATTGAGCTCGTTCCAATGAGGGGTCACATGATATATGGTTTTGTTGAAATTTTTTGAAAAATTTAAAAAAATTATATTTAAAATAATAAATTTTGATATCGTCTGCGTTGGGTAAAGGGTTAAAGCCTGAGCTGATAGAAAAAGTAACTTGTTAAAACAGCTGACCGGTTTAATCGTCTATTGCTTTTCAATTTACAGTGACAGGACCGGCAACTGGTTACCGATATGAAGGTCACCCTACACGCCTGCGCAATATGGGCCAAGGAGAGGCGTTTATATAAGTTGCATAACTTGCTGGCCAATCCTTTGTAAAATAAATAAGCTTACAAATCTGGTTACCTGTCATGTTACAGTATTTTACTGTAACCCTTCACGCAGGCTTTCAAGCCACTGGTCAAATTATGTAAGGAATTCGACGCTGTTATGGCCTGGAACCAGTATAACCATGGAATAGTCCATCGCCTATGTTTCGATGAAACCTCCAGGAGGATTTCAGATAGCCGGAAAGGCGAACCTGTGGTTCGCTTTTCCGATCAACTGAAATATTTCAGACGACAGAATCTAAAAATATCATGATAATTCCACACTTTTGAATCAACGCAAGAAATGTTTCATAAACGAGATTTGATTTGAATCTTTAACGACCGCACCAATTCCATCAGATGCTTGTTTATTAAAAAAATATGAATGAAGGCTCGTCATCACAGCTGTAGTTTTATGACTACGGCGCGTAGTTCGACGTATTGTGTTAATATCGTGGTGTTTGTAAGGTGAATTAAATACTTATTCTTTAGAAATGTATAACTGGAGCACAACAGAATACATGTAGATATTTGTGAGTAAAGGGACGTCATATTTAATCAACGACAGTCTGCGCACACACTCCACAAAAATAAAAATGGGCAAACAAACAGCCCATGACAGCGTTGCAATCCTTACAGAATTTGACGGGTGGCCTGATAGCTTTCTTTTCACATTGCATTTAAAGGTACGCAACGAGTTTAATGGATTTAATTTGAAACATTCCTCTTGCATAAACCTTCTGGATGAGTTTCGTAAATAACAGACTAGTTACCTCAAAATATTATCAATGGTTGTCCTGTCTTAAACAAACCCAAAGTATACAAGTTATTCTATTAGGCCCCCAGATAAATATTTTTCCAGTGTGGTCTTTCTTCACTGCGTACATACGCTTAACAAAATAGTTCCCGAGAAGTGAAAAATTATTTTCCGTTTGAACTGTCAATTGATTGAACTCATAAAATACAAAGAAAATACAAAAACATTAATATTCGACCTTCGCTGATAGTTGAATGACATACATTAGATGCTAATGAGTTTGTCTGTATGGCGCGTGCGTTTTCTGTATTTTTCGTAGTGATGACGTTGACTGGGAGAAACGGTTGTTATGAGATAAATAGTTCTAAGAGGTAATGTAATTACAGTATAATTGGGGATTCTGCGCCACTTAACCAAATTTTTGACATGGGTAATTTCTCGCAATTTTTTAGCTTATTGTCTCGAGAAATCTACTCGTGCAATATTGGGTCATCTTTAGACTTCTCGCAAAATGGCTCAGTATACCACGAGACGACACGCGACTTTTTAGAGTCGGAAATCGGATGGGAAATCGAATCGCCGACAGAGATTCTACGGGGATCTGTCCCGTCTTGTCTCGGAGATCGAGCGTAAGTAAAATCTTAGGCAATTTCGAGATCACCCAGTTCTGGCTCAGGTCGAGAAATCATTGCGTTTTATTCACAAGATGACAGTGATGACAGTGAAGATACCGCAAATCCGAGATAAAAAATCCTGAGTTGATGACAAAAATCAAACCATGTATTTTGTACTCGGCTTTTTAAGTGTTCCCTCGATCGATTTCATCGATTTTGCTGATATCTCTCCAATGCAAAATTACACATCGTGAGTTAAAATGTCAAAACGCGTAATTTTTGACGGTTTTCGCAACTGTCCCATCGAAGTATGTCGTCGATTTGGCGGTGATCTCTCGTATGTGGAACACTAAAAATCATCAACAAATGCAAAAACGTGTAATTTTCCGTCTGCGTTTTGTAGTGTCTCTTCGACTGATGCGGTCGATTCATCATTAACCTCTCGGATGAGGGACATTGACAGCCATGTGACGTTTTGTTTTTCAATTAGTCAGTCACTCTGTCTGTATGTGACCGAGAACATATATATATTTTTGAGAAATTTTCACAAAAACAGCGGCTTCTGAAAACGTAAATTTCAATGTTAAAAACTTGAGTTAATAATTTACCTGAAAAAGTCTGTAATATGTTGTATTTCTACTTGTTCACTCAATTATTTTCCTGAAATTCATTTTTGAAGGAAACTAAAGGTTCAAACAAATAATAGGTTAACACTGAACATAAAGCTTCAAATACTTGTATATAAAATAAGATCTTTCGGAGTGAAAAAATTAATTAAATCGAGTTGTTTTCGTAATGAAAGGCTGCAAAATAAAGATGGAAATAAAACATAAAGGGTAATTTCACGGCTGGAAAAAATTGAAAATAGAGGATATCTACGCTGTTTTAGTGAATATCGGGAATTATCTCATGAGCGTGGACCTAAAAGTTATATTTTTCACAAGCGCTTGCGCGGGTGAAAAATAATTCTTCCACGTCCACATGAATGAGATAATTCCCGATATTCACTAAAAAGCGTAGATTTTCTTTCTGTTATATGCTACGTGACATTTTACTACGCAATATTCAGCCCAATTCGATTGCAAACAGTTTCAAGACAATAACAAAGATCTACTGATCGTTCCTTCAGGGCGATGTTTAAGGCGACGTCAAGCGCCGAAGCGTATGGACCTGAATGTGTTATTTTTCACTCGCGCAAGCGCTCGTGAAAAATAATACTTTCAGGCCCACGCTCATGAGATAATTCCAAATATTCACTAAAATAGCGGATATTTTCATTTTATTATACGCTACGTGACATTTTAATGCGCAATATTCAGCCCAATTCGACTGCGAACAGTTTCAAGACAATATCAAAGATCTGCCGATAGTTCCTTCAAGGCGACGTTCAAGATGACGTCATGCGCCGAAACGTGACGATATTTTGAAGCTACTGAGGGATATTTCTCGATATCCATCGAAGCGATGGATATCGAGAAATATCTTTTAGATAATCTGCGATAATATACAGGCTAGCATAATAAAAGAACATTAATATCATATAGGATGTATACTGCTGTTTAATTTGAAAATGTTTTATGAGATCACAGAGCGTTAAGTAATAGTGTATCTTGTGATTTTAAAAAAAGGTGGTTCATAGAATGAATCACATCTGATCACAGAAAGCGTTTCGTTATTTCTACTCATAAAACGAAACTGTAAACTTAAATCCCCCCCCCTCCCATTCAGGTGTGAATATTTAACTTTTTAAATCAATCTATGGGAGATTCATTTAGACAAAAAAATCATGTCTAAAAAAGTGCTAGAACGACGAACAAAGTTTTAGCTAAGTGGCCACTGGTAGAACCTGGAAACCCCTTGCCAAAAAATGTGCTTGTCCTTTTAATGCATTACCATAGGAATCGACTGTTATTGTCTAGGTGGAAACTTTACTCCATGAGTGTTTTAGTGGCAATTCATTCTCTACGTACTGTAGATTGGTTGTTTTTAGGGTTTTCTTCTTTTTAATAATTCTTGGGTCGCTGTCACATATTTTAAATAAAATCGGGAAAAAAATAAAATAAAATTTAAAATAAAATTTGAATATTAAAAAACCTGTCATATTTAAAAATCAAAGATCATAAGTTGAGAGACGAGACGGTTCGTCGATTTCTAGAATTGAAGAGGAATATTCGAGAGAGCAATCTGGCAAAACGAATGGGCGACATCGAGATGAAATGAGAGACGACCAAGTTGTTCAAACTCGTGATAGAAACTCAGGAAGAAATGAAAAACAGAGATCGTCAAAGAATTGAAACACTACAGTAAAAGCAGGTCACCTAGTTACAGACCTTCTATTTACGAACCACCTCCTTATGATCCGATTTATGGCTACATATCTTCTGGTCAACCTCGTTATACACTATGCATACATCCTCCGCCTGTTCAGTATCAGCATTTCCACCGAGTCCTTTCGAGATAGACAGAATTGAGACCGAATCGTAGAGTGAAATATCGACGGTAACTGCGAGCACGATCGGCGACACAATGGTAGATGTTAGCAATATGAAACCCGAAGATTACGCGAATTTATATAATATATAAGTCGAATCCGTTGAGCGCGGACTCTGTCTTCGGCTTGCGCGAGGGAAGACGATGGCAATCTCTATATAGGTTACAAACGAGTGGAAATAATCGACGACTATAATCTGATCGTTGAAGATCGAGAAGATGAAGGTACTAATGGATTGTGGAATCTGCTCGTGCTGACTAAACCTAATGATTATGAGGAAGAGGATTACAAAACTTACGGCGATCTCCTTGTTCATACGAATGTCATGAGAAAAAATAACGCTTGCAGAGAAACGAGACCGAAAGCGCGCAGAAATTCCAAGTGGGAGAATGTGGTGAAACCCACATGGGATATGAATAAAGCACTCGCCAAATCAGTCACCGGACAGAGAATGACAACCATCACCACAATCATTCCTTGCGATCCTAATGCGCTGCTGGAGAGATTGTATCTCTTGATGGCGAGTCCAGAAGTCAGCAATATCGGAGTGAGAAACGAGTGAGTGAGCATATGCGATAAATTTTTGCTACAGAAGTTTTTGAATAGAAAAACGTATACTCGATCATGAACGCGTTGAAAGAAGGGAAATAAAATAATAGTAAATTAGATAGGAAATTAAAAAAAAATTCAATTCAGTCAAAAAAAAAATATAAAAAAGTAAGACGAAAGAAAAAAAATCTGCTAGTGATAAAGAACAGATGATTTACATGATCTTATGTCTACGGTGGATCAGGTTTGCTAGATTCAATGAAGGGATCTCTGTCGCGCGTCTTCACCAGTGATGTAGCGACACAGATCGCTCAGACTGCAGTGAAGGTTGTTTAGAAAACCACGATGGATGTGGGTAAAAAAGCCGCGATGAAAGCAAGCTTGAGAATCGCTTCGGAAGAAGGCAAGAAAATTGGCGATTTAATTTAGAAGTTGATAAGACCGACCCCGGCTAAGTGACCGAAATTGTCGTTGACATCGGAAAAGATTCTTGCGAACATGAAATTTGGTATTTTCAAGGGTTCTGGCATTGTGCGGATACAGAAACTCGCTAAGACGTTGAACAGCAGCGGATCGGGATTGAAAATGGTTTAAAGTAAGACAAAAATTGAAAACAAATTTATTATAAATAAATAAATAAATAAATAAATAAATAAATAATAGTTTTAAAAATACATTAAAAATCTTAGTAAAAAAAACTTGAAAAAACCAAATACAATGGAAATCAAAGATTTATCGTGGAATACACCAAAAACTGAGAGATCGAATCAGAAACTCTTTCCCAAAAGCATAAGAGGATTGATAGTGGGAAAATCGAATTGCTGAAAGACGAATCTGTTGATGAATCTGTTGTTGCAACCGGAGTGGTTGAATTATGAGAGATTGTTCGTGTTTGGCAAAAGTGTCTTTCAATCCGAATACGAATTATTGCGAATCGAAACGGATGGTAAAGGGTTGTATATAAAATGCGCGAAAGGTAGCGGTGTATTGTAAGCTCACAGAGACGGTCTCCATCTGAAGCAAGGAAACAATTTCCTTGACGGTCGAGGACTGTTATCAGGTCCGAATTCGCGGTTAAAAAAAGAGCCCATTCTCAATTTGTTATTTTGAGATATTGTTTTTTGAAAAAGAAGGAAAATAATTTAGACACAATATTATATTTTTTATATATTTTAAATAAGAACGAAAAAAAGAAAGAAATAAAATAAAAAATGACTAAATAAGCAAAATGGAATTAAGAAGTGACAATGTATATCCCGACTTATCGACTGCATTACTGACGGCACCTCCTTCGGAGGATACAGGCAACGCCTTTCGCATCGATCAGATCAATAAATGTCAACATTATTTATCGAGGGAAAGAAATAGGCGTATTTCTCTCAATAAGAAGTATGAGCAAATGACTAAATTGGTTGATGGACTGGATCTGACTCTCATCCCCGTATCAATGGGTCTAGGCGCTGCTGAAAAAGGGTCTTCTATCGACCGTGGCCAACATCCCAGCCTTGTTAGCGATAGAGGGCGTTGCTCTTGCAACAGGATTCTTTAGCACAATCGGAAAATTCGTGAGTAAAAAATTAACGTTGAAGGCCGAGAAACATGAAAAGATCAAAGTGTTGGACGACGCGAAAATCAGTTCCACAAGTGACATGATATTGTGTTTTTCTGAAAGACGGAAGGATTCCCGATCGGGAATATCGCTACATTCTCGAGGAAAAGGATAAATTCCATTTCATTTTTTTTCCGAAACTGCTCAATTTCGAAATCCAAAGGCTGCGGTCGCCCGCGACAATTGATCATTGTTTTCCACCATTTTTCCCCTCATCCTTGTCGAGCTTTTCATACATCGACGCAAAACACATGAGTATAGCGTCTTTGTGTTCCGTGGTGTAAGAGGTGTGGGCCTTGATCGATCCCTCCGACATGCAACCTGGACATCTCTCGCTCATCGCTCTAGCAATGTTTAAATTCGCGAGATGGGCACACGCTCTGTAGAAGACATATCTGAGAAACGTCTCGTGCAGTAGTTCTCTTTTCAGATTCTCTGCTTTCTCCTCGGAATCTTTGTTCTTTATAAATGACATGTTTATTTTTTTTCCCTTCTATTTAATAATATATAGAAAAAAAATATAGTATATATATTCCTTCTTCACAGAGAGACAGAACCGCGATATATCGAATTGGAGGGGAGGTGGAAATCTCCTCTCTCAGACGGGAACTTTCTACCGGACCTGCCTCACGAGATGTAAAAACACTGCAAAACAGTGACAGAAAATTACGCGGTGTTTTTGCATATTGTAATGATTTCTAGTATTCCACATACCATAGATCACCACCAAATCGACGATATACATCGACGAGACATTTGAGAACCCGACAAAAATACTTTTTCATACTTTGACACGCGATGTGTAATTTCGCATCAGGCAGATATCAGCGAAATCGATCGAGGGATCACTTAAAGAGCCGAGTCAAAGAAACATGGTTTGGTTTTTGTCATCAACTTGGGATTTTTCATCTCGGATTTCCGCTATCTTACTGTCATCACTGTCATCTTGTGAAAAAATGCAATGATTTATCGGAAAGAGCCAGAACTGGCTGATCCCGAAATTTTCTAAGATTTTCGCAGATTTTATTTTTGCTCAATCTCCGATATTCGATCGACAAGACAGGGCAGATCCTCATAGTATCTCTATCGACGATTCGATTTCCCATCCGATTTCCGACTCGAAAAAGCCGCGTGTCGTCTTCTGGTATACTGAGCCATTTTCCGAGAAGTCTAAAGTGTCCCAGTGTTGCACGAGTAGATTTCCCGGGAAAATAAGCTAAAAAATTGCGAGAAATTACCTTAGTCAGAAACTTGGTTAAGTGGCTCAGAATCCCCATTTATACTCTAATATAACTTCAGTGTTTTGTTCTTTGATCTTTCAAGGCTATTAATTACTGAGGCTCGCACCAGCCATATTCGTTCAGAATGATGAACAAAACAACCATTCAGATTTCTTTTCAGTGTTTGCCTTTCTTTCTGTTCTTCTTGTCGAAAGTTCATAACCTCTCATTGGCACCAGCAATTTGATTCCACGCCAATGAGGATCTTGAAATATGTTTTGAAAGAAAAAGGTTTTTTTTTCATTTGGAGTTGTTTGGGAAAATTTACATATTGTACACGGTACCATTGGTGGGTAAATGCTAAAGCTAAGTTCTCACTTTCACGGTTCGGGGTGCCGGAAGCCCACAGTTTTAATCCGTGATTGTCTCTGGTAAACCCGTACCTGGCCCATAGACATGACTGTGGTGTTCCGGGATAAACCCTCGCGCTTCCGCCGCCTTGTTTTTTCCGTGGAGTGATTTTGAAAATGTTTGAAAATTTCATTTTTTCTGTCACCAACCTAAGTGACCGTAAAAAACCGTAGACACCGGGACACAACCGTAGCATATCCGAAGCCGATCCGGTATTAACAGTGGTCAGAAATGGGGTCCCGACTGACCACGTAAAACGCCGGATATGCTACGGCTGTGTCCCGGTGTCTATGGTTCTGCTACCGTGATATGACCGTGACATAACCGTAGAGACCGTAGAAGAACCTTTGCGGAACTGTCGCATATCCTTAACACAGTAGACGACCCTGAATAACCGGGACAAACCGTAGGACAACCGTAGCGCTTCCGGCGGTGCCGTAGCATAACTGTAGGAAAACCATCACATAACCGTAACAATTCTTGCTGAATCCTTGGTACTTCCTTAGCACAACCTTAGTACATCATTAGCGTTTCCTTAGAACTTAGGTATGCGCTGTAGCCACACCCTAGTGACACCGTAGAAATTGTCTACCGTGGCCAAAACACGCTGGTTTTACCACGATTTAAAATAATAGCAATCCGGGGCCCAAACCGTGAAAGTGAGAATCCTGCATAACATGTCCCCTCGCGGGAATCGACATGCAGAATTCTATTGAAAAAGCCAGTACCACAGTGAAAGTTTTATTCTTTTGTGGATCTTTCCCGCTGTAACTGTTATCCAGTATTGTCTGTTGGGGTATAATGCAACCGTCGTTACGCTCAAATACTATACCTCAGCAGAAAATACTAAAGGATAACAGTCCACAAGACAGTAGTACAACATCGATTTAGTACATTGTGTTGCCTTAACCCTTTACCTAACGTGAAAAGCAGACGACACTTGCAAAAAAAATTCTTGAATAACTAATTTTTTTCATTTTTTGTCTCAAAAACATAGGTTATGACCCCTCGTTGGAACGAGCTCGACGAGCTCGTTCCAACGAGGGGTCATAACCTATGTTTTTGAGACAAAAAATGAAAAAAATAGTGAAAATTAATTGGCGATTTTTGAGAATAGCGGTTTTGGACGTTACGTTGGGTAAAGGGTTAACCCTTTGAACTCGAAAGGCTGGTTTTCTGGTCCAGGCTTCTGATGCGACCTGAATTTATAAAGTAGATAGTTGCTCAGCGAATTTGTGTGGCAGACCAATCAAGGTTTTTGAAAATACTGTTTGGTCTTCCCCCAAATACCGAATATAGACTATACCAGTTGATGGCTCTGAACTGGCATGGAATATACCATCATGTTTTAAAGGGTTAATTAAGAGTATGTGTTTACGAAATACAAGAAAATAAATTTATTGCAACGACCTCTGATGATCAGGCTTTATCAAGTTTTATAATCACCCAATACTGAATAGTTTTCACCTATTGACCCTCGTGAAAAGGTCATTGCATTACCATAGTTCTACAATTGGGTGTAATGTTCCTGTTGTCAAAGCCCTGAGGGTACAATACCAAGTAGATTGTTTCTACCTGGTCATCCCATGTTAAAGAATTTAACATGTGATGTACTCAATTAAGAACATTCTACAATTAGTTGCATTACAAAAACAACCCAAAACAAATGGGTTGAGTGAAAATGAACCCATTTGGTTTCATGTTCATCCAACACAGTTGATTTGGGTTAATTTTTATCCAACCGATTTTAGTGTATATGTGTGAATCCTATTCTGAAGCAAAGAAACAGGAAATTTAGAAGTTAGCCGCTCTTTGATGGAAATGTTGGAGCGCATATATAAGCACTTCCAATGCATTATGAGCAGACAATCATTTCCAAACAACTCATGATAAAGCAAACGAAAAAATAAGGGGTTGGGTGGGGGGATAAAAATAATCTAGCCCTCTGTCACTTAAACTTCATACTTATCCATCTATACATGCAGATTCTTCCCCAAAATTACATTCCAAAAAAATAAGTTTGTCTCAGTTCAACGAGCTCTCTTCATAGTCATTATTTTGTGTATCTTTCTAGATTGCCTATAGTACAAGGTGGATCACATGGCTTTATAGCTGCCCTTGTTGCTGTAATGTCACTGGAAAAGTGGAAATGTCCAGATGCAGGTCAGTTAACCCATTCAGTAAAGTGATCATAAAGATTATCAAGTAGAAAGTTATCTCTGGTGAATCAATCAGCAAATTCAGTGTGCATTGTGGAGGTTAGAAATAATTATTATTCTATCACTAGCTGCGGGATGAAATCATTTCAGATTCTCCCTGCCGCCTGATATTTACCAGTTCATAGAAAGACTGGTACACACTGGCTGTGATGGGGGCATTGTATGTCATTCAATAAATACTGGTCATAACAACAGTCAAATGATCTGGATCATTGTATTTGCGGAGTTGATGCAATCAGATCAGCCAGATTAAACGAAACAGCATTAACCTTAACCCTTTCAACACTGGCGCCCTTGAATGTATCATTTCAGTCAAAACTGTCAACGGCGAAATGGGCGAAACCATCCTGGTTTGTTGGGAGGTTCAGTAATAATTGACTCTAACAGCTCTGTCAAGCTATTGGATAAGCAACCACGTGCTACCATAGAAGCTAAGATGGCTGCGTCCAGTATTCAAAATTGACGACGGAAACATGTGCCACCCTAACAACACGCGCTGCGAATGCGCACTGATACCACTTATCCATATGTTAATTACGTCACAACATGTTTGCTCTGGCAGGTTACCACGATAACCAACATGGCGTCACTGGGTCCGTGGCATGACGTCATGTCCGAGGTCATCCATCCTCGAAAAATTGCTCGTCCGGGTACATGACACACTACTCAAACTGCTTTTGTATCTGAAACACTGGAAGCATTCAAGCTGGAACGCAGTTATACTGTTAAAGTGCACACTCGTTTCTGATTGTTGAACATATTCGCCCTCAGTAAGTTTATCCGAGCACGCAAAAGTTCGAGGCTGCCGCATACAATTTCAGCCGAGTCGACAATCATTTTTATGAGTCTGAAAATGAAATCTCATCTTAACCCTTTACCTAACACGAAAAGCAGACGACTCTTGCCAAAAGAATTCTTGAATAACTAATTTTTTCATTTTTTTGTCTCAAAAACATAATTCTTTTCAAAATATTTCAACAAAACCATTTCATGTGGGCCCTCATTGAAACGAGCTCGTCGGGTCGTTCCTATAAGAGGGTCACATGATATGGTTTTGTTGAATTAATTTGTTTTAAATAATGTTTTTTTCAACAGCTCAATTTAAAGTACATGGGATAATGCGGCCGATTCGTTAGGTAAAGTGTTTAATTAAGCTATTATAATTGAGAAATGTTAGATACATCTATCGTATCATCACCAGTATCTTTATGGACAAAGTCAGAGACGCGCTATTGTTTCTCAGACTATATGACGACTCGTCAAGGTATGGTCTTAGAAGAAAGAATGCGACTCTGATACAACTTTTTTTACATAAACATAATGGTGATATTATATTTAGCTCAAGGTTACTAAGCATTTCCCGACAGGTAGTACACACCTGTTGTACAGATTATTACAGCCGTCAATTTATTTGGGTTGTCATATTCTGTCGAGTTGACGACACCAGATCTTGCTGAACGAGCCAGAATATGAGAACTAACATTGATCGACTATTGTTATAATGTGTTTATTACATGACAGTGGATGTTTAAAATTGAACATCACGCCTAGTCGAAAAAGAATGGAATGTTTGTCCAGAGGATTCACCATACATACACTTAATGTCGACAAGCTGCTCACGTCAAAAACGTTATGTGAGCCTTGTTTGAGACTGGCATGATCTGGATTTGGAAAACCAGAGACTCTTATCTTATGGCGAGACTGAATTTATGAGCAAACTACAGTGAGGTTGATGAGGTATCTGCGGTAGCATATAATAAACTGATAAACTTTGCCTTCATCGGACCTGTTCTTGAGAATGCGGATACAGTATGGGACAACTGCTCTGACAACTTTGTCAATCAACGCGACAAAATACAGCTGCACCCATATTACAACAAGTGCAACTCCTATTGTTAGTAAGGAATTGCTATATGCAGAAACTGGCCGGATCAACTTCAAAAAGAGTCGCCACAATATAATTCGATGTACTTCTTTAAGATGTACCACCACAACCTACCAGACTACCTGTTACTATACCACTGCCTACTTCCATGATCCAAGAATACAGCTTCCACACTAACCGGATCTTCCTTGTCCCGTTATGCCACACAAGTGCACATAAAGAACTGTTCTTTCCTTCAACAACAACGTTATGGAATAAAATTGCCATGCATATCTGAAAAGATCTGAAATTCAAAAGTTTCCTTGAACCGCGAACAGTACAGTACTTTTTCAAATCAGCGTCGAGACGAGACAGGTATACCACTCATATAGACTCAAATTAAGATGTAGATCATCTCTGAGTGAGGTGGCGCGGTGGCTCAGTAGGTAGAGGTGCAAGCTGCAAGCCGAGAGGTCCTCGGTTCGAATCCCACCTGCGGCAACTGCATTGTGTCCTTGGGCAAGACACTTCATCCCCATTGTCCACGTGGGGGCACGGTGACGTTGTGTACTAAGACGTAGTGCACGTCGATGGTGCACTGTCTTCAACCAATGCTAACCCTGCTTGTTTGGATTTAGTATGTTGGGGAGCTGACAGTTGCTCGCCGTCGGGTACTCCGGCTTCCTCCACCCGTAAAACTGTGGATGTCATGATTAGCCATTGTGCAGAAAAATGTGACATTGAACACCAATAAATAAATAAATAAATAAATAATCTCTGAGTGAATAAAATTATCAAATCACACCTATGCATAAACCTATGCTTATGCAGCGAACGCAAGACTACAGACTATTACCTTCTATTATATCACGAGTGCTGTGCGTATTCAATGTTACGCGATACAATACTGACATTAGAAAATGTTCTAGATAAACCATGCGTGAACTGAGAATTCGCATAAGAACGTCACATTAGAATGCATTTGATTGGATGTTACGCGTCTGGGTGACGGGATGACATGAATTAAATGCTTCGACACAAAACAGTACGAAGCAATAAAGTTATCATTCCGCCGAAAGTGATAGTTTTCTTTAACAATATCAGCTTCATTCACTTAATTGAATTTAATTGTGGTATATGCAGATTATCATGATAATGTGCATGTCCTGTGATTTGTATCAGATTCGAGGTGGTGTCCAGAATGGGATCTCAACGAGCCGGCTTTGCCGGCGAGTTGTGATCCCATTCTGGACACTACCGAGAATCTGATGCAAATCACAGGACATGCACATTATCATGATAATTCATCTAACAATTGTGTCACACAAACAAATTCAATCTTAAATTATTAATACAGTTTTGGGACATAATGTTGGGGGAGAAAAAGTTTTTTAAAAAACCCATATTTTATGGAACAATATTGTTGTGCACTTTAACGAACAGTATTTTCAAAGTTGTTTGCGCAGTAAAGTTATTCACTCTCAGTGCCACTTCCTATGATGATACACTTGAATTTACAAGTGTGTAATATTTAATTGTGCAGGTTCTATTTATTGTGTGTGTGTTGGGGGGGGGGGGGGGGAGGGGTGGCATTGGCTATTAATAGTTCTCTCGCTAAATGTAAGGAATTTTGTTTTGTTTTGAAAGCGATCAGCTGAGTCGATCACTGAAACGCGCATAGAATGTATTCATGCGCCTGTTATGATAGGCCGTTGCGTTCCCGGAAACGAATCGTCTATATGATATAGTATCAGAATGAGTCGTCTATATGATAAGGGCAAGACACTTCATCTCCATTGCCCGCGTGGGGGCACGATGACGCCGTGTACTAAGGCGTACTGCACGTCGATGGTACGCATGTCTTCAACCAATCTAACCCTGCCTGTGTTGCAGTGTGGAGTTACGATGTTGGGGAGCTGGCAGCTGCTCGTCGTTGCTCGGTGGTTCTCTCCGGGTACTCCGGCTTCCTCCACCTGTAAAACTGTCACGGTCATGATTAGCCATTGTGCATAAATATGTGACCTTAAATATCAATAAATAAATAAATAAATAAATAAATAAATAAATAAATAAATATGATAAGGAATCGGAACACATTATGTGATACGTACCGTTTCTCGTGGTTTTCAAGCCAAAATTATGATTGTTAGATAAAAAAAACAGAACACAACTCGGGTAGAGTATGGAATACAGGAATCAACAACCCTTGGGGAAGTTTTTGTGCATTTGACGCACGCATTCGGCGCAAGAGAGAAGTATATACATACTACTATATGATTAATATGGTTAATGTATACTTTTCCTTCTAGGCCCATTAGTCTTGCACATTGGTTCCCTTTTCTCTTTCCATTTGTTGAACCCTTTCTTTGTCACGTCCCTATTGTCTGTTTTAACTTTATATTTTAAATTTATATGTATTCATTTTTATAATGAGTTTTATACTTTTTAAATCAGAAGAAACCCTATCATCTGATTAGCTGTCGGTAAGACTTCTTTGAACCCAGATGTTTCATAGTTCTATTATTTGGTGACACAATTTCAGATGATCTTAACATAGATGGACCAATGTAATGAATGAACACTGGAAACTGTGTTTACGGCACTTTTTGTTCCAATATTTTTTTGTTCCAATATTAACACTGTTTTCGACGATTGGTGATGACGATGCATGATTTGTTAAATAAGAGCAGGCGGATTCAGTATTGGATTCAGTACAGGAGTGTGCATTCCATCTGTGCATCCTTTTGTTCAAGGGGGAATGTTCTCAAATGTCACATATAGTCTTTCAGTGCATCAAATAACCAAACTTATTGTCATCTTGAAAATAGAGATTTGTTTCTTTACCGTTATTTTATACAGTTTGTTAGAGAATACAGTTGCACACTTTCTGATACACTGCAGTAAATGATTAATATGGGAGAAGGGAGTACCTAGTCAAGTAGAAATATAAAATAGAATAGAGACTATGAAATGCTGTGATTTAAGGCAATAAAGTACGAGTATGGTCTCCCAGAACAAACAAATTTTAAAGTACTGCTATGTTACGTGGAAAGGCTAGTTTAAAAGGGGGCATTCTGGATTCACTCCTGAACACGTTACTGTAAACGGCAATACAAGTAACAATTCAGCAAAAAGCAAACAAAATGGGCAGAGCAGCATCAGCGTTACAAAACCAAAAGGAAAATTCACACAATGTAGCTGGAGTAGAAGTAGCCTTTTCTCCGCTGGGCTGATTGAGCTTATTTCTGTTTCCGAGTTTCTAATTTTTTGAGCTAGGTACGCACATACTACATAATGGTCATACTTATTCTGCTTCTACACATGTAGTTGAGCCCATTGTTGAAATTTCTACTGATTTTGTAGATGTTAGTTGTGTGCATTCCAATGTCGCAAGTCTCAAGAGATTTGTTTCAAAAAAGTCTAAATAAAATTTCATTATTTGCTTAGGAAATCAAATTTTTAAAAATGTTAAAAGTGTTTTTTTTCGGTTTTTATTTTTAAAATTTGCTTTTGTTTTCCACATACTAAATAACAGATTGAGCTGAAACTGTTTCATGAAAATGTTCATTAAGTATTAATTTTGTCATTATTAATTATGAAATCACAAAATACCTCTTAGTTTTAACAAAACTGTCTTTAGACAATTTCAATGCAAGTTTGGCACTTTATATACATAAGGGCCGATTTTTTCCCTTTGATGCTGACATGGCTCTGAGCAGGAATAAAAATATGGAACATACGGGAGAGCTGGGCGGTATATAAATTTCAAGTTCGGTATCCGTATTTTCATGACGATTTACCTCGGTATCGGTGCGGTAATCGGTATCAACAACATGCATGTACTCACACCAATACCAATATCGAATGGTAATTTTGATATACTGCCCGGTTGTAGATCCCAGTTTTACTGTAGATATGACCACCGAATTTTCAAAATTGTACAGTAACAGAGGCAATCGCCGATATCGGTTAGTTGATGTAACAAAAAGGCTGAGTGAATATACCCCCTGGGTATTTTCTCTCAGCTTTTTGTTCCACCAAATGACCGGTGGTGACTGCCTGTAGAAATACATAGTCCATGGGCTCTTCTCGTCATGAATTTTTCGTAATATTCTGTTTCTTAATAAATGTCGGGAATATTTTTCAATACCGAAATGTCGGTAGTTTGGTATTCTCTCGGTACGCTAATTCGGTATTGACTGAATACTGATGCCGAACTCTATTTACCCTACACCGCCCATCTCTGACATGGGCATGGAGTATCACCACAGCATTTGTGAAGTGTTCCATCGGATGAAACATCTTCCCTGTTTCGTAATCATTATAAGATCTGACTTAGCCTCATCAAGGAGAGAGAATATGACAATCCTAAATTTAATTACTTTTGTCATAATGTATCATCATATGACCGTGGATATTCAGAACACTGGCCAGATATGACAACCAAAATGTAAACAAACAGAAATGGTGGAATTTTCTCCAGACTATTCATTGCAAAGGCACTCGTGTTTTTACTTCGTGTTTGTGACATTCTCTCCTTGGAAATCATGACATTTCAGTGACATCATGAGTATCTTGCTGGCGAGAGCGCATGATGTTGGTATGAAAAAGCTAAAACTTTTTTCCAGCCAGCCACAATTGATGAGGAAACTGCAGTACTATTAGTCCGTTATACACTGTTGGTATATTCCATGCTAGTACAGCAGGCCCATCAACTGGCAGAGCGTACATTCTTTAATTGGGGGAAGACCAATCAATATTTTCAACGTGCAGCCTTGGGGCTGCACGTTGAAAATCTTGTATGATCTGCCACACAAATTCACTGAGCAACTACCCACTTGACAATTCAGGTCGTATCACGACCCTGGACCGAAAGGGGGTCTTTAGGGTTCAAAGGGTTAAGAAGCTATTTGTGGTAGTCATATAAGAAAATTTGTTATTTTATGCAAATGAAAGTTAACTTAACAGATGAATCCTCTGATAATCACAGGAATACGTCAAAATAAAGTATATTGAAACAGAAATGTAAAAATATTATAATCAGTAACAAATAGTTCTGTTTTCTTTTAGAGCTGATTGATACAGACCCAGACTTTGCTGATAGAGAATGGAAGAAGAGAATGTGTGAGGTAACATTTATGCATCGAGAGTAATATTTTAAACTGACAAAATTCCTTAATTTAGATGTTAACATACAGCAGTTAACACAGTAAAGTCAGTGAGTTAACTGGGTTTCATCGGGTACTGAATGGATGGTGGATCAATATTTAGCGCAGGAATCTTTTTGAACACTAAATTAAATGGTACAAAGGGTGAGAACTAAAATCGATCTGAGCCGAGGTTATCGAGTTTTACCAAGGCTCACATCTATTTTAGTGAAAGAATTTAAGAATGTTCAGAGCTGATTGATGCAGACTCGATTTTGCTGATAGAGAATGGAAGAAGAGAATGTGTGAGGTAACATTTATTCATCGAGAGTAATAATTTATACTGCCAAAATTCCTTAATTTAGATGTTAACATACAGCAGTTGACAGAGTAAAGTCAGTTAGTTAACTGGATTACATCGGGTACTGAATGGATGGTTGATCAATATTTAGTCTAGGAATCTTTTTGAACTCCAAATTAAATGGTACAAAGGGTGGGAACTAAAATCGATCTGAGCCGAGTTTTCCTAGTTTTACCGAGGCTCACATCTATTTTAAGCGAAAGAAGTTAAGAAATTTCATGGTAAAGCATGACGAATCAGAGATTCTTTTTATCACATCTTGTGTAATTAAATGTTTTAACCTTTTACCCAAAGTTAAAACTAAAACTGGTCAGGGCTGTTATAACGTTTTGAAAGTTTTGAAACCAAATCATGATATGTAACTTTTAAACTTGTCTAGACTTTTCGTTAATGGTTAATGTAGTGTACGCACTATTCACCTTACAATAGTATACAGAAGTACGTAGACACGCACAGACACGAACACACGCACATACACGCTTCTTTATAGTCCGCCAAGTACGTCGCAAATTGTAAACTTTTGAGGGTGTCTTTGATATGATTTTCTATTTTTCTCCAGGTAGAAAACACTTTTAAATATGGCTATGCTTCTCCCTTCTTGGAATGTAACGGTGTAACATTTAATATAATGTAATGTACAAATATTCTGTATTTAATAATGTACAGAAACACACTTATAGTAGTGTGTGTATGTGGGAGGGGGAGGGGAGGGGATGGGTATGCGTGCGTGTATGTGATTTTATTCTATTAGCCAAGAAACACTCCCAGATGTGTTTACACTATCTGCATTTTTTTACAAGCCGCGGTCTAAATATTTAATATTTAATACTTAATATTAATGTATATACATTTCCAAATACATATGAAATCAACTTATGAAATCAACCGAATTTGTGATGTAATTGACATGGATATATTACCTCACTTCACACCCCCCACATGTACACCCCGTCCACATTTGTTTGAAATCAACTGTATTTATAATGTAACTGACATGAATCACACTACCTACTTCATGTACACCCTGTCCAAATACATTCGGAATCAACTGTATTTATGATATAATTAACATGTATCATACTATCCCACCTGTAACCACCCATGTATTTGTACTGAAATCAACATACATCCAAATATCAAATATCAGTCAAAAAAGAAAGTATAATAAACTTTGAGGAGCAATTTGTTTTAGTATTATCGACTTTAATCCGAAATAAATTACTGTAACTTCATTTGTCGTGTCTAGCTATATGAATTTGCATAATTTCAGGTTCTTACTGTTGCCAGCGTCAAGTCAGGACCTCGCAATTCAGACATGGGGTGAAATGAAAAGTTCATACATGCAATCAAAAGCGTGTATGTCCACCGTTTGCCTCCTGGATGGCAAGACATCGACGGCGCATGGACCTGATAAGTCTCGGGATGTCACCCTGTGGTACTGCGTTCCACTCCTACCTTAGAACATTACGTAAATCGCCTAACGTCTGAAGAGATCATGAAGTCGTACCCGTCGGTCCAATTGATCCCAAAGATGCTCGATTGGCGACAAATCTGGCGAAAGTGGGACCAGGGAAGAAGTTCGATGTTCTGCTCCTCGAGAAAGTCACGACAGATACGCGTCACGTGACATCGGGCATTGTCTTGTTGGAATAACTACAATCCAACGTTAGCGCGTTGAACAACGGGACAACAACAGCGTTAAGAATTTCGTCTCTATATCGCTTTCATTTCAGATTACCATCGATGAAGATCAACTGCGTTCGATGGTTCAAGGAAATTCCTACCCAAACCATTATACTACCCCTGCCGAAACGGTCGCCTTCCCGCACGCAAGCATCAGAAAACCGTTCTCCTCGTCGGCGATACACTCTTGCCCTACCATCAGCGCGCCGTTGACAAAATCGTGATTCATCACTAAAAAGAACTGTGCTCCAACGCTGCTGAGTCCAGTGAACACGCTGACGTACCCATGCCATTCTGATGGTACGATAACGTTGGGTAAGGATTGGTCCGTGGTATGGACACCTCTTCGGATGCCGTGTTCAGGCCAATAAGCATTTTACCAGCATTCTCAACAGTATTAGAAAAAATAATGTCGAATAGGGTTGTCAATTTTTTAAATACATTTGACATCCTATATCCTCACCAATACGGCTTCATGAAAAATCACGGAACGCTCCATCCCATATTTCAACTCTTGAAAGATATAGCTACAGAAAACAATAAGGCGAGAAAAGATACCACTCTAACTGTATTCATTGATTTCTCAAAGGCATTTGATACGATAAACCACGAAATATTACTCTCCGAACTGGAAAGATATGGCTTTATGGGTATTAGTAACGATTGGTTCAGAAGCTACCTCCATACCAGGACTCAATACGTTAAGTATGCAGGGCATCTATCAGACCTGACTCAAATAAACCGCGGCGTTCCACAAGGTTCCATATTGGGCCCTTTATTATCTTTATTGTATATAAATATCATTACCTATCAACACCTATTCATCTTCACTGAATACTTTTCCCTTCGCAGATGATTCAACAGGATATGCATCGGCATCGCGTGTATAAATATTGGCTAGAAATGTAAACAAAGAGCTTGATAAACAACATGATTGGTGCTCTGCAAATGAACTTGTCCTAGATGCAAATAAAACCAGGTACCTATTAATCAATTCCACACGCAACTCAAGTAGTCCCGGTCAAATAAATATTTATATAAAAAATCAAAAACTTCAGAGGATCAGCTCCAACGAAACTGAAAAAAAACATTAAAATTCCTTGGAATAGCTATAGATGAAAATCTCTCCTACCAAGTTCACATTTCATAAATATGGGCCAAAATTTGTCGGGCAAACTATGCCCTAAACAAAGTGAAAAAGATTCTACCATATAGAGCAATGAAGACCCTATACTATGCACTTATTCATAGTCACCTGATCTACGGAATTCAAATATGGGGCAACTCCAAACATATCAAAACACTTTTTAATATTACAAAAACGCTCATTGCGAATAATTAATAATGTTCATTTTAAAGCCCGTAGTGATCCTCTATTTAAGAAAGACAAAATACTTAAAGGAAACGATCTTCACAAAGTATTTACGTGTCTGTTTGTTCCAGATTGGAAAGTAAAAAATCTCCCTGCGTCTTTTGACACGTTTTTCACGACAACCCAAAACTCTTCCCGCGTAATCACAAGACAATCAGAATTAATTACAATTAATAGGACACGTACAACATCCTTAGACAAACTGCCCCTTTTCGCACTTCCAGACTATGGAATGGCTTGGAACCGGAAATAAGAAACATTCAAAATAGAAACCTTTTCAAAAAGACTCGAACGTTGAAATACCACTCTGCATTCTTTGATTATATTCAGGGTAATAACCCATTCTGTCCTGAGTGCCAATTCAACACCCGCTAGTGAACAAACCACAAAACGTGCTCATCCAGTAAATCTTTATCAGATTCCCACACATTAGAACATAGGTCTATCTATATTTTGTACTTTGTCTGATAACCTCGTCTGCTTCTTATGCTGTCTCAACTACAAAGTCTTGTCATTCAAGTTAGGCCCCAACCACTGTGAATGACAACTAAAAATCGCACATAATTAGCCACACACAAAAATTTGTTTCCGTATGCAGTGTTGATAGAAATGTTTGTTGGGAGATGACAGGTAGACAACCAATCTGGCTATGTCATCTCCCTACAGTATACATGCTTTATTCTGTAACTGTATGTTTCCTTTTATTTTTGTAAAACGGCATATCATATATATCATTAAATAAAACATCTATCTAAAAAAACGTCTATCTTACGTTTGCGGAAAAAATATTTTTCACACAATTATTGCCAATGATCGACTTTTTTTTATCATTCACACCACCTTCGTGATGTAAAAAACTCTTCCCTCAGTTCCACATGTAGACGGTTAAAACTTTAGGGTTTAGGGTATGGTTACACATGCCTTGAAGATATGCAACATCTATAAAGTTCGCAGAAAAACTACTTTTTAACAAAATTATTGCCCTTTGTGGGCTTGAAAAATTCCCATTGTTTTTTAATTGAGGGTACCTTCATGCAGGGTGTAATCAACTCCTTCCACGGTTTGTAATGCAGAGATTTTAAAGTTTAGGACATGGATGCACGCACACAATGGAGAGGTGCAAATCTATAAATTTTATAGATTAAACGCTTGAAGTATGACAATGAGCTGTGTGACTTCACACCGGGAACCGACAGAGGATCTACGTACAGCTACCCAGTGCAAGATAGCTATCGTCTCCAACTGACAGTAGTTTTTTTTTCGCCGCCCACCCCCAACAGCAATGCGAACGTCATTGGATGATGAATAGACTAATATGAGAGTAATTATTTAAAAACACGCCCCTCCCCCTAAACTGTGTGTGGTCACGAGACTTTTACAGCACCTGGGTTCAGACTAACTGTAGGCTGATCATCTAATATAAATACCACATTTCTACCCCACCCCACCATTTATCAACCTGGGCCATCTTTTTAATGAAGAATGTTATGAACAATTTTAATTTCCTTTACAAATCTCTTTCAGGGACAAATTTCACTTCAACATGGCCCTTGGCCATCAAAGGAAAACAATTATTTCAATTTATAGTTTTGTGGGTGACTTTTGAATAGATGGACAGTCGTCACATTTTTGCATTTGGAGAACAAAATGGATTCTGCCATTAGAATTAATTAATAATTGTCTACGCCCATTTCACGATTTTGTTCCTCTGGCGCGCTGCAGCTCTACAACATTAGCGAATTAAAGCTGATGCTTCTGACACTTGCTGTCACTTGTCTGTCTACAGCGCGTTACTGTGAATGATTTTTACACAATACAAAATTTAGTAATAAATATATTTGTGTTTTCAGTTTTATGGTATTAAGTTAAAACCACAGTGAAAAACAGTGATATGTGAAAAAATGTATCCAAGTTTGGCAGGGAGGCTGGGTTGTTCCGCTTCTTCGATTGGTTAGCAAAATATTCAAGACGGGATTACGTACAAATATGGCCTGTGTGGCGAACAAGACTGACCTGGTAGACCGTGGTTCACTAGTCCCCTTCCTCCTCCCCGTTCCTCCAGTCAGTCTCAGTATTTTAATTGTATTTCTCATCTGTTTCTATGAGAATTTTCAAGCCCAGTTAAAAAGTGCCAGACGTAGGTTCCCAAACGAATCTAGATTTTAATGCCCCCACCCCCCCCCCCACCCCCACCACCATCCCCTGTTCTAAACATTTTTACAAACCGTTGCAGTCAGAGAGAAACTATATGGCGGTTGTGGCAGAGATATGAAATGCGCTGTGTTTCTTGCCAAAAAAACTTGATATTCCTTTATTTTCAATTCGAAATAGAAAAATGGAATTTATTTTTCAAACTTTTAGAAATTTCTTTCCTACTTGTATTGTTTGCGACTTGTCCCCTTTATCACATCTATATCCGAATATGCGCGTTCAGAGGAGTTTAGAAGCGTTTTGCACTTGGGGTTTTGGGACCACGGTCATAGAAGGGCTCCCAGAGACTGGTTATATACATTATCATGACCACGTGCATGTCCTGTAATTTGTATCAGATTCGAGGTCGTGTTTACAGTCGTTACGACCTGCGTTGGTGTCAGATAGAAACGTTTTTTCCGAGTTTTTGGGTGCAAATTAAGCTTATTGTTAGATAAATGTCAGTGGCGTATGTTTGGGAAAACGCACCTCTCTAGTTGATAAACGTACACAAATTTGGTTTCATATTCGAGATATTTATTCATTTATAATCACTTTTGTCATCTAAGTATCATGTCTGCAATATAGGTAAGAAGTGAGGTGGTACGGTGAACTGTAGGCAGACTTTAGACTGAAAAGTGCGATCCCCTGTCAAGCGGTAGCTGCATTGTATTGGGAAAGACGCTTATTCCCGACCAAACACATAGGGCACCGTGCCACTGTGTACTAGGGCGTGCTGCACGTCAGTGGTGCACTTGCCTTTAACCGCTGCTAAGCTTCTGCGTGCAGAGATAGTAAGTAGGAGAGTATTACAGTTGCTCGCCGCTGCTCGGTGTTCCCATCGGGTACTCTGGCTTCCTCCAGCCATAAAACTATCCGACATGACATCACCATGTAAGAAGTGTACTTTTGCAAGTGTTCATTTAACATCCTAGATTATATCTTTCTCTTCAACTATTTATAATTAAACTTTTTCTCGGTTCATGCGTTTTCAGATAAAACGATTGGCTCACACGATTCTATTTTTTCTTTTCATAACTCAATGAACCGAAAAAAACACAATTAGGTCCGCCCCCAGTCACGCCCCTAAATACCAGTCTTTGGAGTTGCAACATGGTGTCAAATCAATAGAAGTTAGAACACTGGCACGTTCTAAATGTGCAAAAAGAAAAATAAATTTATATTACTAATTTATCACCATGAAATTAATTATAAAATATTTAAATGACCGTGGTGGGTCAATTTTTCTTTTTCTTCACACCTGTATTTATTTGACATTTCAATTTTTACGCACACTGGTTGATCGTCTGCGTTCATCGTTTTACCCAAATCGATTGTAAACAATGGCTGGTCACGACGAATACGGCAATTTTGAAATTGCAAATTTGAATACGGCAATGTCATCTGGCTTTATATCTAACTTCACTTTTACAAACTGTGTTTTTCAGTTCTCGGGAAACGGTCAGAACCAAAATACAATGTGATACTGATGGCCTACTTCCACCTATCACGGAACGTAACTTTTACGTGAAGTGAACAGTTGAATGAAATTTGAGGGAGGCGTGGCTTATGACGTTTTCTTTGCATTACGTAATTCATTGGTCAATAAAAAATTTAATGACATAAGTGCATTTGACTTGGAAAGTGTGTCAATTGCTACCTGCATTTCAATAATATGCGCCCTCTTTTATGCCAGAAAAATAATATGTCTACCAGTTTTAGTTCTTAAGTCTTCGTTCGCTGAAGTAGAGGACGACTAACACTATTTATTTATTTGGGTCGCGACCGTTTAATTATAAGGAATGATCGTTTCTTTTTGTCTATTTCTTGAGTTATGAACCCCAAAACACAAAGTCCAAACATCGTGTAAATGGGCTACGCCCATTTACACAGTTTGGACTTTGTTTTTTGGGGTTCATAACTCAAGAAATAGACAAAAAGAAACGATCATTCCTTAAGTGGAGTAATAAGGCGGAGAAAAGTATTGTTGCTTCTCTTACTTCTCTCGTTTCATTAAATAGGTACATCTTTTATCAAACCAATTAACTTATCTGTTTCTGTTATTAAACTACATGTCCATGCCCAACTTTGATCATTTGTGGCAACCTCAAGAGAAGACACTTTTGTAGTTACTGACTTAATTGAGGTCACATTCTCGACCCTTACCTTACATTATATGGAGCCACCCCAACTGCCAGTCTTACTGCCTCAACCAATAATTTTGATTAGCATGCATCACTTTAACCCTTTGAACCCTGATGGTATCTTCCACGTCCTTTCAGTGTCATCAATTGGAAGAGTCTATATTAGATACTTGGTGGAGGACCAATCAACATTTTCGACGTGCAGCCACAAGGTTGGGGCTGCACGTCGAAAATCTTGATTGGTCTACCACGCAAATACATTGCGCAATTATCTACTTTGTGTATTCAGGTCGTTTCACGATTCTGGGCATGAAAAGCGACCTATCGGGTTTAAAGGGTTAATGATAAATCTATATTTTCCAGGACAGGAAGATGCTCATCTTTGGTCAACTGTCCTCTAAATTCACTCGAAATATCAGCGTATGCTTTCCGTGCGAATCTTCACATTGAATTAGCTAACTCATAATATTATATCTCACGTGACTTCCTTGCATTCTGATTGGCTGAAAGATGATACCCTATTTCGTGTAGTTTGCATCCACAGAACTGACCAGGCACTACACCCAGGCACTACACGTTTTCTATTTTTAGCACACTACTATATCAGTTTTCTTTTCATACTGGGCGAATAAAACTAATCAGGCTAAATTTAAATATCGATTCACAGAGGCACAACATCCACAAAACGACCCGGAAAGAAATCATTGTGGAAAAATGTATCGCTTTTCCATTGTCGAAGTCACATTTTTCGAGGCGTTCATTTCATTCCTTGAGAAGATGATCCATATCTCATTTCGAAGAGAATGGTCCATATCTGAGTACAACTTTGATGAGAACGCGTCCGGATATGAAAAGTCGTTTGTTTTCGCTGCTCATATTATTTCGCTATTTAATTGTATGTTTTGGGCAGTAAACGAATAAATAATGGAATTCATTTGAATCTTCGGAGTTTGTATCTCGTACTGTCCCATTCGGTAATGTATAAGTGTGACAAATGTGTGGAAATTATCAAACTGCGCTGTCAAATTTCGAAAATTTTAGTTTTCATTCGCGAGTTGCGCGATTCTAGAATACACAGTTCCGTTTGGGGGAAATGTTTTGTTTACCCTTGCCGACCGATTCAAAATCTATCTTCTGCTCATATCAATAATCCAAGTTAGCCGTGTTTTGGAAGAAGAAATTGTTTTTTAAAAACTACATGGTATTTTTTTCTATATAACGCTGGTTGGTAGGGCTGCTACCTTGGCAATAGATTAACAAATCGGACAGATGTTTTTCTTGATGGGTGTTCGTTATAATATTAGGATTAGTGCATGTCTAGTCGTTGACTACGCCCATATAGGTGATATCCAAACTGATGTTAATATTTTCGGAAAATGGTATTGGATACGCGTGATTGGACACATCAATATGTTACCAAATTTAGTGTGGATCATGATTGTCACCGGCCCACGAAAACTTCGTGCAGGTTTTTCGCACGAGCGCCGCGTTAATGTCTGTGGGTTACGTTTTGAAATTTTCATTTGTACTGGACGGGCTATTTCGGAGGTCTCATCGTTCTTTTCTTAGTATAAACTCGTTCATCAATAGTTTCTGGTCGAAATGTAACTTTTGAGGTATGCGAAGACTGACACGTGACGAGCGTTTACGTGCCGTTGGCATGTTGGAAGCTGGCAACAGACAAACTGCAGTGGCTCAAATTCTCAACGTTACTCAATCGGTGATTAGCAGGTTGTGGTAACGCTACCGTCAGTCAGGTAATGTTGATGACAGACGTCGGATAGGTCGTCCAAGGGCGACAGCTGCTCACCAGGATCGTTTCATCTGAACCACAGCATTACGAAACCGCCACCAATGTGCCTCAGAAATTGGACAGCAGCTGCACTGAGCGCCAGATGTGCGAGTCAGTGGTCAGACTATCCGAAACCGCCGACACAGCTGGAATTCCAATGCTCGACGACCTCGAATAATTCCACGTGAATGAATGTCACATCACAGAAAGGCGTAATTGGTGTGGAGCACGACAGCGCTGGGACAATCGTCGGTGGAGCAAAGTCATGTTTTTCGATGAATCGAGGTTCACTCTCGACTTCCACGACAGGCGAAACAGTGTGACGACGCGGAACGAACGATACCATGACGTAACCGTTAGGCAGCACGATCGTTTTGGTGGTGGGTCGGTTATGGTGTGGGGAGGCATAACCATGACAAGCAGAACAGCATTACATGTCATCCAAGGGCGTGTCACAGGGCAGTACTACCGTGCCGTGGCTACATGTTAGCAGCTCATGTGGTGTCATTTGCGCGACGTCACGGCCATCGATTCATTTTCCAAGATGACAATGCAAGAACACATAGGGCTCGTGTCGCTACAGAGTTCCTCCAGGAGCAGAACATCACTACACTGCCTTGGCCAGCACTAAGTCCAGACCTTTCACCAATCGAGCACGTCTGGGATATGCTTGGCAGGCGCCTATGACAACGCCACAAGCCCCCCCCCCCCCTCCCATACCAATGTTCAGGAACTCGCCGCTGCACTGCTGGAAGAATGGAATAACATCTGTCAAGCTGATACTGGACGTTTGGTGAGTAGTATGCCACGTTCCTTCCGCGCTTGTCTCGCGAACCGAGGAGGATTTACAAGGTATTGAGGTCTTGGACTGAATGTGGTAAATTCTCTGACTGACCGTCCATGTCTTCTACAGCTCAATGCGTGGAGTGTGTGCTTGTCAGATACCCAACAATCGCTGAAATCATTCACCAGATGTCACAGTGCAATGCCTCAACTGTCTTTTTGATGAAAATATAAATATATTTCTTCATATATCTCACTTTTATCAAATATCCCCTACTTTTTTTTAATAGTATAATATTCAAAAGGCACATGTCTACTTAGATAGAAATTCTGATATGTAATGTCTATGCGGCCAGTAGTATCTAGCTGTTAAAATAACGTTTTCACAAGCATTGGTCCGTTTTCTTTGAATTCCATGTCTGTTCAGGGCAGTCCTTTAAACCTTTACCTAACACTAAAGACAGACGACACTTGTAAATAAAATTCTTGAATAACTAATTTTTAATGTTTTTGCGGCAAATGGTCGATGGTGCACTTGTCCTGAACCAGTTCTAACCCTGCTTGTGCGGAATAAGTACCATGGGAAGCATGACAGTTGCTCGCCGTTGCTCGGTGGTTCTCTCCGGATACTCCGGCCTCCTCCACCCGTAAAACTGTCCGACACTGGGATGGCCCTGGTTGTCGGAAGTGCCGTTAAACACCAATAAATAAATAAATACATAAATAGATTTAAAAGTTAAAAATTGGCATTTCAATTTATCGTCCTGTCCATTTGCAATAGCACAATCTTCGAATCTTTCTAACCAATCTTTCCAATACTCTTCCCCAGAAAAAAAAGATTGATGGCTTCAACACTGGCTGCCCCATTTCCGCTAATTCTTTATGTTTAATACCAAAAATCATTTTCCCAAGTTTACAAAATATAATTACGTGAAAAATTATCAAAGGTGGTATGAAGAGAACTAACAAAAAAAAAAACACTCTGGCCCTTGATGACGCTCAGCTGATGACTCTTGATTTGTTTTAATAATATATGTATCTCTAATTCACCTAATATATTTTGTAGTCCTAAGGTAATCTGGGTTAGCTGATAAATCCTTGTCTCAAATATGAGATGCTTTAATTTGTGGGTCAACTTATACTATACCTCATGGCGATCATAAGTCAAAAACTGTTGCAATCACTTTTAACCCTTTACCCAACGCAGACGATATCAAAATGTATTATTTTAAATAACATTTTTTTTAATTTTTCAAAAAATTTCAACAAAACCATATCATGTGACCCCTCGTTGGAACGAGCTCGACGAGCTCGTTCCAACGAGGGTCACATGATATGGTTTTGTTGAAATTTTTTGAAAAATAATATTTTTTCTACTACTGAATTTGCATATTACGCTGGAGGATGCGGCCGATTCGTTGGGTAAAGGGTTAACGTTTTAACTTATTCACTGCGTGAATACTATGACACAAAACTTGTTTTTATTTTTAACTGGTTTATCGGGGGTTTTCTACTTTGTCATTGTACCGCGAGATTATGAAACAACCTTATTCATGATCTGTTTGCCTGGAAGTGCTTTCCATTTTAATTTGATAGTTTAAATTATAATATAAAGTATTTCAGTTAACTGGTGTTATTTTGTGATAATTCACCAGGAGAAAAAAAATTAATAACGAAATACATTCATAATTACATCTTTGTTATACTAACAACTGTTCGGCAGTGCGGTGGCTCAGTGGTTACGGCACAGAACTTCAAACCGGAAGGTTTTCCGTTCGATATCCACCAGGGGTAACTGCGTTGTGTCCTTGGGCAACGGACTTAATCCCGTTTGCCCCCGCGTGGACACGCTGGCGCTGTGTACTTGGGCGTACTGATAGTCGATGGTGTACTTGTTTTCAACGATGCTAACCTGCTTGTGCAGAGTTAGTACGTTGGGAAGTCTGACAGTTGCTCGGTAGTTCTCTCTGGGAATTTCGGCTTCCTTCACCCGTAAAACTGTTCGACTCCAGGTGAACCTGACAGTCGAAAGGGTGATTAAACCCTAATAATAAGATAATAAAACTCTTCAGAATGAACTTTCGCAATGTTCGTTTGTGATATACAGATTACTATAACAGTCAGTCGGTCTTGGTCGAGTGACTCCGTCAAGTTGAAAAGACAAGATGAGCCATATTAAACAAGACGCCGAAGGCGTCGTGTGTGATCTGCCTGATATGGTCCCGTCAGCAAAACGAAATATGACCACCCAGATTAACCTACTGTCGCAATAATTTGTTTATTATATGACAGCGGGTCTCTAAAAATTGAACACACTTGAAATGTAAACAAAAAAGAAAAATTATGGATGTTTGTCCAGAGTGTTCATTGCCAAGGCACTCGAGTTTGTATTTCACGCTTGAAACATTGTCGCTTCGAAAATCTTAGAACGTCAGGCACGTCATTTAAGTCCCGAAAGTCTCATTTGAGTCAGCCGGGATACGGTCTTGGAAAAGTGAAACTCTCTTTTTACTGGCGAAGCAGAACTGCTGGGATAAACGTCATCGGTATTGTAGAGCTATTTGTGGCAGTCATATAAAAAAGTATTAACGTGTCTTACTTAATAAAATTCGACGTCACTGGAATTATTTTTTAAGTTTATTGAAATATTGACGTTTTGAATACAAATCAATTCAATAACCATTAACCCTTTACCTAACGTAACGGCCAAAACCGGCCAGCGCTATTCTCAAAAATCGCCTATTAATTTTCATTATTTTTTCCATTTTTTGTCTCAAAAACATAGGTTATGACCCCTCGTTGGAACGAGCTCGTCGAGCTCGTTCCAACGAGGGGTCATAACCTATGTTTTTGAGACAAAAAATGAAAAAAATTAGTTATTTAAGAATTATTTTTGCAAGTGTCGTCTGCTTTTCATATTAGGTAAAGGGTTAAAAGACACTTTGTAAACCTTTTACCCAACGCGGACGATATTAAAAGTTAGCATTCTAAGTATTATTTTTTACAAAATTTTGAAAACATTCTACAAAACCATACCATGTGACCTCTCATTGGAACAAGCTAGACGAGCTATGGCTTTGTCGAAATAGAAAAATAATTTTTCTTATACTTCTGAATTTGTATATTACGCAGGAGGCTGCGGTCGATTCATTAGGTAAAGGGTTAAACCGGAACATACTGCTCAGAAAACTCTGCGGTCAATTCGTTAGGTAAAGGGTTAGACCGGAACATACAGCCCAGAAAACTAAAGTGTATTTCAGTAGTTTTACTGCACCCGCAGATCTTAGTGAAATAAAGAATATCACTGAATAAGCCCCCTTTTGGTGGGATCCTGTAAAAAGTTTTGTTAAGTATTTTATTGGCGTTCCTGTGGTGACGCTTTTCGCTGATTCCGAAACTGATTGAGGCCACTCTTTAACTATTGGGCAAATTGAGATATTTACCCCTTTCAGGCCTATCCATTATTTAAAGTGAACCTGATATTTCTGTTCTTGGGCAAGACACTTCACCCCGATTGCGCATGTGGAGGCACCTCAGCCGCTGTGTACTAAGTCGTACTGTATGTCGATGATGCACTTGTCTTCAACCAACGCTATCCCTGCTTGTGTGGAGTGCAACAACTAATACAAGGCTAACATGACCTGAAATATCCTGACACTTTGTCAATAAAATTGTTCAGACACAGCTGTCATTGGAACCAGCTCAATGAGCTGGTTCCAATGACATCCATATTTGAAAGGTTTTATTGGTAAACATTGTTTATTTTTTTTTTTAAATTAAAATTCAGTTTATGTTTTTAAAAATTAAAAAGCTGTGCTGGGTAAAGGGTTAACATGTGATATTCAATCATGGTGGACCCATGGGGTCCGGCGACACTCATAGCAGGTATGGATTCTTGCAACCATTTTCGCGAAAATCCAAATGGCTTCTCCAAAATTCAGATGAAAAAAAAGCCCAGAAAACTGTCCGACACGAGGTTACACTGGCTGTCAAAAATGTCGTTAAACTCCGTTAAATAAATAAATGTAATATTCCATCTTCCTTATAAAATTGTACTTTACAGTTGGGTTATGTATATTCGTGATATACGATCGATGCATGACCTCGATTTATAGTCATCGTCAGCCTTTTTTATCTTTTTTTCTTTTTTTTCATTTTAGTCAGGCACACTGTAGGGTATATCACTAAATCGACCCACATGTGAAATTTGGTACACATACTTCTTAACTTGTAGTTCTCGCGGTTACTTTAGATTTTTGATTTCGCACCTTCATCCAACACAGCGTCCAACATACGTCTTTTCACAACTTTTAATATCAATGCCTATATCAAGCCTTCCTCTTTGAAACTTTGCATATCCCATCTCCGACGATAACCAAATCTAAAAATGTGGTACCGATCTGGGAAATTCTCAATAACTCTGGTCGACTTTTCAGGTCACACTAACATCACAAAATATTAAAATTTCGTTCGATTTTTAGGAAATTTTAGTACAGTAGAATCTTCTTAACTGAATATCTATTTTGCCAGTGAAAATTATTCAATTAACAGGAGTATACAATTAACAGGGATTTGGTCAGTTTCCTGTGTTCTGGAGGTAAACTGAGCATTTATTCTGTTATATCTTGTTTGACAGAGCTCATAGAGCTCTGTCAAACAAGATATAATAGAACAAATGCCTGTATTGGATGTCGAGAGGCCAAAAAGGTTGATAAATAAGGGGAATTTGGTGCATGTCACAGTACTTTTTTCGATATATTACAAAAAATTATATACAATTAACAGGAGTTTACTCTACAACCCATATGCAATTAACAGATCAAATTTGTACTGAAGGTATGGTAAATGGTTTTGTGTTTGAAAATTATATTCAATTAACAGGGACATACAATTAAGAGATATCCAATTAAGTGGGCTCCACTGTAGTTCCAGAAATAAAACTACATGTGTTTTTGGATTTTTTCAATTAACCTCATTTTCAACGTTTGAACATCATTTCAAGTTTTGACCCCACTCCTCTGGACACAACCCTACGCTCCAAGCTACATAACGTACCATTACAAATATATCATAGACTGGAAAACTCATTCATTGTGCAGTGCCTTCAAAATTGTCGAAAAAATGTTAACGCTATGGCGTTATTGGCGATCGAGGTCGGAAAACGTCAAAATTAAATTTCAGTGCATAAAGTTCAAATCGAGCGAACTTTTAGTGCCCCTTGTCCCGAATAACAAGTCGAAACAAAATTAAAATCCAACGTCAAATACCGGAGATATAACGTCAATACAGAGAGGCGTTACCCCTCCCATCTGGTGCCAGGTCTACCCCCAACGTTATATAACCTATCACTATAATAATAGCCTAGACGTTAACCCGTTACCCAACGTAACGACCAAAACCGGCCAGCGCTATTCACAAAACATCACCATTTAATTTTCATTATTTTTTTCATTTTTTGTCTCGAAAACATAGCTTATGACCTCTCTTTGAAACGAGCTCGCTGAGCTCGTTCCAATGAGGGTTATAACCTATGTTTTGGACGCAAAAATTAATGAAATTAGTTATTTGAAAATTTTGTTTGAAAGTGTCGTCTGCCTTTTGTGTTAGGTAAAGAACTAAAAGGAAAAGATTAGCTCAAATCTTGTTCACTTTCATTTAAATTGACGGAAAATTGTTAACGCAATGCCGTTTTGGGGGATCGAGGATTGGAAAACATCAATATTACATTTCACTGCATAAAATTGAAATCAGAGGACCTTTTAGCAGTCATGGTCCCCAATACTAAGTTCAATCAATTTAATTTTCGGAATCAGACTACATAAGACACCAAAAATAATCTAGTTATTTTTTGGTACATCAGTTGGGCAAAAAGGCGAAAATGTGATGAGTGAATTTTGGCCGAAAAATAACTAATTGGATTTTAGAGTTTGTCAAGAAAAGCACAATAGAGTGTGTGAAGTGTTTTGTTATTTTCACGGATAAATAAGACCATTTATTTCCAATCTTATCACTAACAGTCCTGAAATATTGAGCGAGTCCTGTAACGAAGTATTATTTTATAACACAAAATGTGGGGACAATTTGCAAAAATAAGTCGATTTTCCTAATTGTTGATAACGAGCATTATTGTATTGTGTGTGCGTGATGTAAGATGGATCTCACGATTGCGTCTTACACTCCAACAGATATCTCATTTATTACCCACAGTGTAGATTATCATCTTAGTCATCTCATCGTCAGGTTTTACAGAGATCAATTGTGCTGGTATGGCATACTGAAAAACTGCCCCTGAAATGGAACAAAGTAAAGAACTGCAACCCACTTGTGCATGTGCCCAACTACATTGTCGTTCAGACCCACGTGATTTCTCAGAGCTACGACTACACTTAATTACCTTAATCGCCTATATAGGTGCTGGGTCTATCCCATCAGGAATACCAATTTATACATTTTCTGAGAATACTTCACTTGTTGGGGGGGGGGGGGGGGGGAGAATGTATAATTCGGTGCATTTGTCTGTGTTTTTGTGGTTTTGCTAGACCATATATTAAATCTGATATCGGACATATCTTTCGTTGGATAGCCATATCAGCCACTGATGACGAGCATAGCCACCTGTTAATAGCCTATTTGCGCTAGAGTGACACTACGCAAATATTTAATAACTGTCTTCTTGCCCACCAGAACGCGCTGGGCAATAGTGTGACAACCGGAGACCGCAGACGCTACTGCTAGATTTTACATTAACTCTGTGAGTTTTCAAACGTTCTCCTTCAGATCTATTATCCTTCTATCACCACTTGTTGATTCCATCGTAAGTGAGATGCTCATGTTGCTTTTCCTATGGACCAATAAAATAAAGACGCCCGTGCCATCTGATATTACACTGATTCAGTTGATGCCAGCATTTTGGAAACATGTATAAGATCAACTTCCTCGTGGTGTGATCTCAGACCTTCGTATTAGCTTCTGATGCCGTGATGAAGGTGAACATGCGCAGACGCATTGCTGGTAACACCAGAGGATTACCGAAATCCTTATCCAAAGCCTTCAATATCACATGTATAGAGACAAGATCAGTCAACTGAGTTTTATTTTTCACATCCCTGGCCGGAAGGATATTAAGAGCAAGTTTGTGCAATTTCGAGACGCTCTTACCACGTTCGTTCCTGGCAGCTGACTCAAAGCGATATTCAAAATATCTGTCACATCTATGTAAGGATCTCATAACTAGTATCAAGCCCAGATGAGACGCACTCGAAGAATGTGTCCAGATAGTCAGCAATAGTTCCATCAGATGGCCAAGTGACAATCCATATCATGACCCACCTTTTCAATTATAATTATTCAGGGACGGTAAAACTGACACGAATTCCCACCAAAATGTACACACTTCACGATATATTGACCCCCACCTAATAAAAGACAGCAAAATGTACAACCACATTTTACACACAAAATTCAACATATCATTTTCACTTTAATTTCGATCTCTTCTGGTGGTTTCGATTTGAATGCCTACAAAAGGATTAAATATCTCAATTGGATTAATATTTAGAATGCGACACCAATCTAATTCAGAATAAATGGTTAAAGGTGCTCAAGAAACGATTCTAAAATACTTCAAAACGCACTAATTCTGTGTTTTAATGTTGACAAATACCACAATCCAAAAAAGGAGTCATTTCTGTTCAGAATTCACCAAATTCCATTGGTTTTACCCAACTAAAGTACCAAAATAAATAACAGATGGTTAACAATGCGTATTTGGTATCATGTCTGTATATATAACCTAAATGTAATATTTTAGGCTTGTTTTTTTTTTTTTTTTGGCGGGTTCAACTAGATAGCACTTTTTCGGTGCAGTTCACTGTCTGGGCAGTGTGTAGAGGGTGTGAGAACCCTGATTTATGACGAGGCTTTAGGTAGCAGATAACATTTTGACTGTGCCAGAGTAACCTGATCCAACTCTCCTGCTTCATTTTCTTTTCGTAGCAACAATGATCTAATTATAAGCCTAAAACATTTCCTTTTGGCTTTACAATTTTAAAAACACTACCCATTTAACTGGTGATTTGGGAGTGTTGCTAGTAGAATGCCCGTTGAAAGAGATGTGCTTTCATGCTGTACTTAAATGAATTCAGGGCCTGGGTGGTCTTTATATTCTTCAGAAGGGAGTTACAAAGAGTGGGAGCAGCTACAGAGAATGCCCTGTTGTCTGCAGTCTTCAATTTGTCCTTCAGCAGTACCACCAAAATTTCGCTACTCGGGTCTGCGCGGCACATACCGATTGAATTATTAAGTTAGGTAACATGGCGCAAGGTCATATAGACATTTGAAAACCCGCAAATACAGTTTGTATTCGCTACTCAGGGTACTGTAGATTTTTTCTGGTTGTAAAGACAAGACCATCAAGTTCTGACAGAATTTAGCGATGCACTCAATTGCTTTTCTAATTTCCTACAACACGTCCCCCCCCCCCCCCCCCCCCCCATTAACCAACTAGACACTAATGTTAAAATACCCATAATGCAAATAGAAATTTAACCGATTCAGTTTCTTTGACATAGCTTATTGAGCTCAGTCAACCAAGAGTGGATTGGTTAAATTCTTACTTGCATTATAGGTAAAATTTGCAAGGTAAACGTATATTTTCGACATCAGCGTATAGCGGTTTAATTGAAGGCGTATTCTCGCTTCATATATAAACGTTTTGAATAAAGGATGTCTGAAAGACATAACCTTCTTTCTAACTGATAAGTGGCATTTAGCTCTGTCTGGTGTATATCAACTAAAGCTATAGACTAAAAATAAACTTCGTAAAGTCTGCAAAAGCCAATACATTTTCTGATACAAATGTTGGCGGCAGGAACATCTCCAAGCTCCCAGGCCACCAGTTTAATTTTGTTCCGAATTCCACGCTGTTATGGGCAGTTTGTTTACCGCATTTCGTCGAGTTTGCGCGTAGACGACCGTTGATACAATGTAATGTCCCATTACACACAAAGATCAACAGAAATTCTTTCGTTGTCCAGGTATAGATATTCCAATCAATAAGTATTTAATTCGGCGTAATATTAAACCTACAGCTGTGGAGTGTTTTCATTCACAATGGTAGATATCAAAGATTCGGTGAAAACAAACGTGTTTCCGTCGTCCATTTTGTATACTAGAAGCCACCATCTTGGTTTCTATGGTAGCACGTGATGCTATGTTACCCAAAGGCATACAGTAGGACAGGGGTATGTTCCTTTGTACAAGCGTAGTTTTCCGATTCGTAGAATTACCACAAACAACCCGATAATCACCCCCCCCCCCCAAATCACCAAAATCCACACCAAACAACCGAAACGGACTCAGTGAAGCCCCCTTTTGGGCATATAGCACGTAGGGCTATATTACCGAGACGGCCCTCGGGGGTAGGTTCGATTGAACTAAAGTAAATCTAATTACCACACACAACCCGGTAATTGTTTATTTGGCTCGGATTCCTGCAGAATCCTCAGTTTCTACCTATGTGTCTACAAGCTGTTATGACTTTCCCCATTTACTCATAAAATATTCTGACTTCAATAAACATGTTTATATCATGTGTACACATTACAGGTAGGCACATGCCGGATATGCCGATATGTGCTTACGTGAAAATGCACAATGTGACACATTGTGCACTAGCACATATGCATATGCTAGATGTGCCGATATGTGCTTATGTGAAAATGCACAAAGTGACAAATTGTGCACTAGCACATAGGCACATACGGGCATTTGACGATACCTATTACCGGGTTCCTATACTGTTGCTATATGGCTCCTAGCTCCTATATGGCTCCTAATTACTATACAGGTAGTCTAACCAACTTTCATCTTGTATCCAACTATCTGTCCTATGATTTGGCTCTATTGTAGTCATCCAATACTGTATAGTCTTCTAACATCCTTGCAGTCTTGTGTCATTACGACCTTGTTCATTAGGGCTTCCGGAGACCTGGCTTTGGCATGCGTACACATTACAGGTAACACAAAAGGCACATGCTGGATGTGCCGATATGTTCTTATGTGGAAATGCACAGCGTGACACATTGTGTACTAGCACATAGGCACATACGGGTATCTGAGGATACCTATGACCTGGTATTGTATTATTTGAGGATACCTTTCAAGGATACTTTTTATAGGATACTTATCTGAGGATACTATTACCTACCCCCGAGACATACCTGTCCCAAATTCCCCTTATAAGCTATCGAGCAATAACTGCTCATTGCTCGAACGACTCGAATCCTATCGAGCAAATGAGCTAGAGAGCAATTGCTCAATCGAGTGACTCGCACAAACGACTGTTAGCCTCATTTCGGTATTCGAGGATACCTATGACATGGCTGCGTATCAGCTGAGGATACCTATTAAGGATACATTTTAAAGATATTTATCTGAAGATATCTGGTCAACCCATTGCGCTGGGTATTCCCCTCCCCTGCTAGTAAGAAAAAAAATAAGAATTTCTGTTACATTTTAAAAATTAATTAACTTTTCTGTACACTACTGTCTGTTACATAGTTAAATATTTGTTCTGTTTATTCTGTTCTCTTGAGTGTGTTGGATCTTCGTTCACTTCATTTCGATCTTCTATTCACTCTTTTTAGTCTCTTTCGTTCATTTCGATCTTCTATTCACTCTTTTTAGTCTCTTTCGTTCATTTCGATCTCTTTCAGCTTCATTCTCTCCATTATCACCATTTCTTCTGTATCTTGATCGTTATTGGTTGTAAAGTTTTATTGTAAAATTCTCTGCATCTTCGTCAAATCTGGTTGAATTGAATAATCTTCTCGGTCTCGTTCATGGTTCGGGATTCTATGATCTCTCTCATGCCTCAACCCAAGTTCAAAGCGATAAGCTCGTTTGGTTCTCTGTGCACCGAATGCTGTCGATCTTTTAAGCTTTCCAGTAAACTTGGGTCAACCAATACGTAATTTTTCTTTTCTTGCGCCTTCGTTGTTGGATTATGCTCTGGTTCCACAAGTCGTTTATTGCCTTTTCCGGTCATTACTTTACGATGCATTTCTGTTGGTGGCATTGGTACCCACAGGTTTCGGGTTGGTTTATGGTTATTCATATGGTACGGTATTGACAGTTCCATTGGATCAACGTGGTTTATTCTTTTGCGTTCTTCTCTTTTGCTGGGATATCGTAGTTCCTGAAGTGAGCGGCGAATCTGGTGTCTTTTTAGGTTGTTTTTTCTGTTAAACGTTCTTGGACATCTCATGCACTGGTAGATTCCAGTCCTGTGGGCAGTTTTCTTATGCCGATAAAGATTGCATTTCTTTGTGAACATTTTCTGGCACTCTTCACAGATGTGATTTTCATCCATGGAAGGACAAAGTTCTGAATGTATCCTCCCTTTTGTACCCAACGAAATGGGTTGGCCAGATATCTTGAGATAAGTATCCTTAAAATGTATCCTTAACTGAGCCACTGCGATCCCTTGAGGTAACTTGCACGCCGCGCGAAACCATTTAGTAATAAACCTGATGTGAGCATTAGTATTTAGAACTGCGTGCGTCCAGAATTGTGTTTGCCAAAGGAACGTGCAAAGTTCGTTCGACTGTATACCTTCTACCAACGAGGAAATTCTGGCTTTCGTATATCTCAATGATAATTACAACCAGCAGGCTGCCGGTCGGAATTATAAATGTGATTCATGAAAGAGAGAAGTTCTGTGATTTCGGTTTTCAAAATTCCCGTTCCAGGTTCTACGAAAACCAGGGAATATATTAAACCCTTTCGGACATAGACCTACATAGGTAGCTCAAAGACTACGATCGATACCCGGTGGTTCATCAACTGCAAATTTACTTTCAAAGGTTTCATTCTTTAACTGTACCGACCGGACAGTTAAATGCCGTTTGACCATGGCCTAGATGTGTAAGGCCCAAAGCTAAAAAGGTGATATGTGTGGTCTGTCGAGGAAACTATTGGTCGCCCGAACGCCAACATTTTATCTGAAAGCCGCTAATTTGAAAATAAATGACCATTCGACGGAACCAGAATATTTATTGTGCAAAATAACGTTTATATGTTTTAGACACCTTCGATGTGAAAGCTCTCGTTATAAAGTGCTTGACAATAAAGTAGTCATGTACACGGAAATGACGTGTGAAATTCAATGTCCTCGATATTTTTTCGACATGGAAGATTTTACAATGTTGTTAGGGGAAGTGGTGGCAGGTGGACAATAGTTTCTAACTTGTCCCGACCCATTCGTGACCTTCAGTACCACTTTTATGCTGACGATACTGAACTGTATATACACTTCAAGTTAGACATGGGAGCTAAGTCACGCAAACGGTAAGAAGAGTGTGCTGCTGATATCAATCACAGGATGAACAGTAATCATCTGAAATTGAACGCTGACAAGACCGAGGTTATATACATAGGACTGCCTTGCCAGCTCGTCCCTTGAGTTCCAATGTGTTCTATGTGCCTGCTGGCACATAGAACACATTGGAACTCAGGGGACGAAATGTCTAAATTTCGCGCATAGGCCTACTGTTGTTCGCAACCAAGAGTACTAGGTCAAACATGTTATGGAGGTTTGCCGCGCGGCATTTTTTCAACTACGGAATATCAGCAAGGTAGGACCAGTTATCGGCGTGAAAACTGCCGAGCAGTTTCAGCATGTTTTCGTTACGAGTCGCCTTGATTACTGTAAGTCACTGCTGTTTCGGGGTAAAAATATTTACTTGATAAGCTTCAGAATGTCCAAAATTGCGCAGCCATGGTTAACTCCGATTCTTAGGGACCTCCTCTGGCTTGCTGTCCAGCAGAGAATACAATATAAAATTATATTGTCACTTTTAAATGTATAAACAACATTGCACCGTCATACCTGGCGGAGCTAATATCACCTTATGCTCCAAGCCACAACGTACGCTCAGCCGAGTTGAACAATCTGGCCCAGCCACCCTCTAAATTTGTCTCCGCTGAAGAGAGGGCCTTTTTGGTTGCAGTCCCAACACTTTTGAATTCCCCGTCGAGTATTTTAAAATCTGAACTAAACATTAGAGCATTTAAATCGGGATTAAAATCCGATCCACATCGAAAAGCATTTCACATGGAAATGTAATTTTGCACTTTTCTTTAATTGTAAAGCCATTGAGCAACTTTAGATGGATTTTAGGCTTAAACGTTGTTTATTATTTAGGGGATAACCCAAACAATCAAATACAACATAGTTATCACCATTCTAATATAATTGGGCTGAAAACTTAGATAGTATTTTATCTCCCAACTATAAAACAATGCCTTGTTGAAGACAACAATTTGAATCTAAAAATACAGTCTTCGTGACGTCATTTAGGAGTTCGGAGCCAAATCACGAAATATATTTTACGCTGGCACTATACAAATAGTTCCAAACATTTTAGTCATTTTATCAGCAATAACAAAATATATTTATATTTGTACTGACAACATTTATCATGTTTAAATGTTTAGACAATCTGAAAACAAAATACGCCGGCCGGTTTCCTTGTTCAAAGTGTTCACATTGTGATGTTTCAGTCTGAATCGAAAAGCACTCGAGGATTTACCATTCAAGTTCAAACTTTTGGGAGCTTTGATTGGAAGAACTTGGTTGACGGTAATAATTACTTATGTTCACAGAACATTTATTCATTTCAAATTGTTCCTGGGAAGTGATGGCCTGTGGAATTAGGCTACCTGTATTGACATAATTGTTACAGAACGAATAGTTCACCCCTCGTAGTGGTAAACGCGTTGCTGTAGCTGTACATGTTGGTGCCACGAACGCAGGTGACAAATTAGAAAATGAAAGTACCGCTTGCACTTGAAGTCGATGTTATAACATCGCTAGCGAATCGGTCAGAAATATTTGGCCTTGAACAATTCACTTTATTATTGCCAGTTGTCAGAATTTTGGTTTTCTATTTCGCACATAACGTCCAAAAATTCTTCATAGTACGCAAAACTGGTTTATCAATTATAATATCACTGAGTCTGACTGGTTCCACACGGTTACCGTTAAGCCTGTCGGAATCAGTTTTGTCAACTCTCATTTCATCACTCGTCAGTCTCTGCCAAACCTCTTCCGCATTAATATTACACTTTCCAACTTCATCCATATTAATTACAGTTAATTACAAGAAAGATAGAGAACGTTTTTTTTTACAAGTCAACATGTTCAGCGTTTGTTTACCTTGGATAGGGTAGTCAATGACTCCATGTGGAACGAAAATAGAACGCCCACGAATGCATCTTGACTTTTTAGCTCACCTGAGCTCAAGGTGAGCTTTACTAATCGCTTTCCGTCCGTCGTCCGTCCGTCGTTCGTCGTCCGTCGTCGTCTGGCGTCAACTTTACAAAACCAACTTCTCCGAAGAAACCACTCGCCCAATATTTTTCAAATGTTGGGTAAATGTTTATTACCTAATGTCAATTCAGATCTGTTCAAATGAAGTTGCCCTTCCTCCTGGATGGAGCCACGCCCCCAAGGGACACCAAAATCTTTGAAAATCTTCTTCTTATGAACCAGCAGTAGCAGCGACTTGATATTTGGTATGCAGCTTCCTGTTGAGGTGTAAAATCAAATTTGTTCAAGAAAAGTTTGTCAGGCATTATTTGCCTTCGTTATGGGAGGGGCAAAAATTTTGGCCACGCCTAAAATTTCTATTTTCTGAACCGTGAGGTCGATTTGAACCAAATTTGATATGAGATGATAATGGGTCATAAGTAGTTGATTGATGTAAAAAAGAATTTTTAATTGCCCCCTGGGAACCTCGGGAGCTAAAAATAGGAAAAACCTTAAAACTGCCATATCTCCAAAACTACACGGCACAGGGAATTCTTATTTTGCATAAAGCTTACTTTTATCCAGTAGAATAGAATGGTTAAAAAAAATCCCTATCGGTTTGATCACAAGTTACTTTTTTCAGGACTTTCAAAAAGTGCTGAGTCAGCACTTTTTGACACTGTAGGCAATGGGAAAAACATTAAAACATCTTCTTCTCCAGATCCAGCTGGCAGAATCTTTTGGTATTTGGTATGCAACATTGTAGGGTGGATCTGATTCAAGTTTGTTCAAATCGGCCCCCGGGTTCATATTTGTGCTCAGTATAGGAGCCCGATTTCGAACTTAGTGCATTTCAGGCAAATTTCTTAAAAAATCTTCTTCTCCAGATCCAGCTGGCAGAATAATTTGATATTTGGTATGCAACATTGTGGGGTGGATCTTATTCAAGTTTGTTCAAATCGGCTCCCTAGATTCATATTTGGGCTCACTTTAGAAGCTCGAATTCGAACTTAGTGCATTTCAGGCAAATTTCTTCAAAACTCTTCTTCTCCAGATCCAGCAGGCAGAATCTTTTTCATATTTGGTATGCAACATTATGGGAGGGATCTGATTCAAGTTTGTTCAAATCGGCCCTCTGGATTCATATTTGGGCCCACTATAGAAGCCCGAATTCGAACTTAGTGCATTTCAGGCAAATTTCTTAAAAAATCTTCTTCTCCAGATCCAGCAGGCAGAATCTTTTGATATTTGGTATGCAACATAGTGGGGTGGATCTGATTCAAGTTTGTTCAAATCGGCTTCCTAGATTCATATTTGGACTCACTATAGAAGCTCGAATTCGAACTTAGTGCATTTCAGGCAAATTTCTTAAACAATCTTCTTCTCCAGATCCAGCAGGCAGAATCTTTTCATATTTGGTAAGCAACATTGTGGGGTAGATCTGATTCAAGTTTGTTCAAATCGGCCCCCTGGGTTTATATTTGGGCTCAGTATAGGAGCCCAAATTTGAACTTAGTGCATTTCAGGCAAATTTCTTAAAAAATCTTCTTCTCCAGATCCAGCAGGCAGAATCTTTTGATATTTGGTATGCAACATTGTGGGTGGATCTGATGCAAATCTGTTCAAATCGGCTCCCTAGATTCATATTTGGGCTCATTATAGAAGATCGAATTCGAACTTAGTGCATTTCAGGCAAATTTCTTAAAAAATCTTCTCCAGATCCAGCAGGCAGAATCTTTTGATATTTGGTATGCAACATTTTGGGATGGATCTGATTCAAGTTTGTTCAAATCGGCTCCCTAGATTCATATTTGGGCTCACTATAGAAGCTCGAATTCGAACTTAGTGCATTTCAGGCAAATTTCTTTAAAAATCTTCTTCTCCAGATCCAGCAGGCAGAATCTTTTCATATTTGGTAAGCAAGATTGTGGGGTAGATCTGATTCAAGTTTGTTCAAAATCGCCCCCTGGGTTTATATTTGGGCTCAGTATAGGAGCCCAAATTTGAACTTAGTGCATTTCAGGCAAATTTCTTAAAAAATATTCTTCTCCAGATCCAGCAGGCAGAATCTTTTGATATTTGGTATGCAACATTGTGGGATGGATCTGATTCAAGTTTGTTCAAATCGGCTTCCTAGATTCATATTTGGGCTCACTATAGAAGCTCGAATTCGAACTTAGTGCATTTCAGGCAAATTTCTTTAAAAATCTTCTTCTCCAGATCCAGCAGGCAGAATCTTTTGATATTTGGTATGCAACATTGTGGGATGGATCTGATTCAAGTTTGTTCAAATCGGCTTCCTAGATTCATATTTGGGCTCACTATAGAAGCTCGAATTCGAACTTAGTGCATTTCAGGCAAATTTCTTTAAAAATCTTCTTCTCCAAATCCAGCAGGCAGAATCTTTTGATATTTGGTATGCAACATTGTGTGGTGGATCTGATTCAAGTTTTTTTCAAATCGGCCCCTGGGTTTATATTTGGGCTCAGTATAGGAGCTCAAATTTGAACTTAGTACATTTCAGGCAAATTTCTTTGAAAATCTTCTTCTCAAGATCCAGCAGGCAGAATCTTTTGATACTGGGTATGCACCATGCTTAGGGGGTGAGATTCAAATTTGTTCAAGCCAAGTCCCTGGGTTCATATTTGGGCTCAATGTTATAGCCCGAATTGTAACTTAGTTCAAAATGAGGAATTTTCTTTTAAAACCTTCTTCAGATCCAGCAGTCGGAATGTTTCGATATTTGGTATGCAGCATCCTTAGAGGGTGAGATTTAAGCTTGTTCAGGTCATGTCCCTAGGTCCATATTTGGACTCACTGTGGGAGCCCGAATGATAACTAGTTCAAAATGAGGAATTTTCTTTAAAAATCTTCTTCAGATCCATCAGTCGGAATGTTTTGATATTTGGTGTGCAGCATCCTTAAGGGGGTGAGATTCAAGTTTGTTAAAGCCAAGTCCTTGGGTTCATATATGGGCTCCCTGTGGGAATCTTTGGATATTTGGTATAAGCTTTTTTTAGGAGGAGCAGATGCAACTTGTTAAAATCAATTCTCTGGGTTGATATTTAGGCTACCATGTCAGGTGAGCGCCCTCAGGCCCCTTGGGGCCTCTTGTCTGAAGTAGTTTTCGATAACACAAAATTTCAAACAGGTTACGCCGATTTTACTGTCGCAAATTGTATTAATTTACCAATCAGATTTCGAGATTTATAGTAATTGTATTAGAATATGAGTATTATTAGTTGAAGTTATCTTTCTGCTTTTGTATCACAGTACTGGAGGTTACCTTGGTCCAAAAACGCAAATGTGTTCACTCGTCTATCCGCAGTATGCATATTTTCAGCTATTTTGAAAATCGAATATTTATTCATTCTTGGAATTCACTAAAAAAAGCCTGTCCACAATCCATTCCAAACAGTGATCATAAGCTGCGTTTAAATGCTTTTTGAAAATATTACTGGCTGGTTTTGTCCATCATGTCGAGTAAAGAGTTTAAGATTTACTCCTTGGCTGTACACTGCAGTGTCGGTTACTCACTTAATGATTCTTTTTATAACCAATGCACAGATTTATTTATTTATTTATTTATTTATTTATTTATTGGGGTTTAACGACACTTTTGACTGCCAGGGTCACCTCGTGTCGGACAGTTTTACGGTTGGTGGAAGCCAGAATACCCGGAGACAACCATCGAAAACGGCGAGCAATTGTCAGACCCCCCCCCCCCCCCCCTCCAACGTACAACGTACTAACTCCACACAAGCAGGACTTGCATTGGTTGAAGGCAAGTGCACCATCGATGTGCAGTACGCCTTAGTGTACAGCGCCACCGTGCCCTCACGTCGGGATTAAGTGTCTTGCTCAAGGACACAGCGCATTTGCCGTATTCGAATCGATGCCCTCTCGACTTGCAGCCTGCAATTTTACCTACTGAGCCACTGCTCTCTCCCATAGGGTTAGTCACACTTTCTGGTTATAAATGGTTGGCAACTGCCATATCACACTCTACATGAAAATGTATACACTCTAAGGTTAATCGCATTATAAAGATGATTTTTTTAGAAACACAACGAAAAGTATGACTAGTATTGAGCATTGCACAGAATTAGTTGGTAAGCTAACATACACTGACTCACAAAAGGCATTGCAGAGGATTAGTCAATAGGCTGCCATATCACACACTACACGAACATAATACACTCTAAAATCAGTTGGGTTAAAAATCAACCCAAATCGACTGGGTTGAGTGAATATGAACCCAATTGGGTTCATATTCACTCAACCCAGTCGATTTGGGTTAATTTTTAACCCAACTGATTTTAGAGTGTACTTAACTAAAGCTGGAAATATGCAAGGGTTAGGGGGTTACTTATTACATGCAGGATTCAAGAAACTAATGGAAACACTTATACTGGATTGAGGAAATTTTCTTATAGTGAATTCCAAAAACGAAAACATATTCTACTTTTAATTTATTTATTTATTTATTGTTGTCTAAGGTCACATACTTATGCACGGTGGCTAATCGTGACTGTGACAGTTTTACGCAGTACCCGGAGAGAACCACCGAGCATCGACAAGCAACTGTCAGCTCCTCGACATTCTACTTTTAATTAATAGCCTTTTTAAAGCTTCTACTATCTTTTTTTCTTGTGTAAAGCAACGTGTGTTGCCAGTAGCGAAGATTTGTCCAGTAGGTGCATCTGAGAGTGAGTTTGATGAGTGGTGAGAACGATAGAACACAAGATTTGGCAGGTTATTGCTAACTTCTGTTGGACTCCTCCACTCCACCTCCTTCCCCTCCGCCCTCCAATAGTAAGTATCGGTATCTCCTCTTAATTCTTGGATTTTTAAATTGATCTCTAAGGAACATAATCTACTTCACTCTGTCGATTGGCAATTAGCTATCTCTTGAAAGTGTGGGCTATCCCATTGAGCGTAAAAATATGTGACAGAACTATGTTTCCAACAAAATATCAGAGGGGAAAGTACCCGTCCTTCTGCTATCTGTGTTTTTATCTCTCATTATTTTTCAGATACAAGGATGTTTAATACTGGCGTCGTTAACACAAGTTGTCCTGGGGTTTACAGGATTGATTGGGTTCGTCATGAATTTCATCGGACCACTTACGATCTCCCCAACTATATCTCTTATCGGCTTGTCACTGACTTCCGTTGCATCGGATTTCAATGAGAAACACTGGGGCATAGCAGCAATGTGAGTAACATATGTGTATTATTACAAATTCTGTCAATAATGTCTAAATTAAGGATTCAGCAAACATTCTAATTATTGATTGTCCTGAGAGAAGCTCAATGTGGACTTCAGGCACTTACTCACAAAAAGAGGGGCGAGCGCTTGGAGTATTGTGGTAAAGTAACAGATTTGTATTCTCGTTCATTCCTGTTGCAATTTCGACACAAAAATAAATGCATGCGGATGAATGCATGGGGGAAGTGGCCAAATATCGCAGACATACTGCTAGATGTACTCCGGAGCTAAAAGTCTTTCTGTAGTTGGTGTCCTTTTTGATATTCTTGATTTCAACTTTAGGTGCAGAAACTCAAAATCATCTGCGCTCACTCTAAACAATCTTCTAAACCGATCCGGGTGCTGCCTCAGTTCTTGGACGAATCCGTGATACAGTCCTTTGATTGGGCGTAGCTTGCACAAAGGGTGTAACCAGAACTGCCGCCCACTCTGGAGCCTTTTCTTAGCGAGCATAAGCAACCATGCCGCATCGAACATTCGTTTAGCTTTGTGACGAGAGCCATGTCGATGCTGAACCATCATGCACGATGTGTCCCTGTAAACAATGGGACTGCAATCACGCGTTTAGTATGATTTGGTCGTTCTCGATGTGTGTTGAAAAGTCGCAAATCGAATAATATCGATACAGACAAATCGGACCGAAAAATCGGTGATAGCGGAAGTGGTGTAATTCGATACAAACTCCACAATCTTGATGAAAATTCAAAACTCAGATTTCTTATAAATGTAATTATGTATAATGATCTAGTGATCGGGACGCGGATGCTTCCCATCTTATGTGCTATACTCAATGTTGGTCAAACTGGGCTCCGACTTGGGCCAACAACCCAGCTGTGGGCGACAAAGACCTCAATTTGTAAGGTCGAAACTCCGCAACTACACCAATCCCTTCGATACAATAGGGGATCAGGAAAAGAAACATCCTGAATCCTTTTCCAGTCTATACACGTAAGGTATAAGGCAAGCTTAGACCATCAGTCTAATTCAGTTAGAAATTCAATGCAGTGATGACTTGGAACTAATCTAGCCCTTAAATAGTCCATCGCTTATATCCTTATTTACTCGTCTGTAACATTTCAGATGGTCGGGAAACCGACGAACCTATAGTTCGCTGAAACCGACGAACTTATAGTTCGCTTTTCCGACCAATTAATATATTCCAGACGAGTAAATCTACAATATATCATAAATATTCATTTTCTTTGAATGAATGCTAGAAATGTTGCTCAGTCGAGACCTGATTTTACGGAATTGTTAATGATATTGCCATTATTAAAAGGATTTACTACAGCCGCGGCTTTTCGATTTTTCTGCATATTTACACAAATTGAGTTAATATATTGATGGTTTCAAGGTACTTTAAATACATATTGATTAGAATATATATATATATATACCTGGTACACGAAAGAATATCTGTATATCTATGTTAGTGAATGAGCATCAGATTACATCAACGGCTTACTTGTGCGCCGAAACTCCACAAAAAGGGAGTAAACCAACAGCTTATAACAACGTCATATTCCTTACAGAATTAGACTGGCGGCCCGAGAGCTTGAGTTGGCATGTAAGTTTTCTTGGCGGGTGCCCCTCGGAGCCTTGTCTGAGGGCAGAGGTATTTGATGAGAGCTTTACTCGGAACTTACATTACTCTAACTACTAAATATATTCTCGTAAGAATGTACATTATTATTTAACCCTTTACCTAACGTAACGGCCAAAACCGGCCAGCGCTATTCTCAAAAATCGCCAATTAATTTTCATTATTTTTTTCATTTTTTGTCTCAAAAACATAGGTTATGACCCCTCGTTGGAACGAGCTCGTCGAGCTCGTTCCAACGAGGGGTCATAACCTATGTTTTTGAGACAAAAAATGAAAAAAATTAGTTATTCAAGAATTATTTTTGCAAGTGTCGTCTGCTTGTCATGTTAGGTAAAGGGTTAAGACATTCACAAGAGTGAATAGATATCGGGAACTCAAAAATTCAAGCGGAAAAATTATTGTGGGAGTACCCCCCCCCCCCCTCACCCCCACGACCCAACATACAAACACAAATACACCTTAAGTCTTTATTAATTCCCCCCGACTATGCATTATAATCGTCTGCCAGAAAATAGAATACTGTCGCACTATTTTATTGTACATTATTGGGAGTATTTCTTCTACTCCAGTCATTTTCAAATCCGAAGACTAACCTCCAGGTTGAAAGATGCTTGAAATATTTATTTAACGCCACATCAGCATCTAAAGCTATAGCGTGGCGAGTGGGTCAAGAGGAACGAATAGTTGGAACCAGACGATGGTGGAATTCATTAGAAAAACTAATATGGTGCAAGACTACCTCTATAGTGACACATTTGCATACTATCGGATTGTACAACATGAAGCATGTCTTATTGAAAATTGGAGATTGGAGCACGTCCCCCTTTCGGTTCCACTGGCTCTGCGTATGGTATCCTTGTGTGGGCTTTTCCTCTAACATTGGTGCATCGATTTTGATGAAGCATCTGAAATGCAATTACTGTCAAGTGGGAGTCCAACCATTTGGGCACGTGACAACCATTACTTATTCCCAGTTCCTTATTCGACATTCGTCATCAACCGATGAAATCGGTTGATAACGAATGTCGAATAAGGAACTTCGAATAAGTAACGGTTGTCACGTCCGTCAAACATTTCAGGTTGTGACAATTCTGTAAATGATAATATTCGAGACTCAGGGTATTCAGCCAGACAACAGGGAGCTTTCGAGCAATGAACGGCGACTGATAACACTTATGAATGGGGTAGTACATCACTGCAATTTGTGTTCTTCCTACCTGTCATCATTTTCCCTCATCGGTAGTTACGATTACAGGTTCTCATCAAAACTCGCGGATATATGATAGAGCAAAAAAGTTTGACAGCGTTTCTCATCCCCTTAATGTGGGAGTTCACTCTCAGATTGTGTCCTTAAACTGGTATGTCCTTAAAGCTTGTGGTACGAAGTTTGAACGGTACAATTTCTCACAAACGGCCTCGTAGCCGTTAAATCGGCGAAAAGGTTTTTCAACATTCCGACGAATTTACGACTGCTCGTCGATGGTGCACTTGTTTTCACCCAAAGCTAATTCTGTTTGTGGGGATTTAGTGCGTTTGGGAATCTGACAGTTGCTCGCCGTTGCTCAGGGGTTCTATTCGGGTAATCCGGGCCGATTTTTTTTTATGTATGGTGTCATAAAAGACTCGCCCGAACAAGTAAATCTTTCATAAATGCGGAATATATTAGAATGAAATCAAAGTAGTTTTGGAAGCGGAACCTCCGTGAACTCCCCATCTAACATCAGGTCTCAATACATGGGACCTGATTTTACAGGAAGAGTGAAAGGGGAGACGCTCGGGAGAGTTTTGAGAACATCTCGACGATTCGTAAATTTGCACGACTTAAATCGAATCATCGGGACGATTTCATATCGAATCGCATGTCGAAGGGGCCTCACGACCTACTTCGGTTAACGTGTGTCTCGTAAGTTTTTGTGTACGGGTAGAAAAACCAGAATCTTCAAGTTATTTCAGAAACTAGCGTTGCGTGATAGGAAAACGTATTGCAAGATGTGTTTGTGCAGAAACTGTCGCAAAGATATGTTTCCATTGACATTTCAGAATTTGAACAGTATTGCAAATTGTTTACGTTAAAAGATCTACGCCACAGACCACCAATTGCCCTAGTTGAACGTGTCTTTGGGGCAACAGCCACTGCTGTCCCATGGCTTTTTGAAGAGTGGGAAGTTAAAATAGGGAAAAAACAGCCTAGACTACACAGTGCGTGTTGATAAAGTCTAGTTGTGGAAAGCAATTTATCTGATAACCATAGAGTATAACACCCGTTGTATATACTTGAAGTATATACAACGGGTGTTGTATATAATTATAATTTATGCGAACGACCTCTGACCTCTTTCAATTCCATTTTCATTCATTCATTCATGAAACATCGTTATATCACAGGGCAGGTTTTAATTGTACGCTTATTGCACTTTGTCAAAATCCTCTGATGGTGTCATTTCTTATTTATTTTGCTTCAATAAAGGCAACCTAAAATTTTGCTTCAAAACATTGTAGAAATTACTTGAATGTTAATAGTAATTAGTATGCGGCGACTGCGAACTATTTATAGTCACGGCCTCGATCAAAAGTACTCGCGGAACTGCGCTAATTAAAAGTTCGTCTGCTCTACCTGAAAAAAAAACACTTCGTAAAAATTGTAAACAAACGCAAAATTATTTGTTATATTGGGACTACAGCATAAAACACGGAAGAAAACTGGAACTATGTCAAAAAAAGAATAACTCTACTGAAACACCGTTTTGTTACTGTTAATAAAATAGTTGAAATTTATTTTGTTCCAGCGCAGTTACATGACGCAAGAAGTGCAATCGCACTTTACAATCGCCGTCATCGATTTTGTAATGTAAGCGACACAACTTTATGCGTCTTGTCCTATTTCTTTTGTCTCGTAGACTGGTTTTCTTTGGAGGCTCGTGGGAAGCATATATAAGTCGGGTAGACGCACGAGACGGGTGTCTGTTTGTTATCAGATAAAAACAATAAACATATAGTGTGTTTTTATATCTGTGTTATACAACTCGTTGAAATATGGTTTATTTTTTCTCGGCGAAGCCTCGAAAAAATAAACCATATTTCAACTCGTTGTATAACACAGATATAAAAACACACTATATGTTTATTGTCTATGTATTCTGATGGAACCTGTAAAACAGCACAATGCATGTCAAAAACCATCCTTTGCAAATTATTATGTGTCTTTTGTTTTCTTCTAATTTACAGGTGTTCCATACTGGTGCTACTGCTTTCCTTGTACGTAAACAAACTTAAATTACCATTTCCTGGATATTCCAGAGGAAGAGGATGTCACATTGTTTGGTATCCATTATTACAATTGTTGCCGGTAGGTTGTCTGATATTCGCAGGAAAAAAAATTGAGCCTTTGATGTTTTTTCTGAGAACAAGTTTTCAAAATATTCACAGGATCAAGGGCGCTGGAAAATAGATTTCTTAGGTCAAGCTCTCAAGTCACAAGTTAAATTCTGTAAGGAAATCGACCCTGTGATGGCTTGGAACTACTAGTCTACTCGTTAAATAGTCCATCGCCCATTTTAGATTCAAATGTCTGGAATATTTCAGTTGGTTAGAAAAGCGAACCTAAGTTCGCTTTTCTGACCGACTGAAATATTCAGGACGATTGAATCTTAAAATACAAAAAGCGTTCATTTTCGTCGAATCAACGCAAGAAATGTTTCTCAATGGAGTCTTGATTTGACCAAATCTTTAATGACTTTACAAATACTATGAGACTGGTTTGCTTACTAACTAATTATGATTGACGGCTCACCACATCTGTAGTTTTATGATTACGTCGCGTACTTTCGATGATTGTGTTAACATCCTGGTTTTTTCAAGGCGAATAAAATACTTATTAATTGGAAAATCCTTAAATGAAGCACGAATGAATATATATACGTCCCAGAGCAAAGGGACACAGAATTACACAAACGGTACTCTGCGAGCAAACTCCACCACGAAAAATAAATAAACATCTAGCCCATAACAGCGTGGGATTCTTTACTGAATTAGAGTGGTGGCCTTGCCGATAGGTGTTGGACAAATATTCTTGAAATGTGTATTTTGTAGGTAATTTCGTTGTATACGTGATTTGGTATTCCTGATCTGTTTCTGGGGGGGGGGGGGTGTGGGAGGGCTATCTGAAACACGTTTAACACACATTACAGGTTGACGAAGTATAGTTCTACCCAAATAATTTCTAGACACTAATTTCAGGGAAGAATGTGTTTATCCCGATGACTCTAAATCTACTTTTTTAAAAGCACGAGCAAAATTTTGCCCGCAGGACCACCAGGTTTAGCTGGGAGGTTCATCAGCGGAAACTTTGCGTGTGCTTTTTTAACATAATCTACTGTTTGTTCGATACAGTGTTTACGTTGGTCAGAAATTAACAGTATTTGTATTAAATATAGGGAACAACAACAACAGCCGTGTGTTATCGTGAAACTCTTTTTCAAAGAGTTTTTTTCGGTTTTCTTAAGGAAACATGTTCCTGGCCCAAAGTAACCCATTCACAACTAATGTTGCCGGCTCAAATTCGATTTGTTTGTATAATGATTAATATTCCTTCGTGGTATCCAGAAAGAGGGAATACAGAGCTTTGTCACTACCTAAAGCATCCCACGAAATGTCCGCCGTACTCCCAATACATATATGTCACAACTTGCTCGTCAAGCACTGTAAGATGATTCAGCTCAAATTAATTAGTTTTGAGTAGCACATTTAGAAAAATGAATAACAAGCTGTTGCCTGATATCGGATATCTGATTTGAGAACCGAAGAGACTGCAGATTGCACTTGGCTCAAGGGTTCTGTTTTCTACTTCTTTGCTGTCTTTGCTTCTTCCATTGTTTATCCTAGTACATCTGAGTGTCCGGGAATGGTCAAGATGCCTACCTGACCTTGATGGTTAGCTGAGCACCTCTATTGACATGAACCCTCCAGCCCAAACAGGTACGTGTAGTTGCGTTAACAATAGTTAAAGTAACTCTGGTGTCATCTGGAATTAGGGTGAACTAAAAGTGGTATTTGAGTGCATCCACACTGTCTTACTTCTGAGAACCAACTGCGAATCTATAATCCAAATGACACTTAATTGTTAAAGCCTTACCTCCATTTCCCCGCGCCTTTGTTCACCACTTATTCGCTGCGCAGATAAGCCTTACCTCCATTTCCCCGCGCCTTTGTTCAGTTATTCGCTGCGCAGATAACGACGAAGGTATCAACAAAATCAAAATATTTCTTTGTTTTTCATTAAAGTACACTCATTACTTGGACAGTCGACAAAATCTAGTGAGGCGCTTTCTCTCCTTGATCGGTGGTTACCGTGGTTATAGAAGAAAAGAGGCTAAGACCGCTAAGCTATCATCGACATTTTGACTGTTAAGGCAAGACTGACCAGAAGGTGTTTTTAAAACAATTTTACGTACAGCTGTTTTCAGTCACAAGCTCGAATTACAGATAATGTCGAAAACAACAAACCATATTCGCTCCTTACGTAGTATAGTTGGCACTGTATTTAGGATTCTCCAAAATGAAAGAAATCCAGATTTCCCGTACAACTGGATTGATGATAGTTCACATACACTTATACGCGCAGCACATTGTGAAACACCGACATCGAAGCAAGGATACATCGATCAGACTGGCATCTAACCGCGGCTCTAGGGCTTGAGGGCGTTGCGACATCGATAAGAAACTTCCCCTTGCAGACGATACAAACCATTTTTTATTTAGGCGAAACAAATGGCGTGTTCTCCGTTACCCTACCTCAAGGGCGCCGGACGCATCTAAGGGCAAGTGGGCAGGGGTATCAAAAAGGTCACTCGACGATAGATATGAGTTAAGACCTGGAGTTTAAAACGTATCAAAATTTGCATTATGACACTGAATTGTATTAACATTAAATATATATCGTCCCTTGAGAGGAACAAGGTGCTAAATGCTTTAGCACCTTGTTCCTCTCAAGGGACGATATAAAACTCCGCCAATTGTGTAGCTTCGTTGTTTTGTGATAATCAAACAAACTCCCTTTATTATACCCGATACCCCTCGATCGTCTTCCTACAATTAAAATACATTATAAACGAATACTCAGGAGTTTCTCACGTACAGATCTCGGAATGTAAAGTCTTTAATATTTGTGCACTTCGAAAACGGACACGAGCAGCCGCCCCCTCCCACCCCCACCCCTCGGTCCCATGGAAAATCCCACAACCTGACGCCCTTGCCTTATCTACTCTATTTTCAGGAACCGACTCTCTTTTTTATTGGGGTCTCAGTTGAGAGAGTTTTTCATCAGGTGCCGGCGTTGGTGTTTAGTATAATGTTATGCCTTCATAACAATTTCATTTTGCATACAAGAACACAGAATTTTTGTTCTCTGGGGCATACAATCTTCCCAGAACACAAATTTGTGCTGGAAATTGGTTTAAAATTGTAACAAAAATTCACCGGGCCGACACTATTCTATTCGGGTATGTGAACTGAGACCCCTATTTCTGGCCTTATTTTCTGTACACATGCGATGGCTATCTGCCACATTCTCTTAGTCAGAGGCGATGGTAGCTCTGAAAGCAGAGCTGCACAAATTTCGAACGCGCAGGAGACCTAGTATGGTTCGGTCAAGTGGGGGAATAATTGACATTTGGATCCACAGAAATGCCATTTCTTGTATTCTCGTGTCTCGATTAGTGCGATGAAAGTTTTAAGACGTTTGAGTAGAAAGAGGCACCAATAAATATATACAACTTTCGAAAGGGCTCTATTCCATGGTCTGGTCATAGTTTGGTCTATATTTCTTCTACTTTAGCCATCTTCCAGGATAACTGAAGTGGAAGAGATAGACCGAATCGGTCGAGAGTGGAATTCTTTTACCCAATGTTTTTTTTTTTTTTAAATCTACTTGCGTTTGCGAATGAAATCTTACAGGAGTGCACACATATTGACACATTTGCATGCTCTCATGTTTCAATGCGTTGTGTATTCGTGTGGTACGTCTGTGGGAAAAGTGGAGAGACACGTGTTCCACTGGTTCAGCTGCCTCTGCTGTTATGTGTGAACTGAACGCAACACAGGAAACGAATAGAGTACTCCAGACAATACACTTTGCCAGCATGTTGATGACGTACCCCCCCCCCCCCCCCTCCCACGTAACTGTGATTTACGAAATAATAACACATGTGAAGCGAGATGAGGAGACAAAGATGACGGTTACCTTCAATCGCTTCATATTTCACTAATTTCTAGAATATATCTCAGCTTTGAAAACTCCTACATGTAAATGACTGGTATTCAAGTTGGCAATACCTTATTTATATCAATGTATTTAGAATTTTAGCCTTTCATAATGGAACTTCATAGCTTCTCTTTGCAAAGCAACGAAAAAACGCAACTTGAATCAGACTATATGAAGTCACATTTCAATGTGTTCTTTACCATAAGTTTTCAACTCAGATTTACCATATTATTAACCCTTTCAACACTGGCGCCCTGGGAGGTATCAGTTCACTCAATACTGTCAGCGTCGAAATGGGCGAAACCATCCTGGTTTGTTGGGAGGTTCAGTGAGTTGCGTTCTGTCGAGCTGTTGGATTAAATTATTACCGAGCCTCGCTTCGGATTCCTTGCTCTTTTATCCTCAGCTCGTCCACCACCAATTTTCTCTCCACGCAAAAAATTTATGCACATCAGTTTGAAAAGGGTTAATATTACAATTAATACTTACTATAAAAAAGGCAATTTTTAACAAAAATGGCCAAATGTGTAACATACTAATATAGATTTATTTAACTTGGAAGTCGAGTTCACGTCTGTCATTTTCTGACAAAGATTGTACCCAGCTAATATTCCACGTGTAATTCGTGTTGTGCGCAATGGTCGCGTGAGTGATCCCCTCTATCCTTTTATAGAATTCCTGATGTTAAACCGACCAACTGTTCATTTCTGACATGGGTTCATCAAATCAGCCCAATGTGTTAATTCTTGTGATATTTTATGTTTTATAATACATGAAGAATCAGGAAGGCAAATATAATAATTACCTAAATATACAGAACTTTTATTGTGCGTGGCCATTTTTCGAGGTCTGACACCTACACGCAACTTGAGGAAAGCCGGCAAAACACAACTAAACTGAAATATCGGAAATTTACAGAATGTAGCCTTCCCAGAGTAGTGAGAGTACCCAAACACTGCCATTGGCAGTGTCTGGGTACTCTCACTACTCTGGGATGGCTACATTCTGTGAATTTCTGCAACAAGAGAGTATTTAATAAAAAACGAAAAACCTTAGATTACGGGGATGTCGACGGTTTCGGTTTCGGTTTTAAAAAAAAAAAACTAAAAAACCTCGGTTCGGTTTCGGTTAACCTACAGCTCTAATTAAAATAAGGGAAGCGCACAATTAATCGTTCCTCCACTGTCACCCAGCTGTGTCGATTTAACATTTTATTTACAAACGGAGAGAACATATACTGAACACATTAAATAGAGACAAAAGTTAGTCACGTTATGTCCGCGATTTACCAGAAAGGGTTCCAATGTAAAACATATCGTAAGTCAGTTTAACTCTCCACCATTGTGGCTGCGTACAAATCGTGTTCTGTTTTAGTGCTATGAATGTTGGAACCAAACTTACATTTGCCGCAATCGTGAAATTATTTCTCATATTTCCCGAAGGGTAATATAATTTTCAATCTTATGAGGACGTAACCTTTATGATGGTTATGTCGCGAAAATGTTCTGCACATGTATCTTATAAAAATACAATGAAATGGAAACATAAGAGATACACTATCAATAGTTAGAGAAGCAGATGTTTAGGCTGTACAAATCAGAACAAATCATTGCAACCATACCCATTTGTCTATGTTTCACGATGTGTCATGGCACAGCATAACATCAGCTTAACTATTTTCCTAACGTAACGTCCCGATTGTACTTGCATTTCGTCTGGATCTCAACATTCAGAGACTCAACAATGTTGAGACAGTGCCTTATTGATTAGACCATGCAGTTTCTATAATTTTTGCAATGCAATTTCTGTAATGCAATTTCTGTAATTCTTTGCACCCCTTACCTTGCGTAAATTCGCAGTTCGGACTGTATTCCATTTCTTGATCCTGCCTCCAGAACAGGGCTAATGGACCCGCACTGAAGTGACATGGGGATATAATATTTTTCTTGCGACAGGGGATGAAAGCTAAGGGACTGAAAACCCCAAAATCGAAATACTTGTTGAGAGCAATTCTTGTGAATATGGTGTTTGCGCTAGGTGAGGGATTAAATAATTAAGTAGTACAAGTGGTTCCCTGCGAATTTAGCAAGGATGCAAATTGTTTGCAATTTTGATGTCAAGATTAATTCAAAGTTTTAATATGAGAGTGGCAAGACCACACCCCTCAGGGCTATGCTTTTTTCCGTGCAGCGTACCTTTACTTTGTACATTTCCGTAAATTGTTCATTATATTCCATGTGAATGTATACTGCAAATAAAATTTCATTTCAGCGGCATAGCCACAGCCGGAGGCCAAGTTGTACGGATTTGTTAAAATTGATGCTGGTCTTTCGAACAGTTTCAGTACAACATTAATAATTCTGTCTTCTGAGGGTGTTGATTTATTGTTGCATGTTTTCAGTTGCTGCTGAACGTCCACTTGCCGTGAGGTCTTGCAGTAAGTCGTGGTCGTCAGCGTCTTCTGCTGTAAAAAAGTTTGTGTAGTCTCTGATGAAGGTTACTACTGTGTTCTTTAAAGTATCGTCAAAGAGGTTCAGAATGTGGACTTTTGGAGGATGCCGACAGATTTCCGTGCTTTTTTCTGTCGCTTTCGGTCATGGGTTCGTCAGGCTTGAGTATTGATTGCTCATATTTTCTTGTGTCCTTAAGTGAGGTGTCTGCTAATATTGTGAATGTTTCAGCTCACCGAGTGCTTTTGTGATATTGTATTGGGTGTTTTTTCTTGTCTGGTGGTTCTTTGACTTGTTGTTTTTGGTATTATATGGCCATTCACATTGTTCTTGCTCTGGGTATTTTTGGTGGATTCGTCTGATTTTTTCTTTTCAGTCTGATGAATTGCAGGGTGTTGGCGGATTCACGCCAGGCTCGGTTTTTTCCCCCCGACATTTTTGTCGGAGGACTGTTGTAATCAGTTGCGTCAGTCCGTCCGTCCGTCCGTGCGGAGTGATAACTAAAGTTTGGGTCATCGAATCAAAAACAAAATTTTACCCCAATGATTAGGTGAATTTCGAATATCGGCTGGATCCGATAATTTTATTTGGAGTTATGCCCCCTTTTCGACGCTTTTCCCAACTTTGGAAATTTGTTGTCCGGATGATAACTTCAGTTTGAGGTATTGAATCAACACCAAGGTTTGCACATATGTTTGTCTCATGAACACGCAGGTCAAGTTCAAATTTGGGTTCGGTCGGACCAAGCTGGGCTGAGTTATTACCCTTTTTTCCATTTTTTTGACGCCTGGCTGTGGCCTTGTTTTTTGTTGTTGTTGTTGTTTTTGGAAAGCAGGCTGCGTCTGGGGCTGATTGGATGCCGTTTCGGAGTGTCTCAATCTGATCGTGTATGTCGCATTTAGTCAAACAGTAGGGCTACATAAGACATGTTTGTTCTGAGGAGTTTCTTGGTTGGGTAGATAGAACAGAAACTTGTTGGTTACTTTATGATATTTCGGCGTTATTTGCAACTAATGCTTACCAAAAAAAAATAATGGAAGGTCGTATGTATAATCGCAACCACCAATTAAGTTTTAACAAAAATAAATACTATGTTTCAAAAGCGATGATTTTAAAACCACTGTTAACGTACTGTAATTCTGACGATGCTATTGTTTTCATTATAAAGGTATTGATTGCAATAGGACTTACATGGGCTTTCAGTTATGTTTTAACTATAGAGAACGTTTTTCCAACAAACAGCACGAAGATCGGATACGAAGCGAGGACTGATATCAGGTTGCAGACAGTTGATCAAGCACCATGGCTGTATTTTCCTTACCCCATGTAAGTAGAATCACAAAACCGAATGTATAGGTTGCCTCGTGTTACAGTAGTGAGGGAATATTGCCACAGCCAGGGTCCGGGGAGACGCAATTCGGGTATCAAGATTAATTCTATGACGGGCCTCCCTTTCGAAGGTGTTGGGGATACTGATGCAGATGACGAAGTTCTTGAAGTGAAGAATTCTTGAAGTCATAACACCAGGTCTGGTGCTTATGTATATAGATAACAGTCTATTAACCCTTTATCCACCGTAGCGGGAGAAACCGACAGACGCTATTCACAAAAATTGCCATTTGATTTTCTTTTTTTCTGCCCTCTAAAAACATAGCAAATGGCACCTTATTGGAACGAGCTTCTTGAGCTCGTTCCAATGAGGGGTCATAAGCTATGTTTTTTGACCCAAAAAAATGAAAACAATATATATTCAATAATTTGGTTTGCAAGTGTCGTCTACTTTTCATGTTAAGTAAAGGGTTAACAGATTGAGAATCTCTACGGGAATCTCCCATTCCTTTTTTACATGAGTGGCAACTAGTATTTCAATACGACCGCTAGCTTATACTTCTGATTCTCATTGGGGGGACCCGGGGGGGCGGGGGGGTAGCCCAGGCTTGGGAGCAGTCAGATCTTTGGGTGTCCCATGCCTGATCCAAGAATCCTGGACTCCTGGGCCAACCCCGATCCTCCAAAGTTTCGGGCTCCGGGGGGGGGGGGGGGGGAGTATTTCTCAGGCCACCCATCCACTCCCCGGCCCTGACCACAGCAGAGGTAAGTCAAAACATGTACGACATGGAAAAAATTGCAAATTCATAACGACTTTTTTCTGCGTTTTAGATTTGTGTAACTCCTTGAACCATGATAGCATCTTCCATATCCGTTCAATGGCACCAGCTGGATGAGTCCATTTTCGATATTTTGCGGGTAGACTGGAATTGGCGTGGGTGGTGGCATGGGTGCAGATGCTACGTATGTTATTATAGCGGGAATTACAATCAGTTTTTATTTTCAGCATTATTTTTGTACAATTTCCATATGAAACTATACGTTTTGTGAGACGACATAGATGAATAATACCAGGCTATATTCATGTGAAAAAGATTCCGTTGGAAATAAATCGGGCAGCCGATTTCGAATCGAAACGACTCACACCTTAACCCTTTACCTAACGTAACGGCCAAAACCGGCAAGCGCTACTCTCAAAAATCTCCAATTAATTTTCATTATTATTTTCATTTTTTGTCTCAAAAACATAGGTTATGACCCCTCGTTGGAACGAGCCTCGTCGAGCTCGTTCCAACGAGGGGTCATAACCTATGTTTTTGAGACAAAAAATGAAAAAAAATTAGTTATTCAAGAATTATTTTTGCAAGTGTCGTCTGCTTTTTCATGTTAGGTAAAGGGTTAAGATTCGAAATCGAATCGAATCTCGAAGCTTCACATAGCCCTATTAGTTATTGGAGAAATAAATTGCAAGTTTTGTCTGCTCGTGTCATAGGCTTGTTTTGAAGTGAAATTCAAAACAACAAAATTCCAAGGCGTCTTTCAAAAATTATTATGAAAACCCAGGTGCTAATTATTTTGGTGATTAGGCAGTAATTTCAGTGTTTTATATTGTGTATATTATAATGTATATAAGCTGGTACTCAGCAATAATTCCTTCTATAATAGTACAAGCTGCTTGATAACAAGTCCTGTTCTCCAAAAGGGTTTAATTATTGATTAGGATTTATGTTAATGAGTAACCGTTGTTATGAGTAATTGTTTTTACTATAAAATGTATGTATTTCCTGAATTCGACAGTCCATCATGCATAAAACAGGTCATTCGCACCTTGGACTCTGAGGTGCTAAACTACTGAACAATGGAGCTCCCACTTGTTATTCAAGAAACACTTGTCAGAGGGAAGGCTACCTTTGCTACCACCTGGAGTATCCAGGTGCTCAAAGGTAAAATTCACCTGACAGTGGATTTTGATAAACCGAACCGACGTCCTTGGAGAGGTGTAGTACCTTTCGTGGGGGGACCCCCCCCCCCCCCCCCCCCACCCGCACTGGTCACCCTCCAAGTGACTCGGACTTGCAAAAGGGACGATGACAAGCGCCGAACACAGCCAAATGACAGCCAAAAGAAGAAAAGGTAAAGAAAGAAGGGACCTTCCGCCAGACGACGCGATGCCCGCCGACTGACGGAGGGACCCTTGTTCGCCGGGTGACAGCCCTATCTCCAGCCTATCACACTCTTCCTCGGAAGAGGAGATGGAGGAGGAAGGTCTGTCTCTGGAGCAGGATGTTGAGTCGGACGTCCGCACATGTCGCTAAACCCACACTTGCTCTTCCAGCCTTTTTCCGGCCAGGACACCATCCAGGAAGCATACACCGCGGAGTCCGTGGAGAGCATCCTATGAGAAAAGGTCAGAGATGACGAACACCTAGCATTTTTTGTAGACACGATCAAAAACCTTGGAAAACCGCGGGCTAAATAAAAAACATGTTCAGAGTAGCAATAGAGAGTGTCAGCAGCCACTACCTGCGCACAACACCAAAGAGCTCTCCATCACCGGCAGCTGCAAGGGGTAGACCCTACCAACTTAGTCAGCCCTCCATCACTCCTCCTTCAACACCACCAAAGGAGGTATCACCATCGCAGCCACCTCCTCCAAAAAGATCAGACGAAGCACAGACGCCGCTGTTTATCATTTTCCTCCATTGCCACGGCCAGACCAGTCAAAATCACATACAGCTTAAAAGGGTCGAAAGGGGCTTGCCCACACCGTCCCCTGCGCGTCTTCGGTGCTCTAAAACCATTTCGTTTTAATTCGACAGTCTGGCTATACCGACCGAAGAAGTACGGTTGGTTATTCCGCCGCTAAATGTAAATAAATGTTTAAAGCAAGTGCTGTGAGTGAGCTAATTTTCCCCACATTATACGCTTTACGACACTCGTCCTAACGTTTGGTGAAGTGTGTTGTCAAAGAAACATACACAGGACTGCCGAACAAGTATATTAACTCATTCTTCTGTATTTTTCAGTTATGTTTGGTGCACCGACATTTAGTACAGCTGGTTATGTGGCATTTCTGGCTGCGACGATAGCTTCCATAATAGAGTCAGTTGGTGACTACTTTGCATGCGCTAAAATATCCGGAGCACCTCCTCCACCGCCTCACGCAATCAATAGAGGAATTGGTATGGAAGGTTTTTTCTAGTATAATTTCCGGAATGGGTCGGTGCAGGGCATGGAACTACATCATACAGTCAAAATGTTGGGGCTATAGGGATGACTAGGGTATGTGTCAACACGACTATGTTTTTTGCACATTTCTGTATTTAATTGTCCTGAATTGTATCGGTGGAGATTTTAACTGACCACATGTATTTTTAGCGGCGTATCCAAGGTAGGGATTGGGGGACTAGTCCCCCTCTCGGGTTCGTGACAACCGTTACTTATTCCCAGTTCCTTGTTCGACATTCGTTATCAACCGATAAAGTCGGTTGATAACGAATGTCGAATAAGGAACTGGGAATAAGTAACGGTTATCTCCCCTTCCCACTTTTCTTAACCTTATATACATTTATGACTGAAATGCCTAAAACTGTTCATGTAATTTCTCCCTGCGTTGTTGTCCTTGGTCAAGGCACTTTATCCCGATTGCCCACGCACGGGCATGGCTGCGCTGTGTGCTAAGGTGTACTGCACATCGATGGTTTACTTGTCTTCAACCAATACTAACCCTGCTTGTGTGGAGTTAGTACGCTGGAGAGTCTGGCAATTGCCCACCGTTGCACGGTGGTTTTCTCCGGATACTCCAGCTTCCTCCACCCGTAAAAACTGTCCGACACAAGGTGACCCAGGCTGTCGAAAGTGTGGTTAAACCCAATAAAATAAAATAAATAAATAAATAAATAAATAAATAAATAAATAAATAAATAAATAAATAAATAAATAAATAAATGTACTTTCCCCTGATATTTCTTGGCCATTTTGCTATAGTTATTCCTTCATTTTCTGGGCACTTTAGCCCTCAAAAGGCACAAAAGGTGCTCCAGTTGGCACGAAGACATGATTTTTTCCCCAGGGAAGACCATGGACCTTCACATATGGGGGATGCACACTCGTAACCCAGCACACAATGTGTTGAAAATCTTGAGTGATCAACTACACCAATTCAGTGACCAGCTAAACTATTTTTTGAATCCGGGTCACATCAGGATCCTGGACCGAAAAAGCAGATTTTTCGTGTTCAAAGGGTTAATGGGGGGTGGGGGTGGGGGGGGGGGGGGCATCATGAAGTAAATTGATATTACGTGTAGAAGAAGCGGCAGGAAAGGTACAATGAAAAGATTTTGATTGTTTTCTTTTTTGGAAATAGTGTTCAATTTTATCATCAATAAAAAGCAATATAAGGCTGAGCTTGAATGACACACATACAAAGTTGATTAGTCAGAGTAAACCTGCGGAGAGTCGCGCGCAGAAAACCCCCAAAAGTACTAATTAGTTATTTAAGCTTTTAGTTTATAACGGTTGAATATTATTCGATTGTGGTAATACAAGTTAACCAGATACCTTTTGTGATGGGATTCACCAAAGCCTCCCACTCCCCGCTAATGGTACCTACCCGGTATTCCGAAGGCCAAAAGGCCGATGAGCTTTTTCTTGAAAGGCTCGATGGGGTTAGGGTTGTGTAACCCTAATCATTTGGACTATCGGGCCTTCAGAATAATGGGCGGACACTTTGCAAATATGACGATAAAATAGTGCTTAATTAAGTTATCAACTGATTACAAATCAATAGGGTCGTCCCTTTCCCTTGGGCAGTGTGCCCGCAGAGTTTCGCATGACCCTTTGCCAATGCCTTGTCAATATGTACTGGGACTCATTTTTACTTCCAAATACACACTTGGACAATCTCTTAATCCATTCCCGATATTTTTATAACACCTCGAAATCGCGTACTAATACCAATTAGTTCATCAGACTAACAGACTTGGAATATTTTTTTCCATTAACAACTTAACAACACAGCTTCTACCACTAGGAAAATAAACATTCTACATAATTGATCTCCTAAACAAATCTGACTGGACCAAGAACCTGTACGTTTGTATAGTGTGGTATGGTAGACTAGCAACCTGAGAAAAAACAATTAATAACACCCGAGACGAAATCGAAAGTGTTTATTGCCTCTTTTATACTGAAACGCCGATTGTTTATTCACAACCTATACACATTGCTGTTATTAACACAACAACAACAATAGCAATGACTTGATTTTAAGAAGTACAGAAACTTCTTACAGGTTACAAGGGTTACGCTAAACCTCTAAAGGCGAGATTAAACTTCAGAAAAGATCTGCGGTGGCTGTCGGCGTGCGTGTACTTTCAGTGTTCGGTAGTTTTCGGAGTTAGCAGGTGATAATGCAAAACTAATAACAACCGTTACAGGCGTAAACATATGTTGTCAATGATGGGTTGACTCACATGGCGTAATCACGGATATTATCAATTGTCCAATCATATGTATCTATTATTCTATTCAATATAATAAACTGGTAGAAACATTGATGACAGAGATTTTTTTCAGTTTGACTGGTTGGTGAGGCAGGTGTCGTGATAATGTCTTAACATTCGTATTTAAGGCATAATATGGGGAGAAAGTTACCTGGTTTTCCGTCCTTTGTTATGTTGTATCAGAAAAAGGGTCACTGCCAACTGCATATGCACACTAAATTTGTTGACAAATTATGAGCAGTTGTCGCCTTGCTGTCGATAAAAGACGCCATGCATCATACATAATCCATTGTGAGAAACTGAACAATAAAACAAGGCGATGCGAAACTTTGAAATTCGACTCTGGACATTCCAATGATACGATTCGATTCGACTGGCACATAGTCCGATATTTTCGATCGTCGAGATATTCTGCCAATCCTACCAAGTGTCCCCTCTTGAGTCTTGAACTCTTCTTCTGTCATCAGGTCTTCTGTACAACAGGAATTGACGATAGAAGAAGAGGTCAAAGAAGTTTCGTTTCAGAAACTACTTCGATTCCGATCTGGAATAGCCTGCTGTTTTGACTGTCTTGTCCAAACAGACGAGTCGCCGGGTAATACATACATAGAACGACACGCGCGTTTGAATGGGTTAATCGATATAGCACGAGTGCCAGTTTATCCTTGTGCGTAGCATGTGTTTGTAAACATTAGCAGACGATTGATCACCCAAAACTGAACCTATTGCGAAATAACTTGCTGACAGTTTCAAATGAATTGCCGAGTGTCTTTCTAATAATTGTTTTTATAGACGCGAAGGCGTGTAATAAAACAAATCCGTGTGAGTACACGACACGTCAAGATTTGGTGATGGCGTCTTGTTTGATCTGGCTGGTTTAGCCTCTTCGACGAAAGGGAATATATAGAATAAATAGGCACTAAGGCTGGAAATCAGAGTAGTATAAGGGTTTTTAACCACGAGGCTCTTCCGAGTGGTTAAAACCCTTATTCTACGAGTGGTTTAAATTTGATTACCGACCCTAGTACCTATTTGTTTTTATTTATACCATGCTCTTAATAAATAAGCGACTTTGTCATGTCACTTAAAATGGAGAATTATTTATTTATTTATTGGTGTTTAAGGTCACATTCTTATGCACAACGGCTAATCATGACCGTGACAGTTTTACGGGTGGAGGAAGCCGGAGAACCCGAGAAACGACGAGCTGTACACCTTAGTACACAGCGTCATCGTGTCCCTATGTGGACAATGGAGGTTAAGTGCCTTGCCCAAGGACACAGCGCGGGAGTCCGAATCGATCGCTCAGACGGCCACCCATCCGAGGACTAACCGGGCGAGACGTTGCTTAACTTCGGTGATCTGACGAGAACCGGTTACCGGAACCCCACCGCGCCCCCTAAAATGGAGAAAGAACGATAGTTTCGATTAGCAGACGAGTGAACACATGGGCTTGTTTTGTTTACATCTGCGCCGGTGGGCAGTACTTTTGGCTGCACCTGAATGCTTGATTGACAGCTAGACACATCGTCAAAGTTGATTGAACTCACCTTGCTTTTTCAGTCAAATTATTATCAAGAATTTTAAATTTTATTTTAAATATTTAATTGTAGGTATTTTAAACTTAATAAGTCATTGAACGTAGTAGATAGTACCGCAAAACGTATGTTTGATGGACCAGTTAGAATGTATATCTTTTCAGGTAGCCAGCAGAAGAGTGTTTGTCACGGCTGGAATTATTTTGGTACTTTGTGGGATAATCGGAAAATTTGGTGCCGTGTTGACTCTCATTCCAGATCCAATTGTTGGGGGTACGGTAACTCTTCTTTTTGGTATCGTATCTGCAGTCGGGATATCGGCTTTGCAGCACGTAGATTTACAGTCTTCGAGAAATCTAACTGTCCTTGGAACGGCGTTGATATGTGGCCTGATGTTACCCCAGTGGGTTACAAAGAACCCTAAGGCTGTCGATACAGGTAAGATATAGCATCGTGTTCCATTTCTCAGTTTTTATTCTTATTCGCACACAGCATTCTACGGAAGCGTATTAGGGACATGATAAAAAATAATTTCCAGACCCAGAGAGCCGAAATTTCGACTTTTTATCTCGAAATTTCGACTTTTTATCTCGAAATTTCGACTTAAAATCTCGAAATTTCGACTTTTTATCTCGAAATTTCAACTTTTTATTTCGAAATTTCGAGATTTCATCTCGCTAGGTATGCACATGGTCTTTTGTTCAGTAGCATTGTACGATAGATTCCGATACACCAGGTTCTGAGTTCTAACAAATTCTCACCTAACCGACAAGACAGGAATGCTGCCCACCCCACCTCTGGCCCTTCAGAGTTCCGTTAACTCACTTTTCAATAAAATCCAATACTTGAGGTTCATTGATAATAATGTTTGCGGCAGACAACTTAAAAAATTCCGACACGGACAGGGTCATGGGACGCGCTCCCCTGTCTCCACTCTTTTAGCTTGAGGCCTGGGGCATACCATTCTAGCGTTAGTTTCATTAAAACGTTGGGCACCAGTGTAAATAAACTATGGAAGAGTATTAGTGCCACCAACGCAAGTGATGGTCAGCACGCAGCTCTGTCAGTCATAGTGACCGAAACTCTGCTGAAATAACCAACATACAGGTGAGCCCCCCCCCCCCCCCCATATCGCCACCACCACAATGTTATCCCCAACACGAATAAAATAATTTTCCAGTGCATTAGATTTCACAGCAATACACTGGCTTCTGATTTCTAAAAACTCTCGCCATACCGACCGGACACGAATAATACACCTTCTGACACCCAAACCTTGACATTTCTGCCAGGTAGGCCTCCTTTTCATTCATTAACGACCACTCCAAGTGGAATATTGTTTTCCGAACGAGAACGAGTACAACAGACCTCACCTTTACAAATGCCCAATTTTGTCCATCGACTTTGCCATCCGTTACCTAACCGTAAATAAGAATTTAGTGCAACCCCGCCCAGCATCCTAAAGTTGATGATCAAATAATCTGACGCTCTATTCCAAACCGTATTTACAAAAGATGCAGCTTGACAAATGCTGTTCCACGTGAAATTTACCAATCCCCACCCCCACCCCCCCCCCCCCCACACACACACACACAGCTATGTCCGTCCAATAAACATTCTAATAAAATACCAAACGACACACGTTATTGACAAGTACCGTTAAATAACGTTGCAATAAAAGTCCAAAGAGTGCTTCTATAATATACATGAGGCTCCGTGAAGACGGCCCACAACTTCGGATGCCTTCCCCATCCCGCCATAATAACCCACAAAAAGAGCGATACACCCAAAAGATATCAGTGCACGCACGTTTCTCCCACCCGCCAATGAGCAATGCTGCGAAAGTTGCCTACTCTCCCCACACACACTACTCGAAAAGTGCTGCCGGTAAGTGTCACCACTGGAGTTGCTCACCCTTACAAAGATATGCGACTTTCACCCAGTGCAGTGCCCCAATATTACAGCAGAAAATAGAAGATCATGGAAATAATTGCCATCCACCTCTAATTCAGCTTCCACCCCACCTAGCATTTCCCCATTTCGAATCCCGATGCACCAACACCCATATTAGATGAAGATCAAAATGGAACACATCCCACAAAAACAAAGTGAAGCGTCATTGTGTGCATAAACACTAAATACGCAACACCGTCGCAGCTGATAAGGCTACCAAGTGTACAATAAAAAGTCAAAATTTTGAGATAGAAAGTCGAAATTATGAGATAAAAAGTCGACATTTCGAGATTTTATGTCGAAATGTCGAGATAAAAAGTCGAAATTTCAAGATTTTAAGTCGAAAGTTCGAGATTTTATGTCAAAATTTCAAGTCGAAATTTCGAGATTTTAAGTCGAAATTTCGAGATTTTAAGTCGAAATTTCGAGATTTTAAGTCGAATTTTCGAGATAAAATGTCAAAATTTCGACTTTCTGGGTCTGAGAATTATTTTGTATCATGTCCCTAATAGGCCTCCGTAGCATTCGCAAATTACTAAAGAACTGGAAACAATGAGAGGCCGAATGCACTTTTATGATACCGGTTCCAGTTTTGACAAGCGGATGACACAACTTTTCTCTCAACATTTGCCTATTGAGTTCCGGGTGTCCCATATGAGATGCCTGGGTTAGATATAGGCAGAACGGCATTCACGTTCCAACTGTCATTTTTTTTATCGCACGAGATCGATTTGAGCGGAGGGATAATATTGAACGAAAAGCCGAAGGTAAAAAATGACAGTTCGAACGCGTATGCTGTTCTGTATTTATTGCAAGTCTACAGTTTATTTAAAAAAATATTAATCGATTTTGGCTGAAGGATAATATTGAACTCGAAGCCTTCGGCTTCTTGTTCAATATTATCCCTCCGCAGAAATCGATCTAAAGCGTTAAAACATGACAGCTCGAGCATGTATGTTGTTATGTAATTATTGCACGCTGTACTACAGTTTACTAAAAATATTAAAAGCACAAATTACTGCCAAAAATAACCCAAACGTAAAAAAAGAAATAGTTAAATAGTCCGCGCACATGATCCGTATTGTTCAAGGACAATACAAAAAAAAATATTGTTCGCTCAACTTGGTTCACCTCGGGTTTTGCAGAAAAAGCGTGCATTTTATGAAAATAAAAGCATAGGCGTGCAAAAAGATCTTATTACCTCTTTAAAATTATACAAGCTTCCTGATTGGTCAGTAACCAATGCATCCAGTACTGTACATTTAATACCAACGGGGCATACTTAGTTCAACAGGGTGTATGAGAATATTACGTGACAGCGAGAAGTGGTATACGGATATTCCATGGTACACTTCGCCGATTTCCCTTTCATCCATCGCCTCAAACATTTTCTTCAGTAATAATAAACATTCAGACTCACAAATAAATTGAGAACAATATTGTTTCATGAGAATATTCCGAAAACTTGAAATAAAACGTGTACATACCCTCAATGTCCGATTTTACTGCCGAGAAGAGGGATTCTGTTATGGTGTTTCTACACTACAGGTCCGAGAAACATATAACTTATCTCGTTATATGAATTGTCCCTTCAGTGAAATTTATTAAAGCGCTTATTGTTCAAGTTTGAATATCCTGTTTCTCCAAGACACAAAACGTACTACTGAATCGAATAAAACATTTAAACGGTCAACTTGTGTTCCACAATAATAACGACTCATCATTTCCCAAAGTCCTTAAATTGAAGTCTCCCAAATGTTTGAGTTCAATCCACGGGAAATAACTCCAAATCCTTCTTGTTCAATAATAAACAAAGATATGTTTTTTTCAGTTTCTCTAATTATTGCTTTTATCAAGGTTTTTGTCACTGGAATGCCGTTTGGGGATTATATAATAAAACAAAACTCGACACACCGAAGGGGCAGGGTAATACATTCGTCACACGCTGTTTCAGTATGGGACCGTATTGCCCTTCTGAGATCCGTATTTCATGGGGTTTTCAGCTCAGCCTCAGGAAAAACGGATCTCCCAATGGTAATACAGTCCCGCACCCCTACTGAAACTCCGTGTAACTAATAATCTTAGCCACCCTCGTGACGCTCCTCATTTGAATATTCATTGATCGCCCGACTATTTCACCGTCATCTGAATCTTATAAACAAGACATGGCTTCCCGCGTTGCTTCAGTAGACTTTGTCAGCATCGTCCACATTGTTGACTCCCGCGCCCGGCCTTTATTTACAAGACAATAAATACGTGTGAAGCGAAATTGATAGACAATGATGTAATACCATAAATTGCTTCATATTTCACTTACGTATAACTCAACTGTGTAAACTCCTGAATGACTGATATTGATAATTTATATCAAATGAATGTGTTTAGAATGTGAGACTTTGGTAATGGTAGTTCATAGATTTGATTTTACAAAGCAACGGAGATTCGCAACTGAATTCAGATCGCCAAACGTTTTCACTTATTTTCTAACGTATAACTCAACTAAGCAAACTCCGAATTCACGGTTATTGATAATACTTTAAAATATCAATGCATTTAGGATTCTTTCTTACGAAGTTGCAGATCATAGTTTCCTTTTTCAAGCAACGAAAATATGCAATATGGTTCAGACTGTACGTAGTCACATTTCAATGTGTTCTTCACCTAAAGCTTCTTTTTCAACTCCGTGTTATTAAACCATATAGCTAATAATACAATTGATACCTATCAAAAAAGTTAATTTTAAAGCGAATGGTTAAGCGCTTAACACTTACGCTGCCGAAAGCGACTATTGTCACTTACTTTATGATGATTATCTGTACGTTCTGGTATGCGGAGATCTAACCTACCATCTGATTAATTGTTGAAATGGGCTCAGAGAGTTTCAAGTATGTCATTAATCTTATTAACCCTTTACCCAACGTAACGGTCAAAACCGACCAGGGCTATTCTGAAAAATCGCCAATTAATTTTCAAAATATTTTCACTTTTTGTCTCAAAAACATAGGTTATGACCCCTCGTTGGAACGAGCTCGTTCCAACGAGGGGTCATAACCTATGTTTTTGAGACAAAAAATGAAAAAAATTAGTTATTCAAGAATTATTTTTGCAAGTGTCGTCTGCTTTTCATGTTAGGTAAAGGGTTAAACTTCTTCGAATACAGGTGTAATAGAGGTCCTGCATATATGGCTAAAATGGGCGTGTCAGTAAAAGGGTTAATACACCAATATCAATTTATTATGTCTCCCCTTCCCAGAAGGGAGACATATTGTTTTAGTGCATATTTTTCTTCTTCTTCTTCTTCTTCTTCTCATACAAACTTTGTCAGGGGCATTACTTTTTTGTCTTTTGACCTAGACCTTAGATATTTGGCATGTGGATGTATCACCATGAGTCGGTGTGTCGCGTACCATAGAGACCTTCATGTGACCTTGACCTTTGACCTGAAGGTCAGATTTATGTGCTTTTTAAGGGAAACTTTGTCCGGGGCATAACTTTTTTGTCTTTTGAGCTAGACCTTAGATATTTGGTATGACTGTCAATATTATTCATGTATATATAATTTGCAGTGCATTAAATAGAAAGGAAGGGGGGGGGGGGGGGGGCATATGTTATAGTGTGCTAAAACCGTTTCTAGTTCAACTTTGAGTTGAGTTCACGTCAGCCATTTCCTGACAAGACCTTAGATATTTGGCATGTGGATGTATCACTATGAGCCGGTGTGTCGCGTGCCATAGTGACCTTCATGTGACCTTGATCTTTGACCTGAAGGTCAGATTTATGAGCTTTTTTGAGGGAAACTTCGTCCGGACCAGAACTTTTTTGTCTTTTGACCTAGACCTTAGATATCTGGTATGTGGATGTATCACCATGAGCCGGGGTGTCGCGTACCATAGTGACCTTCATGCGACCTTGACATTTGACATGAAGGTCACATTTATGTGCTTTTTAAGGGAAACTTTGTCCTTGCATAACTTTTTTGTCTTTTGAGCTAGACCTTAGATATTTGGTATGACTGTCAATATTATTCATGTATATATAATTTGCAGTGCATTAAATAGAAAGGAAGGGGGGTGGGGGGGGGGGGGCATATGTTATAGAGTGCTAAAACCGTTTCTAGTTCAACTTTGAGTTGAGTTCACGTCAGCCATTTCCTGACAAGACTTGTGCTCCGCAAAAGGTCCACGTGTGATCTGTTTTGGAAACAAAAGGTAAAGTGAGGACACATGTGGTCAAGTTGAAAGATGTTGATTTCCTCTATTGGCTCGGCCACCAATCCTACCCCTACACTACTCGATGATGATTTTGCTCCCACCACACGACACATGACGTCACCGAAACCAATAATTTCAAAGGTGACGTTGCCGGAATGGCAGCTGTTTCATCTTGCTTCAATATGTAACCCATCGCTGTCGTAAGCTACCGCTCGTTTTGTAAAAAATACCTACAGAACATACGGAATTTTTCCACGCTCCTTCAGAATATGCAATTCATTTTTCTGTACGATCAATCGACAGAACAGTGAATTCTAATCGCACGAGAAAATTATCCTCGCGTGGTGTTGGTGTGGGATGGGAAAATCTCACCTTCGGGAAAAGATATGTGACTCAGGCATTCGGGAAGCCTCATAAACGGGTCAAATATCACCCCCCCCCCCCCCCGGAGGGGGGGGGGGGAGATTTCCAACATCCAATCACCACACAGTCTGAAAATAATAATAATCTCTAACAACCCGCGATAGCAGGTGTGAGACCGAATCACAGTTATAAGGTTGGTAAGTGCTTTCAGCCGTTATTACCTAACGTTCTGGCCAGATTCAACCTGAGCTCTTCACAAAATCAACAATTCAGATTCTATTATATTCTGCCTCCATAGTCAAACCACCCAGCCACTTCGCCCCCAGGCACAAATTCATGGAATGTCGTAACACCAGCAACTAGTAACCGACACTTGCGTCCAATAAGTGCCGCAGCTATTCAGAAACAGGTAGTGTGATTTTTTTTCAACACAACTGCCGTAACCGTTCCAGTCTCATTCGTTCTACTGGCCCCCGAAAGTGTCAGCCTTTGATACAGGTATTATAGTAAAAGTGGCGGCTCCAGATTCCTTTTCCTGGGATGGAGGACGGGGGTTGTCTTTATCGGGGTCAGTTTATGTGTCAAGGTATATGTGTGCGTGAGGGAGTGTGTGTATGTAGAAGCAGGTCTATCGTTTTTGTTGAGGGTGATAATTATGGAGCAACAACGATGACATTTTTCCTAAAATAGACAGTTTTCCAACACCACAGCAGAAGAGCCACATCTATATTGTATATGGACGTGTCTCGTTATGAAAAAAAAAGAAACAATTTTCTTCCAGGTCACGATGGCGCAAACCAAATTATTAATGTAATTTTGGGTACACCAATGTTCGTTGGAGGTGTCATCGGATTCATTTTGGATAACACTGCACCAGGTATGTAATTAATTTGGTAGAACAGTTTATTGGTACATATTTAAGGATAGGAAAAAATTAGCAGGATTAATTAATTAATTAATTCATTCATTCATTCATTCATTAGTTTAACATTTTCAACAGCCAGGATCATATCGTGTCAGACAATTTTGTGGGTGGAGCCGGATTACTTGTAAAGAACCACCGAACAGCGTTGAGTAACGGTCGGACACTCCTGCGTTCTGATCCCCAACCTCATGAAATTCGATTAGCGACAGTTATGGTTATTCTTCCTGTTAAGAACCACGATATTTCTGTATAGCAGCAGGTGGATCTGATGTAAACCTGGTCAAAATCTGATAGTGGCGATGGAAACATATCAGTTTAATGTTTTTTTTAGATTTCAGAAAGGTAATAATTATTTCCACGCTTAAACCTAAACACTTATATGTCGGTATATGGATACTTCAGTTATGTTATAGAGCTGCAATATCGAATGTGAAACAATATGTTCACGTTTGAGGTTTCAACCGAACAAGTTGTGCACAACACTTTTTAAAATATCTCTTTCAATGATGAGAAATTCATTGTGACATATATTAATGCCCCACATTATATTGGATCCACGGACAGCGTATTTTGAATAAAAGATTCATTTGAATTTTTTTTAAAGGGCATTGTGCAAGTAAAAATTAGATAACGTGAAATTAATGGAGAGGTCATGTATGTGTAAAACGGCTAACAATAAAAGGTGGATAGGGTGTAAACCGATTGTAAAATAAACGTTTTGCTCCCTCAACAACGTTTGGAAGAAAAATGAAAAATGTTCAGAAAAATAGAAGTGATTGCTATATTACAGACCATTACAGATACGATACGGGGTTATTCTTATTCAACTGAATATTTTACCATATTTGTAATGAATTGATGTTATTCTTCAAAAGTGTTTTAGCCCTCTGCATACTGTCGTCAAAATACCTAAAATTTAAAGTTGCAAACTTTCCCCATACTTCCATTAGGAATTAACCAGTTCAATATTGTTTGACAGAGCTCAGTGAGCCCTGTCAAGCAAGAATGAATTGGTTAAATTCCGAGTCGCGTTTAATACGAAAAATTTTGCAGATGACAATTACGGCATCAGTGTGTAGAGGGTTAAATGATGTTGACATGGTCGCAAGCGTTTTTCGCTGGCTGCGTGTGATAATAGGAAGAGTACAACTTGTTTAGGGCCACTCGTATAAACCTTTTACAATTGTATTTCTCAGCATTGTACATCTGACTTGTGAATATAAACCATCACCCTGAATCATTAGCAATTTTAAAGACGTGTGAATCTATCTATCAGTAAATTACCAGTAACCCAGTGGCGGCGCTACGGGGGTGGGGGTGGGGGGGGGGGGGTGGTGGGGGGGGGGGATTTGCCCCCCCCCCCCCCAAACGAAGGCTTCCCCTCTCCCCCATTTGCCCCCCCCCCCCCCAACCATCTCGCATGCATTTCCATCCACCCTCACACACAAACACATTCAGTCACTCTCTCTCACACACACACACCCCTCTCTTTTTTTATTCCCAATAATTTCCCATACACACTTAGCCCAAAGCCTCAGGCTAGCTGATGAACACATCCACGCAGTAGAGATTTAAAGACTCGGATGCCGATACTTATAAGTTATAATTAAGTTATGAGCCAACAAAGGCATATCTATCCATATCCCTTGTCTAAAAAAAATTCATGGATCGCATTATGACAGACGGGCATTATCTCCCTTGCACTCTTCAATTATTTGAAGTCTCTCTCTCTCTCTCTCTCTCCTCTCTCTCCCTCTCTCTCTCTCACGCACAGACCCACCAGACGCGGATCCAGGATTTTTTGAAAGGAGGACCGCTAATTACCATTACATTTAGTCGAAACTTGGACCCAAAGTCCGTAATATAATTTTTTGGTTTGGTACGTCCACAGGACGTACCAAACCAAAAAAGTATATTACGGACTTTGGGTCCAAGTTTCGACTACCTCATAACAAAGTAATGATATGATCCTTTACGTATTTGCCCCCTTCATGGCAGTCTGCCCCCCTAGTTGCCCCCCCCCCCAAAAAAAAAAAAATTTCTGGCGCCGCCACTGCAGTAACCACGTCTTTTACCCTTTACCTAACACGAAAATCAGTCGACACTTGCAAACAAAATTCTTGAATAGCTCATTTTTTTTATTTTTGGGCTCAGAAACATAGGTTATGACCCCTCATTGGAACGAGCTCGAAATAATGAAAATGAATTCGTGATTTTTGTGAATAACGCTGCCCGGTTTTTTCCGTTACGTTAGGTAAATGGTTAAAACGCCAATGAATCATTTCATCCACCTATGGTCAGAAATATAAAATACAATTCTGTAAACTAAGCTACAAATGTAAACATTTAATGGGATTGGCCAATTGAGCTGCATATTTTAGTCTCATTTCGTCAGATGGCTGTAGAAATATATAATTATGATCTATCTTATCCCATCTTCTGATATGGTTACATTCTTCATAACGCTGTTCGAGTGCTCAGTGTACGTTTGTTCCCCCATTCGGAGAATAGAAAATGATAAAAATTAATTGACCTTGGAACCTTTGACGTCCTCTTCGAAGATCTTTGTAGGTGGAATTTGGTCTTCACCCATATCTTTCTGGAATGTTCGATGACCATCACGTATGACTTGTGGTATGGTTTCCAGTTATTCTGAACACTCTTTTTGGCTGTTAAATTTATAATTGCTAATTATACAATAACATGATTTTGTAGGGCGTTATGGTTCATTAACGGCCCGGCGGGAATGATTAAAAGCCCAAAGGACTATTAGCGGCCCGAGACGGAGTCGAGGGCCGCTAATAGGCCCAAGGGCTTTTAATCATTCCTGTATGGCCGTTAATGAACCATAGCGCCCTACAAAATCAAGTTATTACTACTATTACCACATGGACTGTTAATAAATATTCAATGGCACTAGGTACATGAAGGTATTGTTTCATTGGATTTTCAAGAAGAGAAATAAAGTACTACTGAACTCAACGTAATTTAATGAACAAAACAACAGCCACTTCCCATAGTCACATGACTGATCAGCTGACAACCGTCTTGTTCACATCGAAATTAGGCGAGACATAAGCCAAGTTCAGGCGAAATTGACGAACAACTAACGATATATTATTTACAATATATGTTACTTACCTGACGATGATCATCGGATGATTATACTCTCAAATGAAATGCTCTTTTCTCACGAAATAACGGAGAGCTCAAGGAAACGACTGAGAAACGATCAATTTCAACACGACCGCGTTCAAAATATATCGATATTTCTCGGAAGTGAAGGAGAGTTACCTCGGCGGCTTGATGCTCCGACATGCTGAATGAACATTGACGTCACCGGGCCGCCGGGCCAATAATGAAAATCAATTTTATTATTGGCCCGCCGACGTCATCGGAAACAGGGCGAGTACATATAATGAACGCCCTCATTTTTAGTGATAATAGCTTAAGGATTGG